>QNGE01000334.1:126896-252442 GCA_008508345.1 Paragonimus westermani | reverse complement strand
TGTCCAAATCGCCAGTCACATGCAACGCGCGCTCTCGCGTTTATGAGTCATAATTCCAACCCGCAACACCTCCCCCCCTCGGTTTCCGTTCGCACGTCGTGTGCACTTCTGACCGGTTTACGTGTGTGATCGGCGCCTTCTATCGGGGGGTTTTCTGCCTGCCATTCCTCGTCTGTTTGTCCGATTTCGTTGCGCGATGGCTCGTCCGGCTGCTCGTGCTGTCCGCCATCCACCCAATGTTGGCCTTGACCGTATTCCAACATCGTGTCGAGACGTTCCTTTAAATGTTGGAAAATCCACGCCTCCGATCTGTCGTATTTCGCCTGCCCTGCCTCGCCCGTTGGTCCGATCCAGTCGAGCGATCACTCATCCGGTCGCGCACGTTGTTCTTGATCTGATCGCAGCAGGCTTTTGAACGTACCTCCCCCGCGTTGAGGTATTCGGCTGAGCGTACGAAAACTCGCACCTCCGGCCTGACAATCCAGCACAATAGGAGTGGCTCGTATGCGTCCTGTTATATGAGCACGCCTTAGGACCGAACGCTCTCCACGGCCATGTAAGCCCGCTCCCCTTGTCAGCTTGACAACTGAGTACAGATGGGTTAGCCTTGTTTACTCTCCTCACTCAGCGAACCCGTCATTCCCCACGGCTTAAGAACCACCCAAGCCCAGGAGTGCCAGCCTGCCTTTGTTCATGTTAGCTGTGCGACCCCATTCGCTACTGAAATCAGAGGAACTCCTTGGAACATTTTAGAATGCCAGTGACAGTGAACAGCGAAAGTCTGAATTGGAAAATATATTAGTTGCTGGCACTATGAGCATCGTATGTGATGGGGTAGTTACAGTGAAGGATATGTGTATTTTCCGTTCGCGTTGCCTGCATTAGACTTCATGTATTCAGCTCACCTTACAGTTCGAAGTCATTCAACTTAGTAACTTATCTTTTGGTTCCTAGTCAACAGTAGTTAGTACGGTTTTCATCGCCATATACATTCGTCTTACGGCACATGCTTCAAGGCCTTGGATAATTAATATAAATTTTGTGAACAGTTGGAATCCCCTGTTAAACACTTCCGGTGACGTTGTTTATTATTACTCGTCATCATTTATTGTTTGTTATTCAGTGGATCTGGTGATCCAGTTAGCTACATGTGTCGACAATCCTATCCAGAGAGGTTTAGTGAGATGCCAAAGAGCAGGCAAGTTCAGAACTGAGTACCGTCATGAGGCGGAATCACAGTCCGGTAGTACGTGGTTTAATGTTCTCCCTGAGTTCCAACGCAGTCGAAAAGGGCCAGGTCCGGAGGTAAATTTTACCGCAATCGATTTTCGTGCAAGCGGCCAACGGTTTTTATACTTATACTGTCAAGGCTATTGAATTGTGGAATGTGCAACCGGTTGCTTAACACTAAAGTCGCCTTTTCTCAATTAACACTGTCGATTTCCAAATAGAACATTGAACAGCGTTTATTGTTCCCTGACTGTGTTCACCTGTCACCTATATCGATCGATTGAAATACTATTCCGCGACAGACACTGAGCTATTCTATCAGCAATGTTTGTCGACCAGTGGCACTGCCAGGTGCGATTATGTACCAGGTGTCCTCAACATACCGAAGGTATAATTGTATATACGAATGAACATCGTCTGCTGAAGCAACCAACCACTACTGTGATTGAAGTGTTGCAAATTTCACTGGACTGCCATGAGTACATCAACCTTAAAAATTCATCCACCACTTGCGTAGGTTCTCTGGTTGAAAAATACTGCCAACCGCGTTGCAAATATCAGTATCGTGTGAAGATAGTGACTGTATTTGAGCCAAACATTCAATATCTGAATTTTTAAGAGAAAAAGCACATTTACTGACTAGTATAAAATATACGACAAACCGAACGCAAGTTGAATGATCACTTGTTGGACAAAACGCAATCACAACAATTGTAACAACTTCAACAGATACCGATGCGGAGGATAGTAACACAGCTACAACTGATAAGCGTGAAAAGTGAGTATGCAATGTTTTTGCAGAATTACGGTGATCGACAGAGTACATTAACGTGAATATGTGGTCAGATGAATTAGTTAAGTGTGGAAAAAGGTTCAGGTTGCGATAATCTTGGCAATGTGGGTACACGATTGAAGTTAGATTTGTAGTCGCAATCTCGATCTGAAAATTTAAAGAACACAAACCAACTGGGTTAATTTATCTTTCAATTCTGACTCTAAAATTTAGCTGAAAGTAAGACGATATCTTGCACCATCGTTTTCTATTCTGTACGATTTCGAGTAGCCTGTCTAACCATAAATGGAAGTTGGTATTTTAATTCGATTGAGGGAATTTGTAGCAGAATCCACCGTTAACACTAAAGCCTTTGTCAATCAGTCCCGTATTATAAGCCGACCATCTGACCACGTTTTGCAGCACAATGTTGCGAATGGTCGACCGGCCTCCATTTAGTGTGCAACTAATAGGAACCTATCAGATCGGTCGAGGGTGTTTATGAGAGGTGGTCCACTTACTTTTCCACACAGGCTCATAATGTTTCGACAGTGTCCAAATCACTCACTTGTATTCTTAAACAACGAGACTGGGAAACATCATTCTTGAGAATATACTATTCTTCATAACCAGAATGTTTTGAGATTGCAGCTGATAAAAGTGGCACAGGTTAGAAACGTCCTCCAGCCTCTGTCAAGTTAACCAATGATTGCATTTGACAGTCCACCAATCCAGGGTTAACGAGAAGGAGTATCAAGACAATTGTGCAATATAAGTGAATTGCAAATGTAGGTGAACCAAACGGAGGAACCGTATGTTGCTGTATTAATAATGGATAGAGACAATCTAAAATAAGTTGGAATTTGATGTGTAAAAATATCAGCTTCACCTACCACCTACCAGTGTCTCTTGTTCCCCCTAACCTCATCCAAATCATGATTTGTTGAAACTCGACGAGGGTTGTGAGTGAAATAGACAGAACCTTCAAGTTACGAATTTTGCTATGTGGATTTGGTCGGAAACAGTGAACGGAAAGAAGTATCACACGACTAAAACTACCAGGCAGTATCGGCGTCTTCTATAGAGACAACTGTAGAACCTGATTACCACTTAGAAGAGCAAGTGGTTGAGAGTTCAGTTAGGTTTATTCGGTCATGCCCAATATGAGGTCAATGGCGCAGTTGTTAACGTAGTTTCTTCGTGAAAGCTTGACCGGAGTTCAGCTGCTGGCCGTGACAAGAATGTAAACTGTTGACAAGCTCTAACAAAAACGAAACTCGCGCTTAGTGCCTGTTTTCAAAGGATGTTTTTGTCGAAAAGTCTATTTGAATTCGAAGGCTGAGATCAAATGCGAGTGATGTCCATCTTGAAATTAATCAAATCCCTGGCTACCTCCCAGTAAACTGCAATCCAAACACGAATTTAACGATGAAATGGTCATGAGGACGTGCCCGACCGCAGTTGTGTTGATGCACCATTTCCTCAATGCGCAAGGCGACCTTGGTCCAAATACCCATCGTATCAGAGCACGGAAAAATATTGGTTGCACGATGAGGAACAACACGCGGTACACTGATGTCCGGATCGCTGAACGTTTGCACTTATGAAAACTGGATCACTGTCACCACAAGATTGCCACAAACCTCGACATTTGCTTATTCGACTTGTATGAGTGTTTCCTCACGAGCCACTATGATAACACAAGTTGGTTGTTGATCAGGTCCCAGTCGCGAATATATGTGAACGAAATATGATTTTAGACACCACTGTTTATCACAACAACCATTGGGGAGTATAATGAGCAAGTCCAGTCCCGTTATTGTCGTATAGGATTTTCCCTTAGAGTTGATTGTGTGCGCAAATTCATTTATACTTATTCAGATGGTTCCCAGATAACCTTAACGGCGAACACGTTCAAGTCAGTAAGCATGATAATTAGTGTTTACAGTGCATAAAATCTTCATGAGAACTTCATAATTTTATCGTAGTGGTTGTGTGCACATAAGATGATAATTAACATGAGTGATGACTGCGTTGTTCGTGTTCCACTGTAGGATGCATAGCAGAGGGATGGATGCAGATACTGTGTGCTAATGGTTTCAGCGACAATGGACTACACCATAACTACAGCGCCCAACATATATCATTTATACTGTTGCTTTTGAATAACCAACTTCAACGCTGCCTGGTCCACTGAAGATCTTACCGGCGACGTACCTGGACGAACATGAAAACATACGCAGTTAAAAATGGGTACCCATGCGCATGCAAGCAGAACTAAAGTGCATACTGACTGGATCGATGAACGAGGAACGTCTAAAGGTGGTTATTAATAACAGTTCGGTAAGCTGACAGCACCAAGAGAGGGGACAGACGTAATTCAGTCTCTGAGTTGCTTGAGAATTTTTGCGGTCCACTTCCAATATTGATTCCTTCCCATAAGAACTTACATTGTGTATTAGAGAAATCCGACCAGTAACACCACGATGAGAATGATCCAGAGAACATGTACGCGCAAGCGATCTTTCGGATGGGCCACCGTGCCGGTATTTGGGAATCTTGACTGGTTGACACTTCAAACAACGAGTGCAGTTCATCCGTTAAAAAACAGTACACGGTAAGACAATGAGATTGCTCAGTAATTAATTTGGAATATGTAAAACCTTTCTGTTTACAGATGCGCATATGAAACCGTCTGAATCTTGGAGGTTGTGACAGTGATTTACCGACACAAACTACGGCAAACAAAAACTTACTTCTATGTTTTATGGTTGCTGTTGATCTACATAAGGTGGACAACCCCAATTAAAGTTGGTTAGGTTTCTTAAAAGAACAAAAGGCGTGTTGATGGGTAATGTTTCGATTTTGAGTCTGGGGCTTCACTGTACTCATTGAAATACCCGCAAACAGTAAATCGTAGCAGTCAAAACAGTCAATAAACCCGCTGCTCAACACATGATACAAGTGAATTCGTCCAACCTGACTTCTAGACGTAGTATGAAGGCACAGCTTACAATCCGTTGTTACTGAACGTCTCTTAAAATGTGAAGGGGTACTCAAGCGTAGTATTAATCACGGCCAGCAAGCTGACCTTTTAGGCGTGTGTGGATTGAAAACGGTACAAGGATTCTGACTAAGATTTTTATCCACAAGCATTTTTTCTATGCTTACTTATCCATGTCGCCGTTATTATGCATTGTTTCTCGCCCTGGTCCGCCGCTTCGCATAAACCCACGTTTTGTTCCATTCACGCGCAATGCACTGTCCTCGAGATTAACGGTGAAAATTAGGTTGCTCGTGGACTGATGTCTTTATGCGTGTCGGTGATGCAATTACCCGTGGTGTATAATTTTCATAGTAAATGCCTGGCTTTTTCGTTCACCATTAGTCAATTACCACCAGAAATTGACTGCAGTCCTCGAATCCACATGACTGCCTCAGACAGTCACTTTCGTAAAGTAGCAGACTCGAGTTTCACTCGAGCCCGTCCGTAGTGCGTACCCTTGTTAAGGTCGACCTCCGAAATCCGGCCAGGCCCTCGTACGTCAGCCTTGTCGACAGTAAAGAAGATGAAGCCGAATTGGGCACGCAATACAATGTGCTGCCGTGTTGTTGGCGCCATCGTAGTTTTCCATTGTGTAAGTCGTGTACACGTCTTACTGCTCCTTCGGTCCATGGTTGTTTCCGTTATCTCGTTTTGCAGGGAAACCTGAGCAGTGTTCACGAGTGGTCATGACTGAGTATCACAGGTTTCGTCTAAACAACTACGTTGGTTCTGCTAAACAAATTACTTAGACTATACTAATCATGAACGCTTGCCAACAGAAGTTGAGTTTGACAGCATCCCTGTGTCATCTGGCCCACAAAGTTTCGACGAGGATCGTGAGCTTTCGACGAAACCACTACTTGGAGTGAAATGAGGTTACGATTGTTGGATGGAGTTGTCGGAGGTGTATTTATCATCACAACTGAAATGTACATCGGCCCCCAGTGTAGATGCCATAAGTTTTTAAGGAGCACTTGTGTGCGTGAAACATAAGTTTATTTTGAAGAACCTCAGGAATAAAAGTGCTCGGCGAGAAACGGGATAAATAGCATCAATGTTGATAAGGTTAATTGCTGTTTGAATAACCTTCGTGAACCTGCGACCATACTCGCGGAGGAAGTCAGTAACGTCTTCCCGACGATCCGTGTTCTTCTTTACTTACTTGAATTATCGCGTGCATTTGGTGCGGACCACAGTTGGCTACACTCTTCACGAACACGATGTTTCCTTTGATGGTTGTTAAGTCCGGTTTGATGAATGAACATCCAGAGGAAATATGCGACCTTCATGAAAGAGGTAGGCTTCGATGGCAACGTCCCGATGACAGCTAACGCAGTGCTTCTGTGTCGTCAAATCCTAGCTTCTTGAACGATGGGACGTGAGAGCAATATACGTAAGATTGAATATTGACTCGGCAAACAGTGGCACCACATTGTCCCGGAGGGCGACAATGTCTCTCGGGTGTTGGTGTGTCGTAGAATTAAAGCCGGCGAGTAATTTGTTCACGTGGATACAAAGGCAGTGGTATATTCTGTCCGCTCTTCGCATCCAGCTGTGGGATGGTAGCATGGAAGGGAAGCTGTACAGGCCTGCACCTTCCTGTGTGTCCCAAATAGATTTCTCCCAAGGTACATCCGTATGTCCTTTACTGCAGGCAACCTACAGTATTGCATTCACTGTTAGATGGTGAAAGTATTGGCTGAGGATGTCCATCGGGGACTATTAGAGTACGGCGCTTGATGAGGATAGACAATAACCTAGTCGCTCTCTTCTGCCATGTGGTACACACGACTGAAAGTGGGCTATCCCTTACGGACCAGAGTATATAGGGATGGGGGGTGGGAGGATGGGCTTGTTGTGCCTGTAGGTAGCCGGGGTGTATAGTCCAGTGAACCACGCTGTGTACAGACTTAGGGCAAAGTATGCCTGTATATATCTAACGTTCGCTGTTGTTTGTACACTGCTAGATCAGTAACAGGGAGAAATAAAATCGTGCGACGTATTATGGATCCAATTATTTGACCAACCAACTTATTCTCTCATATGACAAAACCAGAAGAATCATAACAGGTTGACGTAGGCTTTATGGCTATAGGGTATTTTTATACCGGTAGATCGCGTGCTTCACGTGCTACATGAACACATTTTTCTTGATAAATCAGACCACAAATCGGTCTGAAAACAATTCAGACCTAATCAAATGCAACAGTTCGACCTTGACCATAATCAGAATGAACTGAGAGATAAGTCTAATTCACAGCTAGTCAGCACAGTGCTGAATGCCATGAGTTATTTCTTGTTTGTTGTACAGTATGCAATCAGAAGTAGCATTCGGGAGCCATCAGTGACAGGACTGTTAATCCCCAACACATACAGACAATCTACAACCTCCAGCAGGACATCATGCAAAACCTTCTTTCAACGTTGCCGAAGCAATGTCTTTCTTCTGTTGTGACTGTACCTTTTGTAACAAGCTTGAACAAGAGTGTTTTCTTGTTTAGAGAGGCTTCAGCCAATCAGTGTTCGCACATAAACTGCTACAGATGGAATTATTTTCGGACTGGCGCCAACCAGTCACATACGACTATTACTTGTTGTTGAATGCGTATCTGTTTCGAACAGCCGAGTTGTTAGATGCAAGGTCGTGGGACAAGACAGCAACAGACTGTTCAATCAAAGCGTGAGGACGCCTATCGCTTAACAGCAGTCGTAAGTACTGTTGTTGCTCTATAAAAGGGTGCTGTTTTTCCAATAAATTGAGATTGCTTAATACTGCTCAGATTCCCGTTCTGATTTTCCTCGATTGGGTAGCTCAGTTACGCGTCAGCTTTTGCTTTAACTTGTTTTCGGTAGCTGATTTCTTTTTGCTAAATTCGTTCGTCCCAAGATTATGCATTGACACCTGGTCTGTCTTCAAGGCGGGTTACTGAGCAATTTTATTGTTCACAGCAAAATCTATCGCACTGTTACATACTCGTTTCAATGGGGTATGGTGAAATCCTACTTTTTCTAAGACTAATGACACTAAAGGAGGCCCTGTCATTGAGGCAATAAAAGCAGCTCTTAAAAATCGTAAAACGTTCTCATTTTTACGGCACTTGTAGAGGTTATAAAAGCAAGAAACAATGTTGGTTGTAACAGTGTCTGTCACCAGTACATTCACACCACAGAAGCTGTCGGGTCTATGCTCAACGAGACCACGCCATGGCACATGTTATCCATCGGCATGGAGATTACCTACAGCAACAAATAATTCAAACGATGGGTCGAAGACTGTCAGTAGATGTGAGAAATAACGTTGAAAAACAGCAAGGACATATCGTTTTAGAATGTTTTGACTGTCGCTTAACCGTTGAGAATCAGAGCAAGTCAGTCAATCAGTCAGGCTGATTTTTGACCATGTTCCATGGCAAAACACAATATCACCAGAAGTGATTAAGGTTGGTGGGAATACAGCTGTCCGGAGTCACAATCATACGGTTCTCCTAGATGCCGGGAGGGAAAACTATGCTGTTACAGATGAGCAGTTGTCAGTCTTTTCAGTAACCTACGGCATCAAAGCGGCCGCAACTACCATATGTTATAACCCTACCAGTCTTGCTGAATCAGTACACGGGATTTGAGAGCGTACGTCAGATTTTCTGCTACTAAGTAGGTGACCAAAACGAATTCGTCATGTTAACCATAAATATGACCAGTCTGACAATCAACCAATCAGAAAGCAGAAACCTATTAATCCAATTTACCAGACAACCAACGGCTGGTAAGACAAGCAGTTGATAGGATAAAAGCACATCGACCATCTGCAAACAGTGGGAACGCCTTTGCAACACTATCGAAGGCTATACTACCTGACCCTAGTTGAGAGAGGCCTACCACGCTGTTGTACCTACTACAGTGTGGGTTCACACATAGACTGCCAATTCGTCAACCGAAGTGAAAAGGTGGAAGACTGATATCCATTGTCATCAATTCAAAGAAGGTCAGTAAATTTATCGGCAAGTATCTCTGCACACGAAACACTCCGGCCAAGCGATACTCAAGGCTCCTCAGAATGATAGTATCCTCGTTTAACGTAGAAAGCTGGCCAGTTGAAAACTGCCAAACAAGGTAGTGTATTTGTGGCAGTTCCTCTTTCAATCAGTTTTTCGTATTTCAAACATTAAGCAAAAATACGGAATTTTATTGGATTTCAGTTGTTGGCAGGAACTATATACTTTTCCGCTGAATGTGATATACCAGCCGAAATCCCGGATTGAGCCCAGAGATCATAAGTCGTATAGCTGGAACAAGTCCTAGTCCAGTTCATGGCATCAATGAAATTCACATAGACCCTCACATAGGCTTTCATGGTATCGTTAAGTGAAACGGCCAACCTGGGGGTCAAGCATCATTTCAGCCGCATGTCGAGCTTGTCTTATACATAGGTAGTACGGCACAACTGTTGAGTTGAAGGAGAAAGTCCCGTGCTTCATACTCTAGACGGATTGCATAATTTTACTCCTTCTTATCAACTTTTCAACTCACCAAGCGTTCCCTCTGAGCGTTCAACAACAGTTTGCTGCTACTAGTGGAACGCGTTTCAATACCTAACGCTTTGACTCATAGGCATTGTATGTAAGCATAGATCTACGGCACAGGAATATCTACATTGTAGCAGTATATCGAGGCATATTTGTTATTGAATCTGAATTGTTGTGTTCACTTTAGACAATGTTGTCTAAAGAGAAGGGATAGGATTCTTTATTGTTTAGCCACATGAGGAGAGTTTCATGACCATCGCCAAGGGCGCATATATACAGCGATAATCGTACGCGATTCCGAAGACCTCGTCATTAACCCCTTGGTGATATCCTGAACTATTATCGTGAACCACACAGCTATCTGGTGTTTTCAGCGGAATGTAAGGCACAAATGAAAACGCTACCAGGGTGTGCAGGAAGATAGAAATATGATCATTGATACAGTGGAAATCGCCGATGCTCGTCTTGGAGTGTTGTCGATGTTTTGATGTTTTTCTGCTACACGATGCACAACATTGTTAATGTGCGAGTGTGTATGCCCTTTGGCATTTTCTGCAACCTTGGCGTGGTAGTCAGGCTTGTGTGATGTTTCGATCCGGCGCATTATGCTGACTAGGACATCGGTCCTTGCAGGTTCAGCCATATCACATTGGCCAAAGGGGAGCAGCTAGACTAAAGACAAATGCGCTCGTTGTGGATGATGTCGGTGTGTTCTGGTTTGGCCCAGCTTAATGCCTGCTCTTTTCTGGTCTGGTTTTGTTGTGACCTATTTGTTTCTGTAGCAGTACTGGTCTTAATATGTGTCGACTTTTTAGGTGCATGGCTCTCGCACCTGTGCTTAGCTAGTGCAGTTTGGTCGTTGCTCTTGGTCGATGTTGTTGCTCTCCTGTTTAGGTCTGGGCGTATTGGCAGTATCCAAAGCTCATACAAACCATGATGTCACAACATAAACTGAATACCATACTGCTACGGCTGTCGCGCAGGACAAAACGGGTCACCCTATCTTCAGCACATGGCAAAGTGGATAGGCGAAAGCATGCTACTGACAAACACACCCTAATAATGTTCCTCTAACATGAATCCTCGAGCAGGTAGTGTTCATCCAAATCTTAATACTCTGAAGAGCAACATGAGAAAGGCCCATTGGGATATGGAGTGTGTGCACACCACTAGATCGTTGCAACATCACAGAATGGCCAGAACGGCGAACCGCATTGATCGGTATGGAACTGAGCCGGTACAGGGTCGACGTACAAACCTTGAGTAATCCATGGCTTGAAGATCAAGGCAAGCTCCGAAAAGCAGGTGCTGGGTACATATTCTACTGGATAGGCTGCCCGGTAGACACTGCTCGGAAACATGGTGTCTGTTTTGCAGCCAACCACAACAACTTGTTTTACTCCGGTGCTCGTCATAACGAAATCCGATGCTGGAGCAGCATGCCATCCTAGATGGTCCTCGCGCTGGCATACCAATCTGTTCGCGTTGCCGATAGCGATTGTTCGTAGCCTCCTGCGAATCATTGGTTGCTTTCGTATTGATGCGTTCGTCCAATCCAATCCTTTTACACTGCTTACACCAGTGATTTGACAATAGGTGAACCGCAGGGCATCAGCCCTCGAATGTTGTCCATTCACCTGCCTCTCGGTCAAAGTAATTGTACCACATTTGTTAATGTTTATGATCCAACTGTATGTCAGTCTGATGATACAAAGGACCTGTTCGATGATCAGCTGTCCGCCACAATCTGGTCACCATGGTAAGTGACCGAATATTTGTTCTGGGCGACTTGAACACTCGAGTTGGGCGCGGCTCGGTAGCTTGGCCGGGAGTTCTCGAACACCATCTCATCGGTTCAATCAACGAGAACGGTGATCGTCCGCTCCACCTATGTGCTGCTCAAGAGCTGGCTATCATGAACGCCCGATTCCAGCTGGATGTGAGCGACATCACGAGGTGACCTCGTCCACGAAGCGGTCATTATCATTTGCTTGAATAAGTAGTTGTGCAGCGGTGTGACATTCGTGAAGCGCATATCACCTGAGTGATGCGCGGCGCTGAGTGTAGCACCGATCATAGGTTGGTCAGGATCAGGTTGTTTACCATGTACACAAGTCTGTTTATTGTGTATCTTCCGGACAACAGAGAAAGTTGGATATTAAAGGACTGGAGAATTGGGAGACGGAGCCTGCCTTTCGAAGTGCAGTAGTCGCTCGTCTGCACAACGTTTCTGTATCCACTACCCCCGAAGGGTACGTGACAACAACTGAAGAAACAGGTCACGGCAGCAGCCACCGGAACGGTCTGGTTCGATGAAAACAAAGTGGTTATCTCCAGATTGGTACAACAGAAGAATGCCACGTCCACCACACCCACAATGCACCCAGCCAATGGAGCAAAGGAGGCTGAGTTCTGGAGTATTCGCCGTCGACTTGCCTAGCGTGTTCGCGCAATCAGGCACAACTGGTGGAGGAGGCAGTGCAAACGGGTCCAAGGCTTCTCAGATTGCCGACAACACAAGGGGTTCTACGATTTGCTTAAGGCGATCTTCGATCCATCCAACCAGTCTACCAAAGAACTGGTGGACGTGGACACCGGCTATTCGGGCACCCGGCCAGAGGACATCATGAAAGTGTGGTGCAAACAATTTGGTAACCCACTAAACAGCCTCGCTACCTTTGGTTGGGTGACCGTGAACAGCCTGCTGCAACAGAACATCAAACCTCCACCTGCTCCCGCCCCGGATTTGCGAGAGTTGCAGGGAAAAATGGGCGAACTGCACAACCGGGAGGCTGCAGGCGAGGATGGTTTGTCAGGTGAAATCCTGAGGAATGCCAGACCGGCGATGAAAGGCGCTGTGCTCCAGCCGGTTCACTCCATCTGAGAGCACGAAGAAATACCACGAGATTTCAAGGACGCCCTGATAATACCTTTGTTTAAATATGAGGGTAGCAAGCAATGCCCCGACAGTTATCGGTGCGTAAATCCGCTGAGCTGTGCCGTCCAGATGCTTGCCAGAATACTTGTGGACCGGCTGAATGTGAGCGTTTTGGAGGTCAATGTTCCCGGGGAGCGGTCTGGATTCCGGGCGAGTCGGAGCTCGATCAACCTGGTGTTTGCTGCTGGACAGCTCCAGGAGAGTTGACGGGAACGAAACCAGCCTCTGCATGCCCTGCTCGTGGAATTCACCGGAGCGTTTGGTTCCATGAGCCGCGAGGCGTTGTGGACGGTGCTTGGTAAAGTTGGATGCCCAAGTAAGGTCGTCGATATGATCAGATTGTTGCATGTTGGCATGAAGGCGAGGGTGCAATCCTGTGGATCGACCTCTGATGATTTCGACATTCCTACTGGCGTGAAGCAAGGTTGTGTCCTAATGTGATGGAAATCTCGATTCACCGATTATCCAAACCCCGACACAACAGAAGATCTGCCAAATGGCCAATCCAAATATCGCGTTAATGATACAACATCAGGATTGGACGAACAGTCTTACTGTTGTGCCTTCCGTTATTCGTCAATTCATCTGTTCTGTATTCCACCAATTAACATACAGTTTATGGTGTTGCATGTGATAATGAGATCAGCCAATGACAGGCTGTGATTTGTCTAATACTGTTGTACATCAATAAATTCGGTGTCTCAATCAATAAATAACAATTGCTTACTGCTGTCAGTACCAGGTCTTCGTCTTATTACTTGCGTGGGAGGTTTCAATTCAAATACGATTTCTAGGGCTACTCGAAGCCACTAATTCTGAGCATCACAAACTGGCGTCGGGGGCAGGATCTGCCTGCAACGGAGCAATCAATTCTTCATGCTGGTGCGAGTGAAATCGAGGAATGGGTCGAACGGTTTGAACTGTGATGCTGCATTCCTCGTGATGTGAGGAAGAAAACCAATCAGCTTTCTTCCTCACCGCTGGTGGTCGTGAATTGTATTCGTTATTGAAGAATCTGGCTTATCCGCATGCTTCAGCCTCGTTGCCGTTCGACGAACTAAAGAAACTGCTGTTGAAACACCTGCTCCCAGTCAATTTCCAGGACACAGAACGGGCGAAGTTCAAGTCATTAGTGCGTTCAACAAGCACGAGTTTCCGTGAGTTCATTCTACAATTGCAAAAACAAGCTGCCCGTTGTAACTTCGGTGGCAAGCTGGTGGAGCATCTACGTGATCGATTGATTGCTGGCGTCAATGACACTGATCTTCAGCGTAGATTGCTGGTCAAACAAGATGTGACTTTCCAAGAGGCCCGAGACATCTGCGAGCAGAAGGATGACGTCAGTGCCGCTAAAGCTGATTCGAACGTGACATTATGTCAGACGACCAAAGCGCATGCTGCCACCTGAAGTCAACCAGTGAACAGGCCTTCTTATGCACTCATCATCAATCCTGGTTCAAAGAAATTTAACAAGTGTTTCTCGTGCGGTGAGTTACACTTACGATCATCTTGCCGATTTCCTAATGCTATATGCCATTCATGCGGTAAATCTGGTCACATTAAGGTAGTATGTAGGAGTCAGAAATATCATCTGAGTCAAGTTAGAGAAACAAGTACTATAGAACCGTCCACTGCTGTTTATTCATTACAAATGAAGTCTAGAGCTGAACAATTTATTCTTAGATGCCTCAAGTTCAAGTCAGGATGTAAGTATGAATTTATTGTGGACACAGGAAGTAGCGAATCCATTATTTCCAAACCGCTACTAGATCTCATGGCCCCTGATGCTCAATTGAGACCAACGACGATGGAAATACGCGGAGTTACTGGTCATCGGTTAGCTCTGCTAGGTGAAGCTGATGTAATGATTGTAGGTAATGATAATGAGCTGACTCCACTGCGTTTCTTGGTGTCGGAAGGAAGTCCAGCTATTCTGGGATTAAAAGTTTTAAAACAGCTCAATTGTGCTCTTTCACTAAATACTAATTACAAAAATGGTCCAAGTGAAGAGTACCAAGCCCAGTTACGCAACCTGATAGTTCAGTGTTCACAACTTACAGGAGAGATGAAAGTAGAGCCAGCACAACTGGAGGTGCAAGGAGACCCGGTTTTTCTAAAGCGCCGAATATGGAATGAGAGAACATGTGCATAATGTTCTCAACAGATTGAGGGAAGACGGCATAATCTCGCAGGTTAACTCATCAGCATGTGCCACACCATTCGTTGTGGTTATGAAAGAAGATGGAAAATCACCTAGGATACGTGATGACTATAGATTAAAGCTGAATCCAAGACTGAAAAAGGGCGCAGCAACAACTGAGGAGCCGGGGGATTTTATGAAAGCCCTGCACGGTAGCAAAGTGTTTTCTAAAATTGACCTGACAAACGCATACTTACAAATTCCATTGGAGTATGATTCTAAAGCGATCACTACGATTAACACCCCTTGGGGATTATTTCAGTACAATTTTTTACTGTTTGGGTTACACGTATCAGCTGGGATATTCCAAGCTGCGATTGATGAAGTAAATGCCGATTTACCAGGAGTACGCGCTTATCACGATGATGTAATCATATACGCCGACAGTGCAAAGGAGCATGATAAGAGGTTGCTTTCACTTCTGGAACGATTCAAATATAGGAACAGCCATAAAGCCTTCTAAGTGCGTGTTTCAAGTGCGAGAGCTGAGTTTTCTTGGTTTTACCATACGTGATAAAGGATACAGGCCGGACCCTGACCGGTACAAAGCCTTGGTTACCGTTACATCGCTAAGAGACCAAGATGAGCTGCGATCAATAATGGGATGTTTGCAGTATTATTCTCGTTTTATCCCACACTTTTCGACGAAAACACAACCATTAGTTGCGGTTCAGTCAGCAGAAACATGGTCTTGGACTCAAAAAGACGAAATTCTTCTGCGAGAATTAATACGAGTTTTGATTAAAAGGCCGATGTTAGCCCCATTTACTATGTATAAAGTTACCACGTTGATCACAGATGCATCCAATGTTGGCATTGGTGCTGTGTTTGAACAGGAGGGATATCCGATCATTTGCATATCACGTTTGTTGAATAGGGCTGAGCAAGGATATTCACAAACACAAAAGGAGGCGTTAGCAGTCTACTGGGTTGTCAAGAGACTGCATAAATATTTGTTCGGTATTATATTCAAGATTGTTACTGATCACCAAGCTCTACAGTTTTTATTTGACTTTCACAAATCAATTGCTAAATCATCAGCGGCAATCATACAACGATGGAGTCTAGTTCTAGCAGCATACGACTATGAAATCGTTCATCGTCCTGGTAAACAGATTCCTCAGGTGGATTTTTTATCACGGTATTCCAGTTTTTCAGCCGCTGAAGCTTGTTTGCTTGTTTCGCCAGCTATTCCAATAAGCCGAGAGGACTTGATCAAGACAACTAAAACTATTATGGCACGGTACTTACCGCGATGACCAAGGGTTGGTCGTCAAATATTAGGAAGAAACACCCAGTATTATTCCAGAACCGAGGAGTTGTCAATACAACCTGATGGTGTTCTGTGTCGGAGAGATCAATTGGTCATTCCACCACCGCTACGAAAGTCGGTATTAGACGATTTGCATAAAGGTCATCTGGACGTGGAGAAAATGAAATCCCTGACTCGACAGATGTGTTGGTGGCCGGAGATAAACTCGGATATTAAGAGCATTGCAATGAACTGCCACTTCTGCCTCCACAAAATAAAGACAAGGCCGAAGAATTGGACACCTTGGCCGGGCAGCTACGTACCATGGCAACGGGTGCACGCAGACTATTGTGGACCACTTATCGGTAACTATCACATTCTGGTGTTAATTGATTCGTACTCACGGTGGCCAGAAGCATTTATTACAACCTCACCTTCCACGGCAGTTACCATGCAAGCATTTCGTAAATGTTTCAGTCGCGAAGGCATTTCGCAGGTATTGGTGACAGACAACGGGTCACAATTTTGTTCCGCTGAAATGGAACAGTGGCTTGACAGCATGCGAACGGCGCCTCGACATCCATGTTCAAACGGGGCCGCGGAAAATCTGGTGAAAACGCTCAAAAGTGTCGTGAGTTCCACTAATCCCAAAACATTTGCTGAACTGGTTGTGTTTCTCGATAACTTTCTGCTTCAGTACAGGAACGCAGCCGATTGCACAACGAAGGAGAGCCCAGCGATGCTATTTAAATCAAGGCGATTAAGAGCATCACTTCAATGTGTAGATTCAACGGATGAGATATATTTTCGTGGAAACGATAGGCGACCTGCCAAAGGATTGATCACTCGCCAGCTAGGCAGCACAATGGTAGAAATTACTGACCTGCACAATGCCACCATTCATCGGAGACACACTGACCGAATCCAGTTTCGAAGCACTGAAAAAGTGGCCATGGAAGAAGAAGAACACCCTGTGCTGCAAGAGTTCGATGCCCCAAGAAGATCAGAACGATTGGCAAATATGAATGCGGAGACTTCTAGAAGAGGGGAAGGTTGTGATGGAAATCTTGATTCACTGATTATCCAAACCCCGACACAACAGAAGATCTGCCAAATGGCCAATCCAAATATCGCGTTAATGATACAACATCAGGATTGGACGAACAGTCTTACTGTTGTGCCTTCCGTTATTCGTCAATTCATCTGTTCTGTATTCCACCAATTAACATACAGTTTATGGTGTTGCATGTGATAATGAGATCAGCCAATGACAGGCTGTGATTTGTCTAATACTGTTGTACATCAATAAATTCGGTGTCTCAATCAATAAATAACAATTGCTTACTGCTGTCAGTACCAGGTCTTCGTCTTATTACTTGCGTGGGAGGTTTCAATTCAAATACGATTTCTAGGGCTACTCGAAGCCACTAATTCTGAGCATGATACCTAGCCACAGCCCTATTTAGCGTATATTTGAATGCCATAGTAACAGTCGCTTTCCAAGACTCTGGAGAGAAGGACGTTGAGATTGAGTACCGCACGGATGGGCGTCTGTTGAATATCCGACGTTTCAACGCCCCAACCCGGTGACATACCTCAGCGATGCACATGCTACTGTTTGCAGGTGACAGCGCATTGCTGGCACACGGTGAAGGAGAACTGCAACGCCTGGTGATAGCCTTCGAGTTCGCGGCATCCAAGTTTGGATTGGATATCAACACAGGCAAGACTTTTCCTTCGATCCAGCCTTTCCCGAGCAGAGGTGCTGTTCCTGCACCTGTGCCTGTGATTCGCATCATTGGAGTTGTCGTCGACAGTTACGCAGACTTCTGTCACTTGGGTAGCAACTTATCGACGGATTTGTCCATGGGCCGCGAGTTGCGAGCTTGCGTGGCGAATGCTAGTGCTGTTTTCAGACACGTCTTGATTGAGGTATCTAGAAGAACCACAGCCTGAGGCCGAGCACAAAGCTGTGTGTTTACTGTTCAATGATGTTGTCTGTACTGCCGTACAGCGGTGAAACTCGGACATTGTATGAACGGAACGTGTGCTATATGAGACGTTTCCACTTGCAGTATCTGAGAGGCATCTTGGATAATCGGTGGTCGGACATGGTTTCGAACACTGAGGTACTGCGACGTGCGTACATGGACGAAATAGAAGCTATGCTGGTGCTTTGTTGTCTAGTTCATATCCGTCGGATGGGCGATGACCGTAATCCGAAGTAGCTGCTGTATGGATGCTTGAAATCAGGTCAGCGAAATCCTGGTGGTTAAATGTGGAGATACCAGGATGTTGTGCAAATAAGTTCACCACGTTTTAACATTGGTTTTACATGTTGAGAAGAGTTGATGTGGAACCGGACAGCCTGAAGGACTACGATTCGGATGGGTGTCCGCAAGTTCAATGAGCAGCAATGTACGCAAGTGAACCATAGGTCGTAGTGACGTGACTATATGGCGTTGCGATGTGTGCGGCCGCGAATGCGTTAGTCGTCTGGGTCCAGTCGGTCACCAGCGCACTCATAGTAAACCGTTGGCGAGGAGACGACGGTACGTTAGGCTCAGGTAGGTCATGTCCGTATATCCATTCTATTTCTGCTAATGATTACATCGGCCAAGACCATGGTCGTAAGGGAACTCGCCCGCCCCCATTTTCAAAAACCTGGATTTCTGTGGCCTTCCACCTTCCCCTTCCTTTAGCATTGTTGGTGTACCGTATGGTGAATGGTTTGTCCGTTTTCTTCCCGTCCAAACCTGAATTCGGATTTTTTTTCTCTAGAATACGCTAGTATGTGCTCCTATGATGGAATGCCTTTGCGTCATACTGTAGCTAGAAGGCGTTCAATAAAGCACAAGCTTTATTGTCCAAATCGCCAGTCACATGCAACGCGCGCTCTCGCGTTTATGAGTCATAATTCCAACCCACAACACCTTCCCCCCCCCCCGGTTTCCGTTCGCACGTCGTGTGCACTTCTGACCGCTTTACGTGTGTGATCGGCGCCTTCTACCGGGGGGTTTTCCGCCTGCCATTCCTCGTCTGTTTGTCCGATTTCGTTGCGCGATGGCTCGTCCGGCTGCTCGTGTTGTCCACCGTCCACCCAATGTTGGCCTTGACCGTATTCCAACAACGTGTCGAGATGTTCCTCTAAATGTTGGAAAAACCACGCCTCCGATCTGGCCGTCTGTCGTATTTCGCCTGCCCTGCCTCGCCCGTTGGTCCGATCCAGTCGAGCGATGACTCATCCGGTCGCGCACGTTGTTCTTGATTCGATCGCGGCAGGCTTTTGAACGTACCTCCCCCGCGTTGAGGCATTCGGCCGAGCGTTCTAAAACTCGCACCTCCGACCTGACAATCCACCACAATATTTTCAACATTTTTCCTCCTAGTGTAGACCTTGCAATTGCGGTTTCTCTCTGTTTATATCTCGAGAGATACGGGTTTTGATTTCGAGCTCGCCTATGGATTGGCTGACCACAGAAAATGTCCGTCTTCCCGTATGTCGATCTATATACCTTCTGGTCGATAAAAGAAATCGGAAGATGGCCAGACCACTTGGCCACAGACTACGATGTCCTTGAGTTCCCTGTTTACCGAATTTATTGTGTGACGCCTGGTTGGCTAGGAATTTGATGCCCATTCAGTGCCCTTTTTCGTACTGATCCCTGGCATAGGAATATGTTTCGGTCACCAATGGCTTTTGTCCGCAAGTTGACTCGCCCTCATTATTTGTGAGTGGCCATTACTTTTTTATACGTTCATATGTTTTTTACAATGAGCAATGATCGTATGTTCACTCTGATTATCCTGATTGTAGCTATGCGTTCTCGATCGTCTTCTCTTTATTAACCGCGCGTTTATTATTCTGACCATCAAGGCCGTTCTGCTTGAACCCGTTCACGAGTTGTTTATAGCGCCTGAAGGTCACACACACCTTTCGTTTAGCATGCTTTTGAATGCTATCTATAGGCTTGAGTGTGGTGCGCGTTCTTTTTTTCTTTTTTGTTACTGCACTCCACCTCAGACTCGGTTAGATTTAAATACTTCTCATGCCCTTAGCAATATCTGGAAATGCTTGGATTATTGGGACCACAATTCGTCTGCTTTCCATGAAGGACGTTCCGACCAGTTAGTAAACACGAATTGCGTGCATTCTTACTTCCTGGTCTACGGTCAAGGTCGCCACCAGTTCAAAGTGAACAGTTAGGTTGAAATGACATTAAAATGATGAGGCCTGTTCAGTTTAGTCAAAGTAACTCAAGTCCGGTCGCATTTCTTGATCCGATTTAATTTTCACCAATATTCATGGTTGATCCCACCCACGTTGTCCAAACGGATTCCTGTGGTTTCTGTTGTTTAGCTTTCTTACGAGCTATTTGGTCCCAGTTTTCTTGGTTACGCCTAATATGCCTTTCAAGTTCATTTAACCTACCATCTGACTAACCAGTACTTGACAGCCGTGATATCGAGGTCCCCGCTCATAAGCCACCCGGTCATAGTGCTTCAATGTTACAGTGAACACGAAGTGTGTAGATGGAATATCACTCGGAGCAAACATGTATTTATGCATCTTTTGGTTTCTGTCTATGTAACGGCTTGATTAAAAAACTGCTATCTCTTCCATATTGGCCGAGAGGTGCAAATCTACGCCAATACATTTTCACAAAGCGTACATATATTTCACACTCAGTTAAAATGGTATATTTGAATATCCGTAATAATCACAACCCGAAGCACACTAGAAGGTAAAACAGAAACTGAACTGGTTAATGGACACGTTCGCACAACATTAAACTGACCGTGAACGTGGATTCGTCGCGGGAGTCGTGACAATTGAGACAGAGGAAATGCGCTGTACCGCAGTGGCTGAGAAGGGAATATGATATGCAAGAAACACGGGTTTAATTGGATGCCACTTCATTTTGTAATTAAGCCACTCCTAAAGGTTAGGAACCTTATTCGCCGACAGTCTGTTCCAAACGAAACATGGTTGATAGTTGGTAGTGCAGTTGCTTAACACTGATGTCGCAATCAACCATTTCAAATACCATGTTTTCCCCACCGACCTGTCTTTTTTGCACATATCAATTACTTATGGGTGGTGTACCTGCGTGTGGACTACTTTGGTATCTGTTGTGGACGGTTCCGTATTGCTGTGCATGACCGGGCGTTAGTAAGTTTGGAAGCATGAGTGGTTAGTGGTCAGCGTTTACCCGTTCGAAGTCAGCAGTTTAGGAAGGTGTTGGCCACAGATTGGAACCACAACTATGTGCCCTCTTCTAAGAATCGCGTCTACATTTATCTGTTTGTCCACATTACAAAATTACGTATTCACCCGGAGTAAGCACGATCTATCATGACCGACCTTGTCAGGCTATTCCCCGTTTTATATGAAGCAGGCAAACGTTAAGTAGGTCATCTTAATGTTCAGTATTTTCAAACGCCGAAAACGAGCTTGTTTGCAACACATTTCTTCTCATGACTAAACCGGGCATATTCACAGTATTGAAACAACAGATAACCTGGTGTGGCCCCTATATGGATGTCATTCCAACTTGAACGTGGCGTGCAAATTTGAGGTCGATAATCATTTACCCTTCCAAAACATACTCATAACCGATGACTAGTCCGGGGTTTGGTTTATTTTCAAGTTGACCATCACTCACTTTCGATCGCAGGCTTCGAGCATTCAGATAGACTTGCAGTCAACCTCTTTCGAAAAGAAGCACGAAACTCGAGCTTCGCTCTCATTAGAGCTCATCAGTAGTGCATATCCTTGCCACGGCCGGGATTTGAACTCCGGCCATTCCAATCATCAGCAACCGTGTTGGCCACTGCGCCATTCACCTTACATTAGGCACAACCGAATTATCAAATCTGAACGCTCAACCATTTTCGCTTGTGAGTAATGATCAGGTTACCCGATCGTCTCGAGAGGAGACACGGTAACTGTCCTGTTAACTCCAATCGATGACCCCGCAATTAGGACTTCCGAGACAGATCGACATCACTGACTTCATTAAACCTGACAGGCGATATTTTAGACTACTCACAAGTAGTCGGGGATTTGGTTTATTTTCGAGTTGAACATCACCCACATTCGATCGCAGCTTCATGAAAACGTGGCCGGAGTTCAACTCGCGGCCGTAGCAAGGATATGCACTACTGACGAGCTCTAATGGGAGCGAAGCTCGAGTTTAGTGCTTCTTTTCGGAGGATGCTGGCTACAAATTCTAGCTGAATGCGCGAAGGCTGCGATCGAATGTGCGTGATGTTCAACTCGAAAATAAACCAAATATCCGTCTACTCATCAGTAATCAGCATCGATTTGTAAACCTAAACCGCCAGTGTGTGTTACGAAACTGTTTGCGACTGACATGTTCTTGGCCTAGTACGTAAATTCTCTGATCTTGTTTATTGATTCGTGTGTATTTACTTACTTACTGAACTATCCCAATCGATTTTTTGATATATCTTTGCAACGTTACTATTCTGTGAGATGTTATGATATGTGTGGTCGCTTTAATTACTGTTTTGTCAACACGGTTTCCTTTACTTAAGGATCTGTGGGGTGACGATTTTTGACGCCTCTTGAACTCTCAGACAAACTGTCCATAACGGCGAAATTTCAGACACCGGAGAGTGCTCACATAGATATCGTTTATAGAAACAGACTCGAAAAAGGACATACCTTCCTTCAATTACTTAAAGATTTTTATACTGGTGCAGTTTCAATCAGTAACCAAATGAGATGGCACCTTGAATCATATAACTCGGCAGGGCTGGTGACTGCAAGTATTAAAAGAGTACGGAATCAGTAGGTCAAATATGAATAAATAAGCTTATCCGGCATGACTACTTTGGCAGGACTGTCAATGTGAGAAAGGTGTAGATGTTACTCTTCACATCGACTGCGGCCCGAACTCGTCTGTTGTACAGCACCCAACTCTACCTAACTCACCCGAGGTCACACGGTTTGTTGTGCATTTCTGTAGCGCACCAACTTCTTTGAGTAATATTATCTACTCCTCTCCATCGTTCCCAGTATTCAAGAACGTGCAATTGAACTGTCTCATTATTCCCAACGACATTCTCGTGAGTAATAGTTATGTGCGATTTTGTCAACCGTGAGATTGTCTTTGATTCCAATAACTTCTATGATCAGTCAACGTATTCGACTTTTGCGTTCCACTGTATGGTCATAGGTAACAGGTTACCAGAAAACCGATTCGTTATAGCAAACAGAGCTGTTTTCGACCAATTCTCATCAGAGGCCGGTGCAATTATATACCAATTTAAGTAAAAATAAAGCAAGTTATTGATCAAGAATGGTGCGAGGGCAAGGTGTATGGGTAAAACAGAAACCCGACTTGGTTGTAATTGTGCTCCTAAGTGAGGTAAGCTCTAAAAGGTCAGTGTTAGTTGGAGGGATTTGGGGGAGGGGGAATAAGTCAAATTGTCGCGTGGGTTGGGCGTACCTGCTTGGTCATGATGACCCCAAGGTGTGAACGGGCTGTTTTGAATACACAGGTTCGCGTGGAATAATCAGATTGCTATTGTGTGGCCTACAGACAATATGCGCCACTCCATCTTCCGTGACGCGATGGTCAGGGCACGGTAGATGATGCAAAACATCCTTTAAATCCACCTCGTTTGTGAGCATGTTTATGTTTTATCTAATCGCTTTGCCTTCGTTCTGTACTTGATCAATAACTTCCCTTATTGTCACTTAATTTGACACATAACTTTACTGACCTACGATGAGATGTTGATGAAAGCTGCTCGATCAACTGAAAAAAATGAATTCCATGACTTCTACGCTGATCTTGAATTATTACCAAGAAACGTCACCAATCTAAACTAGGCCACATCTCAGTTAGAGAGCCACCTATTATGAATAGACTTTACATCGACGTTTCTTTTGGTAGCGGTACTCATGGCGTTGTCATTTTTCACACGATTAGGCGCAGTTAGTTTCTCCTAAGTATACATTTGTAAACCAGTGACACAAATCCAACTGTGAAGACATCACGGGAACTAGGATATATAAGTTGATCAGAAACTACAAGCAACCTAGGCGATCGGTGCCAGACCAAGAATGTCATAATAATCGTCCTTTAGAGCAATGGAAATCACACATAAGTAAAGATTACTTGGGCGGCCGCGGCAAGGATATGCACTACTGGCGAGCTCTGATGATAGCGAAACTCGAGTTTAGTGCTTCTTTTCTAAAGAGGTTGATTGCAAAGACTATCTGAATGTGTGAAGTCTGCGTTCGAGTATGAGTGGTGGTCAACTTGAAAACATACTCATAAATTGACGGGAATATAGTTCTAATAAAAAGAACTGTCTATGGGAAATTCACACATTCCGGTCAATTCCTGAACTTTGGCGGTTACACGCTTGTGCATTATAAGAGCGCACTAATGACTACAACATTCACACGCGTGAGACATATGTGTACAAAAGACAGCCTTTCAGAGAAACTGCTCATGTCCCTAGTAGTTAAATCCAAAAGGTTAATAGAAAGGCATAGTGGACCGAAACCGTCATCCGAACGGCGGTCAGCGTGAGAAAAGGAAGGTTCACATAAACTGCGTTTCGAGACGGATTATAGTATGCATCAAACTAAGTAAAGACCAGTAAATTCGATTAAAATACCTCGAAGAAGTTCGCGTTCGCTCGTGACTGACAGGCAGACGCGAAACAGGTTGACAGGGGTTGGCTCAGGTGGGTGTGTAACCGCGCCAGCCAGCTAGCTGGGAGACGTGGGTGTGGAGTCAATGACCATTCTTGAGAGAAACTAGCGGGCTGCACACACGAATCAAGCACTTTCTACACACTGCGCAGTCACTTTCCATTAAAGGTTCAATGCTACTGTTGTGCCCAAAAGGAGCTAGTTATTCAACCAGCATTCATTATTAACAGCAACACATCGATGTTTGACAATGATGTTTATATGCCTCACACATACCAGAAGCGAAGAAGTCTTGGTTTGCCAACAAAGGATAGTCGTACATACAACACCACTGAGCTTATAAGGCACATGCAAACAAACACGGTGAACGTAAGAGTATGGAGGCATCTGTGTGACAACTTTCGCACGGCCTTCACTGTCCAATTTCATTGAGTACACCTAGCTCACAGACAGCTCAGTCAAACAACACCAAAGTTTACGAAAAGGCACACGACTAGCCACCAAATCCCCGATTCTGTATCACCGAGGTCCGTAGAAAAGCTCCTGGCTTATGGCGTCTGGCCCACTGGTAATTACGTTTATCTTTTGTCAGGTTATCGATTATCCACCTCAAAATTTACACCGAACAGCTGCAGCAGCGGTAAACGGTGCTAGGTCTGGCAGTCAATTGGTCGGCATACCTAGTGCTGTGAGCCAAGATCGCGGGTGGCGCGAGAGTTGTTTGTTCAGAAAACCAGTACATGGGTTTGATGCTTCAAAACGACAACAAACAAATCCACACATTTGCACACAACAATGATCCCCGAACGTCACACTTGAGACGATCGCCTACGCTCGGTCCCTGTATGCACCATGAAACATTTCATGCCACGCAGCACTCCGATGGTTCTTCTTCCATTTACCCTGCAGTTAATTTAGTGGCCAGATGCATGTTGCAGCTTCACTACGGAACAGTAGTAGTGTGAATAGCATATTGCGATCGCTCATGTTCACCTAACAAGTACATGGCTTAACGAAACTAGTGCACCCCCAAAGACCAGACGAAAAACACGCTTGATCTTCATTATCGATAGCATAGTGAGCAGCATTACAACGGCGGCAAGGAATAAGCCTCTGCAACAGTTCTAGCTTCCAGGCGATTTTAAAAGGATTTATTAACATTCTCTTTATTCCTCGCTCAATTGCTGACGGCCCTTTGACTTCTTGACTTAACTCGCCTTATTTGTCTCATGTTGCGTTAGCTGAAAGCCTGTTCCTGTGTCTTGATCATTCTGTCCTCGCTTGTCACGCCTGTTCGCTAAGTATCAATCACACCATTTTCTCCGTAGTACGACGCGAACGAAATGTCAGTGAACAAGTTATGTTATACTATTCTACCGGCTTTTTTCAGATTTATTTCGAGAAAGCACGGCATGAAATTTCCTTTTGTTATCTAATAAAACGTTAACCTTACCTGAATAAATCAAGTTGCCTGTAAGACTTTCCGAGTTCAATGGATTGCCAACGGTGATAATGTACAGTAGGATTGCAGGAGACCGAACGGTAAAATCAGCCGATGTAATTCGTTTTCCGTCATAGTCCAGTCTAGTGCGAATTGCCACATCAGAAATAGTCAGTTGGACGGTGAGGTTAGAACCTGTTTCGAAGCTGAATAACAATTGTTGATTTTGGCCGGTGAAGAACTCTGTTCTGGCAATTGTCAGACCTGATTGGATGAATAATCGTCGGCATGTATAGAAGAGCGAGGGTGGTCGAAAATAACTAACAACCCGTCGGATCTGCTGACGGTGTATTAT
This sequence comes from Paragonimus westermani, assembly GCA_008508345.1. Taxonomy (NCBI): domain Eukaryota; kingdom Metazoa; phylum Platyhelminthes; class Trematoda; order Plagiorchiida; family Troglotrematidae; genus Paragonimus; species Paragonimus westermani. Next base: position 225,987 of record QNGE01000334.1, on the reverse strand, counting down.
GGCAATGCATATTTAGCATTACACACATGGTTGACGTTGCAACACTCTTCAATATTATTTTAATACTCGATAGAGCAAGTGTACTAGTACTGGTACAGGAGTCACAGTTGAAGTAGGAACAAGAGGACACGTGTCTAAGACTAAGTCTCTAGGGTTGCTGGAATCGACGCGGTAATCAACCAGCCACAATTATGACCAGTGCAGTGCCAGCCAGATGCACAACTGGATAGGAATAGGTCAACCAGGCAGCAACAGACGAATGTGATTTGTTCATCTCGTGTAAACATAACATCTTAAGTGCTCCTGTATACATCAGCAGTAATCAGTAATAGCTGAACCATATCAAAGAGCAGGGTGTAATGCAGCGGTCATATAACTATTGCAGATCAAGCCTTGTGTACTAAACTTTATCCTTCGTCTTTGAGAAGCCAAAATTTGAGAGCCATGACTACACTTCATATGGGAAAGCGTTATAGAGAGCTCGAAGGTGCTCGAAATTTCTTTTCTACTGTGCAGTTCTGATCATGAGCTGACAGACTGGAGTGAACAGGCCAACCATTGTCACCTAGCGAGACGATTGCACGTATCCTGAACATCAGTTCAAGATTGGAATTTTCACTTTTCGTATTTTAAGGCGACTGCTACTTTCCAATATTTGTGGGCTGAATTTTAATGGAACTCACGCAGTTCGACGATAGTCCCAATAGCTAGAGCTCGAACCGCTGACCTCGTGATTGGACACTGTTACGAACATTCCATACACATTCCACCGTACGTTCACAAGTAATTAACAAACTCGCGTATTGTAGCTATATGAATATATTTCGTTAACAGAAGTTTCTCCCCTCCCACTGGCTCATGAGTGTGACATTACCATTCATGATCAGCAACCTTCGTTTTCAATCTAGCAATATATGACTTTTTTACGGATGCTTTAAGCGAACATTCAGAATTGTAATCGACTAACGAGTAACCAAATCAAATGTGCTCTGGAGGGATCGATACGGTCAGTTTCGGCAAACTATGCTTTAGCCTTGGCTGTCGTTTTTGCAATGCTGGATTCGCAATGTTCTGAATTGATAAAAAGCATTTATGCCGTCTTTTTCGCAGACTTTATATGCACATTGTTCCATTTGCTCCATAAATCTACAATTTTTGCGAAGAACTATACACACAGAGTACACTAAGTAAATACTGTGGTATCGATTTATTTTTACTTCTCGGAAGCTATTATCAACTATTCCCAAATATCGAGAGAAAATGGTGACCGAGTTAATCATCTAACAGATCAGTTCATGTGTGCACCCTTGCCCTTTTCAGCATCTTTGTGCATAATTCGATTGACCTACTCAAATCTTTGGGTTGGTGAGCGAGTCCGCGTGAAAGATCACAGCAGTAATCAGACACGTTATCATTGAAGTAACCATTACGGAATAAATACCGGTGCCATACCAATCGGTTTGTGGTGAGTCTTCTTGGTTGTGTGTACGATGTTATTAAGAGTAGTTAACGTGGAGCACATTCTTTTCCAGGCGTTTTAAAGATAAATTTCTTCTAGTTACGGTTTCTTTTCCAAGCTGGTTTGAGATATAGCACGTACTGTGGCCTTCCAAAGAGAATTCTTGCATGTAAGCTTAGCTGCTTTCAAAACTTACCAGATATCGGTTCCATAAATTGCAACCTGCCAGAAATATTATGTGTACCCAACAGGTTCGTCAGTTGAATATTATAAGGCAGCTGAGTTGCATTGGGCTGGGCGTTAAGTGGGTTTGATGTAATCCTCTTGTTCGCAGGGTCCACAGCCACCTTGTATGCTTTGCCTTCAATGCGCAACGACACGGTAAAGTTGGATCCCGTAGCATAGCTGAATGAGACGTCCGCTTTTCTTCCTATTGTAAATACATTTTGCTCCAAAGACAAACCTTAAAATAGTTGAAGAAATAAAGGCAAAATGGACCAGTAGTAGTTCTTGTAAAAAAGAATAAACCAAGAAGGAATTATAAAGGCAGCTAAATCCACTTTATAAGTCAAGTTAAATTCACTTCGACGTCAATGGTGATAGCTGTTATGACTGCTATTGGCATCGTTAAGGATAAACGATGAAATGTGGTTTAACATTCAATGGACGCATCCACAAACCTGGTCACATAATCATCAGTATTCATCTTGTTTTCGGGTGTTTCTTCCATATATTCGTTATATATTTACCAATTTTTCCTGTGTTGTACCCATAACATAGTTTTGAAAATACACCTATCGTGCGCCCTTTAATCATACGTAATTTGTACTCTCCGCCGAGAACTAAACACGCAACACGTAGGCCTTTGTATATGCATGCGATTACGTTAACTCTGTCACGAATCAGGCGTTGACTCATATATCGTTAATTCATCCCTTGAAAGTTGATTATTTTAAAGACTGTGCTCATTCAGTTTAACAGATACAAGCTGTTTATGAGTTGTATAATTTGATAATTTGCAAGTATCGGTCGTTCACTGATTCAGCTGGTTTTGTTGTTCGACCATTTGGGTCACCAGTGAGAATTTCCCAATTGTGTTGTTTCGCAACTCCACTGTACTTTGGAATCGCAATGTGGTGGTCTCACCGGTATCTTATAAGTTTGCACTCCCTATATTTCGCGTTTTTTTCACTAACAGGATATTTGGCCCAGCAAATAAATAATTTCAAATTTATCTGAATAATTGGGTCCCCTTGGTCCGTGCACGCTACTGAGAAACCTGATTTTAGCGCCGACCTCGCATAAGTCAAAGACTACACTTACTTACTTGTTAATACCATAGCTGAGTATTAATGGAATGGGATTGTTTGGAAAGTCTGTCTGAATGCGAAGTTTGCGAGTGATCTGCAACTTGAAACATCTCAGACTGTCATTTGCTTGAATAGAATGAACACTGGATTTTAGAAATATCTCTGTTGGTAACACTCAGAAGAACGTTTCTTGGAGTTTGTCAATGTTAATAGGTAAGTGTGCACGATGTGTGCGTTATTCATGAAAAGGTTAATCGATATAGTTCCTTTGATATCCAATTCACTGAGGAGAAAGTGGAAGCAGGTAAACACCTGTCAGTCAAAACGTGAGGCACTAGTCAAAAGGGATGCATCGAGAGCCAATATGTTCACAAAGTGAAACAAGTTGTATCAGTTAATGTGTGTTTCTATTCTCCCGTACGCGATGATACCGGTTCAACCAGTCAGAGTTGTAAATTGGTCGACATGCACCCTGTACAAGTGAATGCGAGGAGCCTTGAATCATGGGCTGGGCTAATGGACCATGATTAGTGGAAGCAACCTGATTTTTTTGAAAATCTTGAAGGTAGGCAGTTCAGTATTCTATAATTATATGTGCATTTTATAGGGTCGTTATATATATATATATATGTATATATATATATATATATAACTAGTTCCAGCTCTAGCAGTTAAAACTGCCCTTTGTTTGAGCAGGCCCTCGCAGGTGAATAGTCCTTAGGCACACTGTTACGCCTGTTCTGTCTCTGCTCTACACTTGATGAGTTGTAAGAGAGACTGTATATTTAGGAACTAATGCCAAATGTGACTGCAGTACTTCGGCTATTTTGTTCTTTTATTATTTGATATTCGGTCTGTTCTGTACATCACACTCATTAACCCTTTTTCGTATCTACTGATTTCATTTACCCATTCTTCGCGGGCATTTTGATCGATAATTAACAGTTATATTGAACTTTGTTTCGACACTTCCGGTGTGAAGTAGTTAGTGGGGAAGTTATTTGATTCATTTTGAATGCACCCTCCTATCTGACTCAGCATAAACTTGTTTAGTTTACTCCTGAAAGTTATACAAACAGCTGTTTGTTAATTTATTCACGTTTGGCATGGATTCCACCCTAGTTTAGTTTTGCACAGGACTATCGTTTATACGCCTTTCGGTTTGATAGAAATTAGGGATTTCGGAAACTAACCGTTAGCGCTTAACTCGTCGGAACCTACTTACAAATCAAATGGATTCAATGCTGGTAGAGAAAACGGTCAAAAGCGTTCGAACACCACCCATAGTTGATCGCAGCTGCCGCATTCAAATAGACTTTCCAGTCGGACCCTTTCGAAAAGAAGCACTAGACTCGAGTTTCACTCTTGTCAGAACTCATCAGTAGTGCTCATCCTTGCGACGGCCGGGACTAGAACTCCGGCCATATTCTCATGAGGCAACCATGTTGACCACTATCTCATTGACCTCACATTAGACAAGTCCGAACTATCGTATGTGGACGCTCAACGAACTTCGCTTATGAGTAATGATCAGGTTGTCCGATCGTCTCGAGAAGAGACAGTAACCATCGTGTTAACTTCAATGGGAATGCGACAGCTGCCATCACTTTAGGGTGTCGTTCAACCTGCATGAGAACAAAAAAATCCCTGCTGCTCGTCAATAATTAGTTTTCGAGTCCAAAACTTCAATTGGCATGTTCCATCACAAGCTGCTCACTCCGTACTTAGTTTAGCGAGACCAACCTATATATTTGTTGCAATGCATTGAGCGATTGTATATTGGGAAAATGGAATAGATAAACTGAATCATTTGTAGCAAAATGGAATACGCTTCTATTTTTTTTACCTGAAATCGGCTCTATCAAAGAAATTACTCCAGATCTTTGTTGACTGTTCACCGGATTGTCCACAATGAGTGTGTATGGCAAATCAGCCGCGTGGGTTACCGATACGGAATCAGATATGATTCGTTGGTTCCCGTAATCCACCACCGAACCTGTTAACAATCCACCAACTGATAACCTTACCGACAGGTTCGAACCGCTCATGAAGGAGAATATCATCCGTGCATCTTCTCCGACTGGAAGTACTTTCTTCAGAAGCGTTACGTCTAGGTTGCCATACACACAAATGAAGGGAAAGAAGTTAAAGAGATAACCGCATGTTTAGAGTGATGGAATGGGTGACACTTTTAAACCATAAGGTTAGTGCTAAATGTTCCTCAAGTAGAAAATAAACGGAAAATTTGTCCTCACTTCCTTCCGTTCAATGATTTGAATTATGCTGACCAAGTGAAGGGATATTGGATAGGTGTTGTACAAAGTCAAGCTCGGAAACCTCTTCAAACTGAAGATGGTGTAAAATGTTACTTTCGTAAAAGAGATAAGATTCTGTAAATGCTGCTCGTAGCCTCCTATGCGGACCTGCGTATGTTGATGGAATGTTGAATCGGATAGGCAAAGTCATAATGAGCAAAGCAGAAAGAACATGAGAACTGGTAGATGCAAGCATTTCGTATTGACTCATCAGTACCAAACTTACAATAACATGGGTAGGCTTTTTTTAACGATCGATTTGAGGGGTGGATAATCAACAAGCGAATTAGGATAAGACATTAAGTCCAGGGAAGGGTCAGGTTCACGAACAGTTGTTTTTGAACACTAACAAGAATGCGAGAAAGATAAGGTGTGTAGAATTGTTACCGAGATGTGATAAGCGTAACACCTCGTAAGTCATAAAACACAGTGGCCGACTGAACTCAGTAAAGGATTTTAACTTGGAACACGATTAAAGTGAGCTTAAATCTAGACAAAAATGTGCTTATTAAACTAGCATACGCTGCTGAAACGTGACTCACTGTGGATACGTTCAATGAAATCCACCTCGCCTTCAAGATTAACTGCGCTCACCAGATTTGTCACGTTGATTGTGTAGGAAAACTTGGACGCTTCGGTCACATTCAGCAATTCAGACGCGATTAGTTTGTTTGAATAGTCGATGGTCGTTGGTTGATCGCGATTATTAATTCGGAGGACAACAGACATATTGGATCCACGTTTGAATGGGAACACCAGTTGGCGATCTCGGTTCACGATAAGCATGTTGTCCTTCAACTTCAAGCCTGAATGTTGTTGGCGCAAACAGTATGCAAGTGGCTGTTGTAGTTGTGAACCAACTCATTGCACAATTCCGTTTAAGCAACAAGTTTTAAAAGATCGTTTATATGATAACCGACTGTCGGACATACTTGTCCCTTTATGCTTGTCTTTTATTTATTCCCACGCTATATGAGGGAAAACAGATAACTAATGAAAAATTTGGCACAGTTGGCGATTTAAATGAGAATCAGTTGTGAAAAATCAGAGCTTCAGCTGAATTCGAACCAGTGGCAGAAACGGCATATCCAAACGGAGCAAGCGTTCTAGCAGCTGAACAACAAAGACACACCGGGATCTCGGAAGTTTCATATTTGGATTTTGTTATCCAGCCGTTCTACAGTCTCGTGTGGAATCTACGGAATGGTTGCGGGGATCGACTACCCGGGCAGGATTTTGCAAACGGTTCACCCTTATGTGCTCAACAGGAGCGTTAGCTGTTCATAGAAAACAGATTACCGGCCGTCTCATCAAGCACAAATGGTGCTCTTTTGATTGGTACTGAATTGAGTGTACATATAGGAGGATGTCGATAGTTTAAGTTGAACATCGTTCACACTTGATCGCAGTCTTCGCATTCAGATACTTTGCAAGCAGCCTCTTTCGAAAGGAAGCTCTAGACTCAAGTTTCTCTCTTGTGGGGCTCGTCTAACGAGTGACGACCAGGCCGCCCATTCATTTCGACAGGAGCCACGTTCGCTGTCTGATAATTCCAGCTGATTAACCCACGATTAAAAATTTTTAGACGGGTTTATATTTTCAAGTTGACCATCACTCACATTTGATAGCAGCCTTCACATTCAGATAGACTTTCCAGCCAGCCTCTTTCGAAAAGAATCACTAAACTCGAGTTTCGCTCTCATTAGAGCTCATCAGTAGTGCATATCCTTGCCACGGCCGCGATTTGAACTGCGGCCATTCCAATCATGAGGCAACCGTGTTGACCACTGCGCCACTAACCTCACATTAGGCACGACCGAGTTATCAAATCACTCCACCACTCTCGCTTGTGAGCGATGATCAGGTTGCCCAATCGTCTCGAGAGGTTTATATTTCTTTACCAAATTCAAGTATAGCGCCTTTTTTCGGAAGAGTCACGTAAGTCCTTCTGGGTGTGTAGGTTGCGATCGACAGTAAGTGCTGTTTCTGATGGTTGGGAACAGTGGTGGTGTTGTTTGTAGCTCGGGTTGATGGTTTTGGTATTGAGCCAAGAACGCGGATGGTGCAACACTTGTTTGTTCAGAAAATCAATACATCATCTCCGCGGTTCAAGACGACTGCAAACAAAACACTTATGTGTGTACGACACTGGTCTCAGAACGTCACAGTTGCCACGGGCACTACTTCTCAGCTCTTCTATGTACCAAAAACCATTTCATGCCACCTGCACCTCAATGCAATTTTCTTGCGGCTAATTCAATGTCAAAATCCATGTTCCTGCCTCGCTAGTGAATAGTAGTGGCGTGAGTAGCATGGTGCGATCCGTCATCTTCACTACACATATTATGTACTGCAAACAGTCCGTCGTTCCACCGCATCCATGAGCTGAATTGGTCACCTGGTAAACTATTTGTGCTATCTGAATTACAGTGACATTCTCCAGCTGATCCCAACCTTGCTCGGTAAAATGGCGTCTTCCTGTTGCTTAGCCAGACACAAACAACTTGGCGCTTGTTGGAACGTTAGCAAAAGGAGTAGATTTGGTTTCGATTTAGTCTATGGATTGTGACATCATGACAGTCATTATTATCTATCGTTGACGTGCTAAGGAGACCGGCGGTATATCGGTGAGCTGGTTGGCCATCTCAGAAACAATCCGCCGAGTTAGTATCCGTGCCCAGTAGGGAGGCTTGTAGATACCTAGGGTCAAAAAACTATTGAAACCCTATTATTTATGCAATATACCCCCTTATGGTAGTTCACGAAGATGGGATCCACGAATTCACCCAAATCTCATGACACGGGTGTTTTTCGTTTGGTTAATAAACGTAGGTTGCATGTGGTTTAACGGCACAACAAACATAGACGCTTAGTTGAGTGTGATGATATCGGCAAGAACCAGACCTGTGTCGACAACAGATCCCTATATGGAAGAAGCTAGTTCGTGTCTGACTGCTTGTAATAGTCGAACTCGTAGAACTTAATAGCAGCTAATGAACTGGCTGGAACACAGTGTCAGCCTCAATAAAATAGGAACAGAAAACTGCGAGCTTTGGATACAGTTACGACTTTATTCGGAACCATAAGTACTTCCGTAGACGGTATTACATAAGGCAGTTAGTTGGGCGATGTAATAGTATTGCATCAATGACATTATTTCTTTCAACTGTGAGTAGCGGAGGCTTTTCCTGATTGGTAACTGGTAAATCAACAGCATCAAGACAATGGGGACCCTCATGGCTGGCTGTAGTCATGTCGGTACGACTGGTGGACCCAAAACTGTGGTCTGCAAACAGTCATTCTGGAAGCTAGGATTACCACACCACCTGTCAGCGTTTCCCTTTGTGCTCATCTCGAAAAGCAACCAGAAAATTCGTCACCTGTCTGGCTAGTCACCAATTGCATGGATCGCTGGTTCGATTTCATGGGACAGTTCAGCGTCATAATTTGTCCGAGCTGCAGCAAATGTCGTACAAGTTTGTTTCATTCTACAATGCATTGCTTGCCGGTAACCGATGTCGACACATCTAGCGCGCATTGTCCCCTCTTCTGAGAGCGTGCCACCTGCGCAGCTGGCTCCTTAGAAACTACAGCCTATACATCTTGCTTAAATATACTGAATTTCAGATTCCACCCAAAACACATCCTCTTTATCTGATGAATAAACCGTAAACCATGGTTCTGTTACACCTATTCTGCACAAGGTTCAGTAATTTTTATTTGGGTTGAGTTCGAATAAAATGCATTGAGAGCGACAACTGTGAGGCGGACTTTTGCTTAGAGACTTCCTTGCGATTTTAAGGTTTTAATTCGCCAACTTTTGTAGCTCCGCTAATCCACTCGTCTTTGGGTCAACTAGACGTTTTGGCAGTTGCACATATATGAGTTCGAATGGCAATTTCTTTGTTGCCTTTTAGGGTTGGAGCGATGGGTTGGCAGAATCAATGACAACGTCGCCTCCTAACGTCTCTTTAATTTATCTACCACATTTAGGCTGTATGATTGTTTCTTCCGGTCAGTTCATTTGGTGGAGTGTGGTATGGGGTAATGAAAACTTCCTCCATCTTTGGATGTTCCAAAAGGCCCCCACGCCCTTCATTATTGAAACAGCGGCCATTGTAGGAGAATTTGTTTCGTGGAATCCCTTGATCTGCAAGAATGTGCTTCACCATGGCCGTGCGTACAGTGCTCACCCGCTTATCAGTACGAAGTAAAGATCACCGCAAACAATTAATTGTCAGGGGTTCATCATATTAATTGGCCGCAGTCCCTAAGTTCACGGAAAAACTGACTGCGTGGTGTGTGCATTCAGACAAATAATTCCACCAAGGAGCTGACGCCGTTGAGTTGGCAATACTTAACTGGATATGACACCACATTTCTGGCTAGTAAGCTATCTGTCAGCATTTCGTGAGTTCTGAGACAACCAACATGAACCAACTGGTTATATTCTGTAGCAAGCGTCCACCGAAAGCCCCCGGTACTGCCGGCTAGTTGACTCTTTCCAGCAGTTGGCGCATTAAAATGCGCGTACTGCTCAACCATAATTCTAACCAGTGGGCTTTTACTTCGGGATATCTGCTGTTTTGGACATTATCTTCGTGCTAAAATATGATCACTTACTTCCAGTGCGGCCACACACCCTATTGCACTACACGCAGCCTTCTGAGACCGCATCCCACTTTAATATTGCCAGCCTCAGCAAGATTGTTGTAGGACTGTTCCATGTACTACTGTTGTGAATCCAGAAGGCGGACGACGCAAAGGTTACTTTATTGGGGAAACTAACACACTACTTAAGCGTCTGAGCACGACTAGAAACGGAAACACTCATTTGCACACCATACTCTTCTGAGGATACTCCAGTCGCTCTAGACACCATGTATCAGTTCCGTCGTGTAGCGAAAGCCATCATATGTCATTCTGTCCTCCAACGATCCATCCCGTATCTCTGCCGTATTTATCACGCGATTATCTCGATCCGCGATCATCTCGAACCGCTGCTACTGAATAGTGGTGTGAGTAGTATGGTGCGACCGTATCTCCTCACTACACTCCTCCCCCAGCAAAGATTGCTCCAGTCGTAACAAAAGGCGTTCAGGTTCTCTTCGTTCCCTCGATGATCTGCGTGCTGGCCCCGGTGCTGGTGACACACATGGTGTGCATCCTCTTCTGATCGGAGTGTCGTACCATTTACACAGCTGGCTTCCGTGCACTCGATGTTGACTTCTCTCATTCTTTATCAAATACACAGGGCCACGACGTTCAATTACTACGTACGGTCCCCTCCACTTCGCCAGGAACTTCCTAGATCCGGGTCCGGTCGCCCCCGCGCTCCGCCGGTCTCGGTATTTAACCTTAGAACCAATTTCAAACACAGTCCTTCGACCCGATAACCTCGCAGTCGATTGCTCCTTAGAAGCTTCTTGTGTGTTTTTCAAGTTTCGGTTGGCCGATCTCCGAGCTGCCGCTAATTCACGAGCGCTCATCCGTCGGTCTCCCCATAAACCAATCTCCTGGTCGACTGGCAAGCGTGGCACGCGCCCATACATTAGCTCGAATGGCGACTTTTTCGTTGTCCCTTGCGGCGAACAGCGGTGGGCCAACAGAATCAACGGTAACGTTTCTTCCCAGCTTCCTCCTTTCGCAGCCAACCATTCCTTGATTGTGCGATTGTTCCTCTCCGTCAATCCGTTTGATTGAGGATGATATGGAGTTGTGCGTATTTTCTTGATTCCCAAACGCTCCAAACAGTTCCGAAACTCCTCACTTTCGAAGCAGGGGCCTTGATCAGTCAATATGCTTCGCGGTATTCCGTGATCCGCTATGATGTGCTCCATCACAGCCCTGCACACCGTGCTTGCGCGCTGATCGGGTATGGCGGCTGCTTCGATCCACCTTGTGAAGTGTTCGGTCATGATTATGATGTATTGATTTCCGGAGGTCGTTGCTGGAAAGGGGCCCATCACATCCACCGACCACAGTTCCCCAATTTTACTGACCGGAATCGGTTGTGTGGGATACTGACTGGGGTGGTTAGTGCTCTTCACTAACTGACATTGCTGGCACGCACGCACATAATTGTTAACGTCATTCTTCATTCCCGGCCAGTATGCTCTTTGTTTCAGCATTTCATAAGTTCGATGACAACCCGTATGAGCCAGCTGATGACATTCTTTCACAATTGTCGCCCTCAATTCCGCCGGTATGACCGGGACGTTTATTCCCTCTCGCAACTGGCGCATCAAAATTCCGGCACTATTCAGCCGCAAATCGGACCAGTGCGTTCTGAAAGCTTTCAATTCCGGATTCAGCTCGTCCTCTGGCGGTTGTCCTCCCGACAAGAGTCGGTCAATCACCGTCCGGATCGTCGTATCCATTCTCTGTACTGCTTGTAACTTCCCGGGGTCACTCTCGAGTTCAATACTGTTAACTCCGACCACGTCCTTGTGGACCTCATCGAAGTGTTGCGTTCGGGAAAGCAAATCAGGTACACAGTTCTCTTTCCCGGACAAGTGGCGAATTGTGAAGTCGTACTCCTGTAGTCGTAATGCCCAACGAGCCAGCCTTCCTCGAGGGTCCTTCGCCGATTTAATCCACTCCAGCGGTTTGTGGTCAGTCTCCACATGGAACTGTCGGCCGAGCAAGTACGGCCTCCATTTTTCCAAGGCCCATACGATTGCCAAACATTCTTTCTCTGTCGTTGAATAGTTTCGTTCAGCAGGACTCAGTACCCGACTGGCGTATTCCACCACACCGTCCTCCTGCTTCAGTACCGCTCCAATTCCTACATCACTCGCATCCGTTGAGACAATGAAGCTCTGTCCAGTCACTGGCAATTTCAGAGTCAGCTGTCCTTCTTTCATCAAGCGTTGGATCTCGACGAACGCTTGGTTGGCTTTCTGTGACCAATGAAATTGGCAATCCTTCCTCAGAATTTCGTATAACGGACTCGCGAGGTCATGGAAATTTTTGATGAAGCGGCTGTAGAACCCGACGCGACCGAGAAACTGTCGCAGCGTCCTCTTTGATGTTGGCACCGGAATAGCCTCGATTGTTAGCAGTTTCTCGGGCAGTGGCTGGACCTCCCCCTGACCGATCTTGTGACCGAGCAGTACTACCGTTTGTTTCGCCAGTTGGCACTTTGAACTGTTGTTTCGGAGGCCGGCTTTAATATTGCCAGCCTCAGCAAGATTGTTGTAGGACTGTTCCATGTACTACTGTTGTGAATCCAGAAGGCGGACGACGCAAAGGTTACTTTATTGGGGAAACTAACACACTACTTAAGCGTCTGAGCACGACTAGAAACGGAAACACTCATTTGCACACCATACTCTTCTGAGGATACACCAGTCGCTTTGGACACCATGTATCAGTTCCGTCGTGTAGCGAAAGCCATTATATGTCATTCTGCCCTCCAAGGATCCATCCCGTATCTCTGTCGTATTTATCACGCGATTATCTCGATCCGCGATCATCTCGATCCGCTGCTACTGAATAGTGGTGTGAGTAGTATGGTGCGACCGTATCTCCTGACTACACTACCACCGGGATAGTGAATAGGAGATGCAATCTTTTGTTTTGGGTACACAGTGAATTGTGAAGTTGTACTCCTGAATCCGCAAAGTCCAACAAGCAAACTTTCTTTGGAGATCCTTCGCCAACTTGCTCTAATCCAAGAGCTTTCGATGAACCTTCACGTTGAAAGGTCAACTCAATAAATATGCCCCACATTATTCCAAAGCCCAAACACTGATCAAAAGCTTCTCTGCCACCATTAAATAGTCACCTTCAGTAAGTGGTGGAACCAGACTGGGCAACATCACCTCTTTGCCTCAGAAGTGATCCGCTCCTCGCGTCACTTACACCGTTTGTAATCGGGAGGCCGCTGGAAATGTAACAGTCAGTTATTTCTTAATCAACAGCTGGATTTTGACGAAGGCATGATCGTCTCTATCTGGCCAGTAAACCCGTCAGCTCTTCATCATAGTTCGTACAATGGGTTTGCGATGTTTCCGGATACTGTGATGAAGTGGCTGTAAAATTACCTACCACCGAGAAGTTGCCTCAGGGTACTCTAATGTGTACAGTGAGACTGTCTCGGTCGTCATCAACTCCTCCAACAGCCTTTGGAACCCGCGCTAACTTCAACTTGTTATTGAACAATACCACTGTTTGCCGTGCATCAATTTGGGCTGCTAATCCACAGGCTAGCTTATGGTGTCCTTCGCAATAAACCCGAAACATTAGTCATATCCCCTGTCTCTGTGGCATTGTAAGTGATGAGCTCGTCGCCATGGACAACAACATTAAGTAGTTCGTTTTGGAACTTCAGCATCTTTCGTTGAATGTGAACCGTGCACCCACGTAGGGAAACCTTCTAACCGACACTGATTTCCTCCGAAAACAAAGACCGTTGTGTCCCGACTCGGCTGTTTGCATGGCATCTGCCAATATCTTAACCATAAGTCCGGGGCTGTGGAATTTCTTGTCAGTTCTTGCGCTACCGTGTTTCCGTTAGTCTTAACATTATTGAACTTCCTGAGGCCGCTAAAAGATTGTAAATCTTCATTGGAATTACTAATTGAGAGGGAGGTGAGGTCCTACTATTGAATCTCTTCTGCGATGTTGTCTTGTTTCATTTGCTTCAGAATTATAGGAATTCTTCCAAGTCCGAGCAGTGGAAATCGCTTTGGATCAATGCGGATTTCATAAGCAGTCCATTCATAACAGACTAACGGATACCCGTCGATGATGTGTGACTCTCATAATTTCGAAGTCACTGAATTCAGCAATCGCCTACCACAGACAGTATTTTATTTAGTCGCGTTCGCTGCAATTTACCCAAGCTCTGGTTTGCGCTCTCGATTTCGTAGAGCTAATGTACGTCGTATGGTCAAAACAAAAGCATAAGTAGAACGTTTGTTTAGATTTCGGCTTATCTTGCCTCAAAGACGTACATTCCGGCAGCATCCACATATTCTGCAGTTAAAGTACGGTTTGTTACAAACTGCGTTCTGTCTTTCATACTTTTAAAACTACCGCTTTCTGGGCCAGCTATTTTTTTGGTGAAATTCCGAGTTCACGCAGTTAACTGGTTTCATTCGCTTTGACCAAGCTGACAGTGGGGAAGCTACCGCCAGCAACTGACGAACCATATCAGGCAACACTTTCGACGTCATCGGATGGGCAATCGGTGCGATTGCGAGTTGTTTGGGCCACGTCTTTAAGTCACCCGAAAGGCTCCAGAGGTTTCCATTATCCAATAGCTGCTGCCACGGCGTCTTCGTTTTTACTTTTGGTTACGACACCAATTGCCACGGGGAATACCTCGTGTGGCGCAGGTATAAACTAGTCACAACGTATAGTACACATTTTAGTCTGGGTTTCAGCGAGAACTTCGTAAGGGGAAGGTATCATTTTTTATTCGACTGTTCTTCAAGGTATTTTTATGTTCAATTTGCTGAAGTCTGAGAAGAGTTATACCTCTCGTTAAACTGAAAAAGTGCGGAGTTCTAAGACCTGCTGCGCTCTAAGATTCTGGGCGAAACGTTCATCTATAAGCAGTGTACATATAGATACTTTCAAAACCAAAAGTTAATGGAACTGTTGAAAGAGATGGTGCATACATTCCACTTCGTGGAATGGGCCGCTGCGAAGAATGCGCTGACGACTGCTTTTGACAGTCTGGCCGACCGCCAGGAGGCTATGCAGCGGTTAAGGGCGGTCAAGCTTGCACAAGGAGCGGATCCATCCGCGTTCACCGCCACTCTGCAAAGGTTGCTGAATAAGACATTACTAGAATGGGATTAAGAGTCACGATGGCAGCTGTTGGTTGGACACTTTGTTGGAGATCACCTGATGGGGGTTCACGACCAGCCTTGCAGTGTCCATGTCACCCAGCGGATGGACCCCGATGAGTTCGTGAAACTGCCGTGCGAGTCGGAAATTATGTTTCTCGCTTCGATGGTTACGGACAACAGTACACCAGGAGAAATTCGTAATGCAACGGAGCAGCTGGCAACATATGTAGCTGCACTGAGGGTAATATCACGTAGGGACGACAGACGAGGAGGCTATTTCATCTGTTGTGAAAAGGACATTAGAAGATGGGCTATCCAATCCGGCGGTTTAAGGTGTTTAAAAATGAAATTTTCCATGACTGTTCTTTTTGCTGTGTATCAACTAGTAATAGGAGCTAATGAAATGGGGGCCGTACATACAAAGGTTGAAGTTGATGAGGAGATAGAGCAGTGCTTGGTCGATACGACGGCGGTCATTTGGTTGAGTGATATGAAAGGAAGGCAAAAAGTAAAACGAACATATGTGATGATTAGGACAAGTGAAGTTCATTATCTACTAGTTGATGCAATGAAAGAACGCGGAGTACCTATTGGCAGTCATATTGCAACACCGTTTCTTCGTTTCCAGAAACTAGGCAAACGATCCTTGAAGCCAATTTCATTGCTGCAACAGATGTCGTGATTGACCAGAGGCTAAAGAAGTAGTCAGTAAGGTACAGTTGTCGGACACTGGCTGGCGTCATCCAATTAAAGATGGATGAAACCCGCATTTGCACAGCCCCCTTGCTGCAGTCCGAAGATGAAAAATACGCTCAGTCTTTCACAAACTAAGATGATCCTCAATGATTCTGCAACAGGGTTGTACATGGAATACCAACAATCGGAACATTTTGACCTCATGGAACCCATAGGATACCGGCTGATCTCGAAGAAGAAGTAAAAAGCAATCGGGAACATATTGGTAAAGGGTGTTGCGGAGGGGGTTAACAAGCCGTGCAACTCACTTGTTGTCGTAGTGAAGAAGTCCAACAGGAAACACCGTTTTCGTGTGGATTTCAGACGGTCGAATGAGGTGACGTGAAATGCATTTGTGTCGATGCCACCCGTGTTTGTCAAATTATCAAGAGCGAAGTCGTTCGTGGTGTTGGACATACTGGTTAGATAATGACAGGTGGCAATCAAGCCCATTTATCGTAAGAAAACCGCATCCATAGTGGCCAGAAAACAGTACCAATTCAAACGCATGCTTTTTTGCTTATCCGGGACACCGTTCATATTTCGACGTCTGTTAGTTCAGTTGATAAAACAGCTGGACGATTTAGCGGTATATGGAGATGATATTGTGTTGTACAGTGACAGGGACTCGGAACATGCTGCCCAGCCGGATGCTGTTCCAAACCGTATTGAGAACTCCTGACTTTATGTCAATGCCGATAAGTCACACGTCGGAGGGTTACCAGTATGGCTACTCAGACGCAAGGTGGGTCAAGGTGAAACCAGGACAATACCGGAAAAAACAGGGCCTTGACTTCGAATTTTATGAGCACATTGAGAAAGTTTCTAGGACAAGCAGAGTACTATGGTCAAGTCGTGGACTCTTTTCATTTCATTGGGTCACCACTGTGCGAGCTCCTTCAGAAAGACAAACAATTTGAATGGATCAAAAGGCATTCACCTGGGTGCAACAAGAAATGAGCAAGCGACAATTGACGTTGATACCTGCGGATACAACCAGAAACTCTCATCTTAATAGCAGATGCCAGTGACAGCGGCGCTATGGGGTACTCAAATACCTATCGCGAGATGTTACCACTTCGTCCACTCTCTTCAGTCACGAACGTAGAACATCGAAATATATAAGACGTGGGGATGGCAATATCAGTAGTAACGATCAACGATTGGGTTTACATGAACTAAAAAGCGTACCTTTTTGCCTTTCAGTTTATTGCTCCTGTGTGTGTATACTTTTGTGCATAGCAAAGGATCATCTTAATGAGAAGTTGTTGGTGTGGCCACGGGTAGTCCATTGTGCCCAGCACTTAGGGATGTATTTTTAAGAATGATTGAGCTACAACGGTCTGATGCTATAGAGGCGTCGGTAACAGTAAGTCATACATTGTAGCGAAAAGGCGTCCAATAAAGCACAAGCTTTATTGTCCAAATCGCCAGTCACATGCAACGCGCGCTCTCGCGTTTATGAGTCATAATTCCAACCCACAACACCTTCCCCCCCCCCCCCGGTTTCCGTTCGCACGTCGTGTGCACTTCTGACCGCTTTACGTGTGTGATCGGCGCCTTCTACCGGGGGGTTTTCTGCCTGCCATTCCTCGTCTGTTTGTCCGATTTCGTTGCGCGATGGCTCGTCCGGCTGCTCGTGCTGTCCGCCATCCACCCAATGTTGGCCTTGACCGTATTCCAACATCGTGTCGAGATGTTCCTCTAAATGTTGGAAAAACCACGCCTCCGATCTGGCCGTCTGTCGTATTTCGCCTGCCCTGCCTCGCCCGTTGGTCCGATCCAGTCGAGCGATGACTCATCCGGTCGCGCACGTTGTTCTTGATTCGATCGCGGCAGGTTTTCGAACATACCTCCCCCCACGTTGAGGCATTCGGCCGAGCGTTCGAAAACTCGCACTTCCGACCTGACAATCCACCACAATATGTAGATGATATTTTGGTCTTAACCATTAATATCTACCTTGTTTCACTTTTGAGTTCCGTTCATCCAAATATTCCTGTTTCCAAAAAATAGCAGTAGAAGAAGAAACAAACAACAGTGTACCTCTTCTAGTCACTTTACTCAGTAGACGGCAGGTTGGCTCGCTACAACGCTCAGCGCAAGGCCACTTTGAGTGGTCAGTATTTGCAGTTTGCCGCTTTTATGCAGATTAATTACAAACCAGATGTGGTGTGCACCCTGATTTTACAAAACGCGACAGATTTGTACGGATGATTGCTTGCAAGAAGTAGAGGGAAGAAACTCATCGATATTCACAGCCAGAATAGATTGATCAAGAATGGGGTGAGAACGGTTCCTAAGAAACTGGTCCTTCTGAATCTACCTTTCAAAGGTAACTATATCACAACTGACGTAAGTCAAAAATTACAGTTTGATCTAACTCGTTCGTACGCTGCGACTGAATTACGGTTGGTTTTCACAACTAGGAGTGGCACTCAGTTTGTTTGCAATCGCGACTTACCGAAATGTTTTCTCTCACATGTAGTCTATCAGTTCACTTGCAGTTGCAGTGACATCTATATTAGCATAACAGATATGTGCCTTTGAAAAAGAATGGCTGAACATGTGGCTAGCGTCAGTGGGCCGAAATCCGAACTCATCTATAACAAGGTAAACCATGGAAACAGGTCACGTTGTTGACCAAGCCAACTTCTTTCAAGAAATGTTGAGTAATCAAAATCCCACATTGCTTACTTTCTCCGAGGGAGTTCTAGTCAACATCTGCCTTCCAGCCCTGCGTGGGCGTAAACTGCCGCCTCATGCAGTCTGTCTGCCCTGTAACTTATGGCAGTCCTTGTTTCATGTAAACCCAATCTCTGGCCGTTTCTATCGTTGTTGCTATCCGCCTGTCCCGGGTAGTCTAATGTTTTGTGTTCGTGACTGAAGAGAATCAACGAAATACTAATGCCTCACCATGTATTTCTTCTATCGCTATTAGTGAACTGGATCAAGGGAGATTAGTGTTTTGAAGTGATAGAACATTCCAGCACAGTCCTAAGCTCTAGCGAATATTTTATGTAACCGACTGATAAGAATAAACGAAATGCTCGCATCTTGTAGTGTATGTCTTCTTGCTGTCTTGATGAACTGGATGAAGGGAACTCAGTGTTTCGAATTCCTCAGACGGAACAGAAGTAGTCAACCAATGATAAGGAATGTTTGACAATTGTCAGGGCACTGGACAAGTGGAGACCGTACTTGTTAGATCAACTGTTCCACATGAAAACAGATAACAAACCTCTAGGATGAATAGAGACTGAGAGGGCTTCTAGAGAGATAAATCAGCCTGATGAGCACTGCGTTTACAGAGATAAGAATCTGTGAAAGTGGTTCCAGCAGTTGGATCGCTGATTTTCCTTCGCGCTCGCAGGTAGACGACGAACTTCCCAGAATGACTTTTGGACTCAGCAGCCTAGTAATGGAGCAGAGCCCACAAAACACTGGTGCGTCTACAGCGTCAGAACAAGGTCCTCCGGTAGTTGGTTGACGTTATGGCAAGGGGCGTGAGGATTCCAAAACACGCTGCGGTTGAAGAGCTGAAACTGGTATCTTTTCAGTGGAGAAGAGTTGGCTTAAACAGTGCGGACGTATTAATGTGGCACTGTGGCTTCGGCCACTTCATATGATGTTCATCCTGACACGAATGAGGAGGAAACTGGTAGCAAACTGCCATGAAATGGTACACACCGGATGCATCCGGGCTCACAGTCTACTGAAACAAAGCGCTCAGTGGCCAATGATAAAAAACGATTAGATGGTCTACGCACTTGCCTGCTGACAGTGCCAGTTACTGAAAGGTGACAATAGCAGGGCCCAGAAGCCCCTACAGCCAGTACCAGTTTCCGAAGTCGGTGAACTCTGATCAGTCGATCTTATAAGCCCATTTCCATTAAGCACTAGCGGTAACCAATACATTTTGTTCATGACAGTACACTTTACCCGCTGTATGGAAGCGACTGGTGTTCTGGATCAAAAAGCACCTATGTTGGGAGAAATGGTGATTAAGCATCTTGTAGCGAACCACGATGTACCAAAGACAATCTTGACTGACCAAGGACCATGCTTTGAAGGCGAGGGATTACGAACATGCATTCAGCAACTGGGAATCAAGCATATCCGAACGATGTCATACCACCAGCAAACGAATGGGTTCACTGAACGGTCAAGGAATGGTTATCTGCCGAAGGAGACGATTAGGAGTGTACGATACCACTGGTTTTATTGGCCCACCGTGAGTCTGTGCAAGCGAACACAAAGAAATCTCCACTTCACTTGATGTACGGTAGAACCTCTCGAGTTCCGGTGGATCAGGACAATGGAATATTGCCAGAGTGCAGCGATTCCATCAAAGAATTGGCCGTTAAGAGGGAAGAGTTAAACGAAATCTGGAAGCGTTGCAGGCACACACAAAAGCGCAGTCGGCAACTCAGCGGCTTGGCAACGCTAGAATGTTCAACTTAGTGTAGTGAGGATAGACGATCGCACCATGCTACTCACACCACTATTCAGTAGCCGCATGGATCGAAATGATCGCGGGATAAGTACGGGAGACATACGGGAAGGGTCGTTGGAAGGCAGAATGACATTTAATGACTTTCGTCACATGATGGAACTAAGACATGGTGTCCAAAGCGACTGGAGCATCCTCAGAAGAGTGCGGTGTGCAAATGAGTGTTTTGTTCAAACTGGGTTTTGCGTTTTCTCACCAGTAGAACCACCCCATACTTCGTTACCAGTTTATCATGCTTCAAATCAATCAAGGCCTCAACGTGGTCAAGAAAATCCGCCCCAAAGATAGTCTGAAGTACGTCGGGGGTAATGACGAATGGTTGTTTGACTACCTGACCATCGATTCGAACACCATATTCTGCCAGACCGTCAACTTTCAGAGTAAGCCCACCGACCGTTCGGACTACCATCGTACACGGCCACACAGTCTTTCCCGGCCTCGGCCCAATCAATGAAATCGCGGCCCCAGTGTCAATCAAACAGTACTCCAATTTACCATCGACTTCTAACCTAGCCTGAACCGCTGTCTTATCAACCGCCCCTATCACCGGATCCCCATTCCCAAACAAAAAACAATCGACAAATCGTTTATTAGCGTACGACCTTTTCTTGCCGAGTGGGCAAAACCTTCGCCAGTGTCCACGTCTTCCACATCCGTAACAAACGTCGCGACGGCTCTCCTCCTTTTTCACTTTCAAAGCCGCCACTTCCTCAGTCAACTTTTCCACCGCGCTTCGAAGGTCATTCAGTTCACTCGGTCCGTTTGCCTCCACCTCGTTGACTGTCGCAGCATTTTCTGCTAGCAATTGTCGAGCTGCATCGGCCAACTGTTCCAGCGTCATGGGCTGTGTGATGACAGCGACCCTGAGTTGATCCCGGACTGTTGGTGGCATTCCGTCCAAGAACTGTGCCATCAGCAGTCGTTGTTCTGAGTCCTGGTCCAAATGCGGCAGGGCTCTTGACAACGCTGCCCGCAGGCCCGCAGGGACATGGCGTAGACCAGAGCATCGCCTCCTGGTCCAAGCCGGGCGCCCTTGAACCGCCTCCTGGCAGTCGGTGAGGGTGTCGAACCCGGCGATCAGCGCCTCCTTCGTGGCGGCCCACTCCAGCTTCGCAGGGCCCCTTCGCGCCGCATCCAACACCGCCTTCGCCCTGCTCTTGAGCAGCATCCGCAGGGCCCCCAGCTTCGCCCGGTCCGCCCTCACTCCGACCGCCTCCGCCACATCCTCGAAGTCCTCCAGGAAACTCCGAACATCCCCATCTTCAAACAGTTGCGGCCACTGGATCTTCATCCTTGTATCCTGGTCAAGGCACCAATTGTTGTGAATCCAGAAGGCGGATGACACGGAGATTGTTTTATTGGAGAAACCAATACACCACTTAAGCGTTTCAACGGGACTGGGAACAAAAACACTCATTTGCACACCGCACTCTTCTGAGGATGCTCCAGTCGCTTTGGACACCATGTCTTAGTTCCATCATGTGACAAAAGTCATTAAATGTCATTCTGCCTTCCAACGACCCTTCCCGTATGTCTCCCGTACTTATCCCGCGATCATTTCGATCCATGCTGCTACTGAATAGTGGTGTGAGTAGTATGGTGCGACCGTCTATCCTCACTACACTAGAAGAGGGGTTAAATACCGAGATAATCGAGGTACAGGTTCCACCGGCCAAGGTTCAGAAATGATCTTCCTAAATGAGAAGGTTCATATTTGGTAATTCCCTGACGAGACCCAGTATACACAATCAAGAAGGACGGTGAGATAAAACTGGTGCCTGACAGTGAATTAGCAAAGTAGCACGAAGTGCAAGCGCGGCAAACCAGGAGAAAACAAAAAATAACCAGAAAACATCATTGTGTCGGTTGGAGAGAATTTGTCAGCAGATGCAGATTAGCTGAGGAACTTCAGAATGGAAAAGACTGTTATATAATATGAATCTTCATTTGTGAGTAGTATAGTGCGAATATTCGGAAGCTAAAGGGCGAGCCGCAACGCCAGGAGGTCGGTGGACTTGTGTTGGGGATGTCACATACCCCCCAAAAACTGTCGACTAACTGGAATGAGCGTTTACCGTATTCTTTGTAAAGCCGAGTTCCTTTGATGTACCAACAATTTTTCTACCTCTGGCGCCGACTCACATACTGGACGCTAGTTCGCTTGTTTTTCTCACCCGATGGCTTGACGGGCTATAAAAACGCAATAACTGCATTCTGTACTTTGACTTCGGCTTTTTGGCACTTTGACTTCGGTTTCGGCACTCGGAATTTCGGGCTTCGAAAATAAACTCTGTTTTCGGGAGACCAGTGTTTTCCCTTCATAGTCGACTTTGGGGGAATCGGCTCTTCGGTGTAAAACAGTGCGTACCATATCACTACGTCACAGGAACCGTTCCAGCTCAATTGCGTCCACTCGGTCCTTCCGCGATATAACAACTTGAAACCACTATTGTGCACGTGGAACCATGAAACGTGTCACCAGGTCAAGTTAAAATGCATTGGTGCCCATCGGATGCAGCACACATCAACCATGCAAATTACCGCACGCATTCGTTGTTCTGTTCTAACGTAGCTTGCACGGGAGTTCGTGCAATAAACAACTTTGCAAGCCAAGCTCCTTTTGAGATCACCACATTCATTTCAAAGATTTCAACTTACTGTACAGTAAGCATTTAAGCGTATTTCATTGTTCCTTCGTAAATGACAACCTCAACGACAGACACTTCCCCGTGTATTTCAGGCATTTGTGCAGAACAATGAAAAGCAGCGTCGTTGGCCTCTTCGAATAGTTCTTCCTCTCATAAATGACATTTACTTTTAGACCTTCCAACTTGAAAGCGTCCTGTGTGGTACATTCATAAATTCCGCCGCCGGGGTAAACCCTAAGAATTTTTCAAAATCCTTAATTTCTCCTCCATTGAGAATCTGTTGTCCTTTACACAGCAAATGGATAAGCAAATGGGTTTGGAAAAATCACGAATAACGCCTCGAGACTGCTCACTTGTGGTGGGTCGGGGTTAGGCTGCATCCACCCAATGAACATCGATTACGTCTCAATGCTATGAGCTCGTTTAACTCTTGAAGCAAGGCAACGTCAAAAGCGCAGTCAATCAGCGGGTACCCACAAAGCTGGCTGATAATCCTGAGCCGATAAAGTGTCCAACTGGCGAATGAACTGGAAACTAGGTGCTATATTGTACAGCATCAAAAATGTAACGTATCAACAATGTAACAGGTGTAATCAGTAAGCGTGGCAGTATCTGAGATATGCTATTTTCCAAAGTATTACAGCATAAGACTATGCTATCATAAGAAGTACACTCAATCTGATACTATTTTGCTTTCCCCGGGTAATCAAAAACGGCTACACTTGAGGATATGTTACTTTAAGTGATTAATATTATCGGGACGGCTCATAATTAGTGTATGCGTCGCTAAAATTTTGTCTGGACCAAATAGTTTCGCGACTTCAGTAAGATGATGCCATAACAACGGAATTTTATTTTGAAACCTCGCAGCAAATGGAAAATTTATAATTTCAGAACGACCAAAACAGTCAGTGTCAATGTTGTTTTCACTGGTGGTTTCAGTTGTGCTTGTAACAAAATGACCTAACATTGGAACACAACCTCATCTCAACTTATAGCTAACCACAGTCCGAAAGCATTGCTGTTAGGAAAAAACAAATCGGTATTAGCCGAAAATGCACAAAGTAGCGACCTAACCGTAAGTTTTCCGATGAGAAACCACTAGTAAGTTTATTCATGTCCCCGGTGAGTTGATGTCCTTGATATGCAGACATCCGTAAATTTGTAGCACAACCTGGACAAATTACATTGAACATTTTGCCGTGTCATCCATATCACCCGGTGTTATGCCAATGAGCGTATTGAGTTGTACCTTGGTATTCATGAAAAATGATCCGACCAACCTCAAGGTTCCAGTATAGTTTGCCGACAGACTTTGTCTCCGAGTTGAGACTAACCCACACCTGTTGCATAGTAATACTTTTAAGTGTCCCAGTACAGTGCATACTCATGTCTGTAAGTCAAATGCGGTGTTTGGCTTGTAGTGAGCAATCAACGGCAGCATAAGGAAAGCACAAATTGTAAAGGTAGTGAGGACAATGCACCAGCCGCATCGGCATGTCACCCGGGTCATAAACAGTACGGTGTTAGTGCAAGTGCCGGTTCGCTACGTCAACTGAAGGCAAATTTAGACCTGGGTAGGAACGAGTTGCGCGTAGATGGTGATGTGAAGTTCCAATTCGTAGTGATCAATCAGCAAGACCAAACTGGCAGCGTCTCTGTGAAACCTCTGCCAGAATATCCGCTTCCAGCCAGCAAGCAGTCTGTTAACGAGTTTGTTGATTTTCTAATAATGCGGATGACCAATACGGATTATGCACGTAGATGGAACACACGATAGACTTACAGCTGGCTGTGAAGTGCAGACCAGTGTACCGGAGAACACCATTCAAATTGATTCCGGAAGGGAAAAGGTAGTTAAAGGAGATGATGGAGAAAGAAACGATCCAAGGAGCAAGCAGCTCATTGTCGTCATCTGTCCTGTTGACTGGGAAAGTGGATCAAACCTGCCGATTTTGCGTCGATTTCATAGAGGTGAACTGAGTGACCTTTGCGCATGCTTTCATGAACAATGTTCTGGCTAGCCCTGGAGTACTGCATAAAGTTATCACGGATCAGGGCCAGTGTTTTGGGGGGATTCCTTGCATGAGAACGTCACTGTATTATCCACAAACGAACGGGTTGACGGAGCGGTTCTATCGTACAATGAAGGAATGGCTGACTAGTAGAGGCAGTAACTAGGAAGAGGAGCTACCGGGTTTTTGTTTGGATACCGCACAATGAAGCATGCAATAAGTGAGAACTCACCATTTTAACTGACATATATGAGGGAGCCAAAGATCCTCTTGAGTGTCTGTGTGTCTGGAGACAGAGAGGGACAGTTATTACCGCAAGAAAGACGACACCTGGAACACCGTGCGCTTGGACGGATAACAGAAAGACAACGTCGAAATAAACAGGAGTATGACGTGAGTCACAACACACATAAGTGGCGTCCCTTCAGGATCCGAGACCAAATGAAGGTGAGACTACCGCTGACCAGAAACATCCGACCCCAGCGTAAGCAAACTTAAAAGACGGCGGAACGGTTCGTTTGCTATCACGAACCACAGGAATACGGGTTTTCAAATCAACCAGGGTCCTCGTGGTTGGTGGATCACTGCTGTGCACTCGGCATACTGGCACAATCGCGGCAAATTCCTTAAAGGATGGGTGTGTGGCGGGTTGTCAAACCGGAAATGTCAGTATTCCAACTCTCGGATGAATAGCTCAACAAGACAGGAAGATACGTCCAAGAGCCCATGGCGAGCGGATCGTGAACAGCATGGGCGACCGGACGATCCATCGCCCAACTAGATCGGACCAACGGACGATGAATAGCAGGCACAAAACCTCCAGACAGAAGGCGTTGGCCACAAACAAAGCGGGCCGAAGTGCACACCGCGTGTGAGCGGAAACCGGTCGTGTCGTGGACCCGGATTCCGGCTCACAAATATGAGTGTGGCTTGGTACGGCAAACAGTGAGTTGGACAACGAAGGTTGTGCTTGTTGAACGCCTTCTCGCTACACAGGTACAAGTTCTCCCGCAGTATGCATGAGTGGTGTGGCATACGAAGGCTAGCAGAGTAACTTCGTTCACACTCAGCTTATCTGTGGTAAGCTTCGGAAGGATCTATAATTAGCCTAAAGAAGTCCTTGTCGTATTTTGCTTAGGTTGACCATTACAACGCCAATCAGCAACGTGTGGATCGCCTGGTATCAGCGGGATCACATGAATTACCTCACAATAAGAAGTACGGTGAAAAACACTTCACGGGATTTCGAGTCGGATGGTTCGATGGCCGGGCCAGGTTGGCACGCTAGGTCTTTAGAACAAATATTACTGCACTGTTCGTGAACTGTCATGAGACCACCGCTGTCTACACAAAATTTCTCTGTTCCACTTTGAATGGTGACCTAAACGGAGCACAAAACTCTGCAGTATACCAAGCAGACGACCAGTTACAGAGTGCTGATCGGTGGCAGTTTTAATGTCGAACCAGTTGATTGGACGAGGCCTGTTAGCGCAAGCCCGATGGCCATAAGGCCTGTTGCTACTCCTCACAGCGCTTGTGGCATAGTGAACTGGTGCACGTGTCAAAGTGTGACAACCTATTAAGCCGCTACACAAGTCTATGGAATGCAGATAGCTGCGTAAGATGAGTATGGCGAAAGCGAAATGTTGGAAAAGTTTGGGAAGCGTGTCAGCCGATAGATGTGATACATAAGTTGGTTGAGCGTATGTAAAAAGCGGTCAGGAAGTGGTAGAAGGGGTACTCTTAAAAAGTGTCATATATTCTGGGCCCTACATTATACTGACTTAGTAGACGTGAACTTCTGCCTGGCTACTCACGGTCAGCATAAGCCGAATCCCTTGTATTCACCACAATGTTGTACACTGATCCGTTACTTTTTCAAGCTGTCGGCAGCTCTAATTGGTAAAATAAGCTAACACAACACCAAGTGAATGAACTGGGCTAATCTCAACAGAATCCACTAACATTTCTCACCTGAGATTGTCTCAATCAGTGAAATTGTTCCGGATAGTCGTTGAGTGCTCACCGGATTAACAACAATGAGTGAGTAAGGCAAATTAGCCGCAGCTGTTCCCGGCAAGACGTTGGACAGGAGGAGTTGATTCTGGTAGTCTACTCGTGAGCCTGTTGGCGTTCCGTTAACGGTGAGTGTGACAGATAGATTCGATCCGCTAGTGAAGAAGAACCGCATCTTTGCGTCCGCACCAACCGGTAACACGCTGTTTAGAAGTGTCACGCCTGCGATGGGGGTACACAGAAAATTCAAGACCAGCAGCTTCACTAATTTTAGGAAATGAGCACAAAAGTTTACAGTGTAACTAAAACGACCGATTCGTAGTGTATTCTCCCATGAATCGTAATATGCAGCAAAGAACAGATTTTCCATCATGACCTGAAAGTAACCAAAATCAATCGGCAGTTCTTGTGAATCGTTACACATAACGTTTGATTCCTACATCCCCTCAGATTCAGTGGTTAGGTTTAAGATTTGAAGATAGGTGCAACAGAATATATGAGTACTCCTTTGTTTGATCACTTGTACAAAAGCGGCATTTTAAAGTTATTGAATACTGTAGACTGAAGTCGTGTGAAAAACAGTACAACTGGAATCGCTGGAATCAATCAGATAATAAGACTGTCGAATGGTGAAATCGAATGACAAAGTCAGTCTGCTTGTTGACACGATCAGTCTGACCATCTTCAGTGCAAGTGATAGTTGCATATATGTGGCCAATCTTAATGTATCAGATGTCTGGGAGGCACCACTTTCATTTCGAAGTCTTGTCGTTTGGTTCTGACTAGTAGTCGAATATCGCACGACTTGCTGGACTTGGTAGTAACGTTGGTCACGAATAAACATTTTAAACCACGCTCCACGAACCGGATTCACACACCGGCTTTCTGACTACCACTCCTGATCTAGCTCATACCACGCAAAAGGCTCACGGCACCGTAAACGGTAGGGAACTGTGTGTACCGGGAATGCTTAAACCGCCAAAACAGGTATAACAACATAGAAACACTGCGGAATTCTAGAATTTTGCACCCAGAGAACAAGTCGGGGCAAACGTGTGAAAATATCGGATAGCCTTCATAATTTATTATCTCTCCTCACTGGAGAGACGTGGTTTGGCCAAAGAAGATACTTAGAGGAACTCCAGTCTACCGGGATATAACATTTTTGTATCGTGCCAAGTGCACTCGACATTCAAGGAACTGAGTGGCTATTCGAAGGATCGAGGGTGGCCACCGGTGCCCGGCTGAAGTCGATTTCCGCGCTTTGCTGATATTGGCTAAGATTTGCGAACTAGGAGTCGCAAGAGAGGGTAATTAAGTCGATCTCTTATATCGATCTGGACAACTTGGTGGCATCATTCACTCTGCTTCATTAACCACACAGTCGATGTGCTCATTCAGATCGTACTGTCATGTCATTCCGTTCATAGTCTTTACTTATGTTCCAAATTTCGCCGATTTCCTTATGTGAAGTTCTCAATTTTTTAACACCAGTTCATTCACAGTGGTGTAAAATCCTGAAAGATAGACAGTTGAACTCCAAGTCAGTGGTGTTATACAGTCAGTCTGGAAAATTGCTGTTTACTGTAATCCCATTCACCTCGAAACGGCCAAGCTTGTGAACGCTCATACAAACTGGGTGGATGTAGGTTTAATCAAAATGTTAGAAACTCATGTCACCGACACTATTTGTTGATGACTTTAGTCCAAGATTCCACCACTGGATTGAGAAGCGTATGTTTTTGTTACAAAAATTCGTGTATACCACTCCGGACACCACACAGACAGCGTCTGTTCTAGTCGTGGTTGGGGTTGAGTTGATCGCCTACGTGCGAACAGCATTAATCGATTGGATTCCGGCTAGCTGCCAACGTTACGCAGCTCGGTCAGGAGGTTTTTCTGGCGAATTAATAATCCACCCTATCATTTGTGACTGTCTGACTTTACAGCCTGTGCCTTGCACACGACTGAAGGTGAGTTCTGTCGACATTTCACGGACATTCTAAACAGGATACACGACACCTGATTGCTTGAACGTGGGGTGTTAGACTAGCCGTTGAGAGCCAGGCTCTATAAATTCTATCACGTTAACTCGTCGCCGTCTTATTTGGTCTCACCAGTATACCATTCTGTTTGGCAGATAGCTGAGCTGATTCATTTTCAATTCTCCTTCATAACGAACAGAATGAACACAGTGAAGAGTTGTAGATCACAACGACCATGATTCAGATATAATCATGGTCGTTGTGATCTACAACTCTTCGTTCCCATCCACAAAGCTATGTTGTTAACATAGCCCAATTACCCTAATTTTGACAGCACAGTGTTTCCTTAAAGGTATCTAGTAAACGCTCAATTTGATCACTTGGCACCCACTGTGAAACAGATACTGGACTACGACAGCTGACCGACCGTAGTTCGTGTGGGTGTTGGGGACAGTCATGTTCAGACAACACAAAATTTTTTGTGAGAAAGTAAAGGAATTTATTCGCATAACCGGTGTCTAAACAGGCTCCGTTTGTTAACTGACTGGAACGACTGGGAACGTGTTGAATCGGATACACAGTTCGGTTATGGTCTACCTAAAAGTAAACGTCTAATTAAGTTGGATTATCAGCCTTTCCGCGACACTGCCACCTTTGAAGGGAATTCGGTCAAACATTGGTTTCTTTCTTCTTTTCAGTATTTGGGGTTTTGGTGGCGCTTCACTCATAATGCCAACTGTGAAAGGTGTGGGAGAAGCGTAACCATAGCCAGTTTTCTCTATAGACTTATTTCATTAATAGACACATCACATGAACAACATTAAGGTCTTCATTCAATCACACAACGCACAAGATTGTCATTCTGTTCGAAAATGCAAACCGGACAACGTTTGTGTCTCGACCTATTTAAACACTGTATCTACGCAACTGTGCGGATCCTTCCTCGGTGGATGTTTCTATCAAAGAAAGCGAGGTAGTTTCGAATGTCTATCACAAGTGTGAAGTTAACCAATTTTGGACAACGAAGCATTACTATATAAATAGTTGTCAAACGAATCCGTCCATTAAGAGAACCACATGTCTCTTTGGTGACATGAAACATTGAGCAAGATACTATGCAATTAGTTGGCGTAATCTAGGAGGCTTTAAAATTGTCATGATCACACAAAAGTAGCGAATGTTAATTACGCTTTATATTTAGCCAGGAGGTTAATTACAACGCAACAGATATAGAAATTTTAACCAAGGTGAGTAAGAAATTTGTCCGATGGATAATGCAGATGGCGAATGTGCAAACAGTTACACAGTTGTTTTTCCATATTGTCAGCTTGAATGATTGTGGTTCAGAGTAGGTTAGGGGTCCGCACTAACCTCTTCTTAGTTCAAAGATCAGGGTTGCTCGGCCGAATACTAGTGATCTCAGCAACAATCGATATCAGGATTCTCATCTTATCAAATTGATTGCTAGTTGCTTTGCTGGTGCTCTGTGAAGCATTTTTTGTGCAAACAGAGTGCCAAGAGTAGGTCAGCTGAATAACAGTTCTACTTGAAACCGTTTTAGTCAAACCATTGTTCAATCTCATAGGATGGCGTTCACGTATTCCGTCAGACAGTCCTTTTGTGGTGCGACTATTATTTTTATATGCTTGGCATGAATTGTGTTGTAATGACGAAACTAGGACGGGACCTCACGTAAGGTAGATGGTTTCGACCGTCCTTTTAAGTTTGACTGTAGCAACATCAGCCGGTGGAATTAATTTGAAGCTTTGACTAATGAATACACACTAAGTCACACAAATTGACCTAATGTACAGCACTGATATTGTCGCCAAACTGTATAAAATACTAGCTTATGTTCCACAAGTCCTCAAGTGGTTATCGAAGGAAAACAAGACACTAGTCGGTGGTTTTCTACAGGGTGAGTATGTATTGCAATGAAAAGTGTACTGGAGCAGCCATCGTAGAACATGGAGTTTTGTTACAACACAGATTGAAATTACGCGCTTCTGAACTGCCACATTTATCGCGCAGGCAGTCTACACAATACGGGTAAATTTACGGGAACCAGAACAATATAAAATGTGAGGTCTGCTGGTACGGTCTCTAGGATCATTTCAAGATTGTGAATTGCAGAACAGAGTTGTTAGCACACAGGTCATGTAACCCTTTTCGTTTACGATAAACAAACATAATTGCACACCACAGATAGCTACAGCTGGCGACAAAGACGCGTGGTTTCGTGCCCGAGGATCAAGGTGTCAGTTTAGGCTCTGCATTGCTGCGTTCTGTCATCAGATGTCTACACAATGCAAGGGATTGAAGTTGGGGTACTTTGCCAACAGTTATTGGCAAGGTACGTCCTGACTACAACTCCCCATACAATAACGCGAACGAAAGATGGATCCACGTACATTAAATCAACAGGACCACAGAGTCGAACTGTACAGAATTTAAAGCACATACGTCATCGGATTCAGAACACATGTCACATAAAATGATGATCCCCGTTTCTAACTAGTGATAGATACCTACTCAATCGATTACACGTTATGTGTACCTTGTACGCAGTTGATATGAAAACTTCCACTAAGATCTGGTCCAGCTTCTTTTGTTCCTGCACAGTCATTTGTAACACAAGAGGACTCTGAAATATTCTCTTCATTTTTGTGTTTGGTGGGTGGCTGCATTAGACACGAAATTACTTTTCCAAACTTACAGGATAACATTTTGCTTGTCTGGATTCACCTCACAAATATGAAGTTAGTGACCAACAGTTTACCACAACTCACCGATCCTATTACAGTCAAAAGTTGTTTAATCCGTTCATCGTTTCTGTACGCGAGCAGAAACTGGCTGGTTCTGCATTAGTCAGACAGCTGGCTACAATATTTTGACCAACCAGTCAAGAAAATTCAGTTGATTTCTCTTAGTTTGATTGTCAGGGCACAATAATACGTTAGCATTTCTATTGAATGCTACTTGCGAAGTTAAAAACCTAACAGGTGTCTATTTGGTGCGGTTTATGGCGCCATTTGGGAGATTTCGCTTTGATTAACTATTAATAGACCACTTTGCAGTTCCAGCCTTTACACCGCAAGATATCTATTGTCATTTAACATGCTGTTTACAGTCAGGCTGTTCAGATATGGATGGAAATGATCGTGCTAAAGTGGGTTTCAACCATCAACCGCGTTTGTAATTTTGTTGGCTACTATAAAAATATAGGCAGCCCTATGATTACTAACGTCTCCCATGTGGACTACCTCACTAAATAGCTCTGACAATTCCTCACGTCAGTCGCTGCTGGCATAGAACCATTTTCCCGAATGGTAGTATCCAATATTTCCTTGAAATTGACAGTGAAATGCAGACTGGATTCATACCAGACATGAGCTACCGGATAGGCTCCCACATATCAACCGGGATGTCAAACACCGTCCGCTTCACTGAAGCTCATGAGAAAAACACTCAGGTTTTTCAACTTTTTCAGCAGAACACTCATCTTGCACTCTAAAGCATCGACAGGGCTGTTAGTATAACCACGTCAGTGTTGATTACAGCGAAAACATAAGTGACTTCGAAATCCATAACGAAGTCTTGACCTACCTCATCATCAATGGGACATGTCCCTCTTTGAAGTGTATATGCCACTAACTGTTGTTTAATGTCGACTGCTACGGGGAAGTCATTTACATATTTTCGACACACACCTGTTGTGACTGTTATCTCTGTAGGTGTAAACCTGGACTAGGACTGTCGATTAATTTTCACTTCACGCATTCCTCGATGCTTTACAAAAATCCAGTGTGTCCGAATCGTTACTTTATAATATGTGAAACGGGACACAGTGTTAGGGATTCATCCATTGCTGTATACACTCATGTAGTTAGTCATCGAAGCTACTTATCAATCCAGTGAGTAGGCTGATTGAGAGTAAATGGAATATACCACAGTGGTTAGTATTCAAAATAAGTGTGAGTGAACTTCGTACACTTTCATAAACCCATTGTTTAATGCTCCTCTTCGAAATAGGCCAGGAGAGAAAGTTTATCTGAATATAAAAGCTATAATCAATTGTGAATGCTTTGCAACTTGCGTTTCACAAAACTTCCGTGGTTATCAGGTTAGTTTATTGAAGTTTGAGGATGAAATTTCGTTAATTGCATGTGACCCGCCTTCTCCGGAATCTTACGACTCTCCTTACCTGAAATTGGCTGGATCAGCGAGATTGTTCCAGAAAATTTCTGACTGCCCACCGGGTTGACCACGCTGAGTGTGTAGGACAAATCAGTGGCATAAGTGGCCAGTAAAGCATCAGATACAATGAGTCGGTTTCCGTAGTCCACTCGACAGCCTGTCGGTATTCCACCAACCGTCAACGTGACCGACAAGTTCGATCCACTTGTGAGAAAAAAACGTATCTTGGCCTTCGGTCCGATGGGGAGTACTTTATCGAGAACAGTCAGATCTATAGTTTGAAGCGCAATAATGAGACTGAGTTGGTTTAAACTAGTTAGGCTGTGAAAGCAGGCGCTCGGAATATTCGTTAAAATTAAACTGTTGGATTCGTATACCACCTGCTCAAGAACTTTTACAAAAATGTTCAAAAATCCGTTTACGACAGCACTATCACTGTTCGTTAACGTCGGTAGTCAATCCACATGACAAAACATTAAAGGGCTTTGGTCGAAACTCGAATCTGTAACCCTCACCTGTAACAAAAGGTGATTCATGTGGTTAGTTATTAAATGTAGTTGCACTTATATAAACTAGATATCGCTTGAAATTCATATATGAATGAATCTGACTTGATTATTTGTCGATACGTAAACGAAACTGCTCGAAACGCAAGTAACTAGGGAAACATCGGAGATCATGGGATGCGAACGAAGAAGATGAGGATATTGACAATGGTGTCAATAACAGTAATAATAAAAATGGAGATTCAGGTAGACATTTCTGTTCACAAAATGTGGGTCGACAAAACCAGGCACTTGTCTGCCCTCTGTACAGTAGTGTAAGTGGTAGTATGAACAGAAATATAAACCATGAGGTAGTACAAATACGGTTAACAAACGGGAAGACATCGCCAAAACACAATCCACTGCGGATGCGCTTAGTGAAACCCACCTTGCCTTCAAGATTAACTGCGCTCACCAGATTTGTCACGTTGATTGTGTAAGAAAACTTGGTCGCTTCGGTCACATTCAGCAATTCAGACGCGATTAGTTTGTTTGAATAGTCGATGGTCGTTGGTTGATCGCGATTATTAATTCGGAGGACAACAGACATATTGGATCCACGTTTGAATGGGAACACCAGTTGGCGATCTCGGTTCACGATAAGCATGTTGTCCTTCAACTTCAAGCCTGAATGTTGTTGGCGCAAACAGTATGCAGGTGGCTGTTGTGATTATCTACTAACTGAATGCACACTCCAGTTGTGTTTTATTTTGATATTCTAAACGGCCTAATGACATAAGTCTTGATATGCCGAATTATTTTCGTTTCCTTCTATGTTAAACTAAATTTCCTTATGAAAGGAAAATAATTATCTTCCAGTGCACTGTTTTCTTTTGCGTATCTGGTCGCAGGCTAATGATCTTTTCTCCCGCAATATTCAGCGGACTGACAGAAATGAAATTACCGACTAAGGTTGGTTTAAAATATCTCCAGCTAAACAAGGAAAACCAGAAGGAAGTGCGCACAGGACTGAACGGAAAGTTGGCTTATCTGTGGATTAATATTTGTGTTTGTATGTGCGAGCGAAAGACCGGCAATATGTGCATGCAAATGGAATCCCTTCATTGAACGACCTCTCGTTACAATTCTGCACTTTTGTATGTGTGATTGTCCAAGTAAACGGGTCAAATTTTTGCCACGTCAGCTAATCAGATAGCACTGGTCGTTGAACGAGTTTGCATTTCGCTAGTGGTAGGTGACTGTTTGTGCAGTCATCCGTGTGACCCATACATGCTGTGTGCGGGAATGGCCAAGTAATGATAATCACGTCAATTCGATTTATAAACAGCATGGCAACACAACAGCACTCACGTTGTTTTCCATCAGCATACTTGATCATAAATAAAACGTAAATTTACATCTTTAGTAAAAAGTGGTCTTGGTGAATGAGCTGAATAGGCAGTATGCCAGAGTCGAAACACATTCAAGGATGAGGTCAGCATAACTTGACCCACAATAGAGAATACGTCATCACTACTAAATAGAAGAATGCTGTGCCTGTAAACAAGACTACAGAGGGTTGCGTAGGCTCCACTACTGTGATTTTGAGCTCAATCTGCTATGCATGAAAATGCGGTGGTCTCCTACCAGCTATGACAAGAAGGAGCGCCGCAGCATACTGAAGTGTGGATGAAAGTAACCAGGACAACAGGCTACGTCCATTAGTTTAGGGTGAGCATCCTCGTTGTCTTTAATGAACTGAAACCGTATATGTGATTTACATTTGACAAAGGTAACCCTCAGTGTTCAGTATACCAAGAAAACTCCCGAAAATATGAATCCAGAACTTCAGAAAATTTTTTTTTGTTCATTTAGAAGTAGAAATAGTCAAGACTGTCTAACGCATTTTTCCATTATAAAGCCCCTGTAAAACTCATTACCTTCATCAGCATTTTTGTGGAATCCACCAATATCCCCTATTCGAAATTGGTCCAACCAATGAAATTATGTCAGATGTTGCTGACTACCTACTGCATTGACCCCATTGAGTACGTAAGGCAGACCAACCACATATGTGAGTGGTAGGACACCGGATAAAATGAGTTGTTTTGGTAATCTATCCGTGGTCCTATCGGCAGCCCGGGTAACACGAATGTGGCTGAAATATTTGACCGGCTCGCAAATTGTAGATTTACAACAGGTCCGACGGGAAACACTGAGTTAAGGATGGTCAGGTCTGCATTGCTGAAAACCGAAAGTTTGAGAGTAACATGCGTTGTCATCTCAACAAATAGGGCAACTCTAATCACTTTGAATCACAGAAATACTAGCCTAGTGATAATTATCCTTGAGATATTCTCTGCCTACAAAAACATTGACATCTGAGAAAAAATACTGAAAGACCGACCCGATAATAACGTTCTCCAGCGATTGTACAACCAGACACTAGTAGCGGCGTGCACGCCACATTGCGCAAAGTCTTGGGTCATAAAACTGGACCATTAACAATTGCCCGCTAGTCATATAAGGAAGGTACTGTAAATGATTTTTAAAAGAAGTCGAAGTAGAAGAAGAGTGAACGTCAGTTGTGAAATTGTAATCCTCATATCCGTTCATTTCATCCTTATGAGAAAGGTCCCACCAATCGCAAAAAGTTTACCGCCAAATTCATTGAAAGCAACGACAAGAAAAATAAAAGTTCTCCACACCAATTGAAAAACGGTTTGAATTAATCATCCGATGGAGGGGTAATATAGAAATTTCGCATCCAATTTCACTCATCAAACATAAAAGAAAATGCCAGCTAGCTGTTGGATATTCCACA
The DNA here is from genome assembly GCA_008508345.1 of Paragonimus westermani. Lineage (NCBI taxonomy): Eukaryota > Metazoa > Platyhelminthes > Trematoda > Plagiorchiida > Troglotrematidae > Paragonimus > Paragonimus westermani. The sequence goes on along the minus strand of QNGE01000334.1, from coordinate 189,682 downwards.
AAAACAAGTGGAGAGAAACACATAAAAAACGATGGGAGAACGATTGCGGCGAAGTACAAATACGAGGAAAAAAGCGCAAAATCATACGAGGAACAAGAAATAATGAATGAGGAGGAGGGAAAGGAAAACAGCAAGGGCGAGTGGAACGAAATGAAAAGAAGGAAAGAAAAGGAAGAAAGGGAAAAAGAAAAAGAAGAAAAAGAATTACAAAAAGGCAAAGAGGCGAGAAAATGCAAAGGAAAGAAGCGGCAGTGAAAGAGAGAAAAACGCAAGAAAAGGAGAATACAAGAATAGAAAAAAAAAGAGAAAGAAAAAGAGAGAGAAGAAAGTAAGAAATCAAGAAAGCACACGGAGGACAGGGAAAAAACCAGACAAAAAAAAGAACAACGGAGATGTCAACGCAGCGACCGCTGTTGAGAGCCGAGTGCGCGTCCGGTCCGCGCCGATTCAGCGATGCCCGTGGCCCGGATGCGACTGTTTTGTGCCGTGGTGTGTGACAAGCAGTGTTGCTCTGTTAGCCAGTATCGTGAATCGGACGGAGCGTGTGCAGTGCGGAAAGATGGAAACATTTTGCTCCGATGTGTCGATCACAAGATCGTGCACACCAGACGATGCCTCAGTGATCGGAGAACCGGGAATAACAAGTCACCGTTTAACCGACAACTGTTGGGGATTTTGCATACCCCCAAAAACTGTCCACTTATTCGGTAATGAACAGTTGCCACTTTTGTTAATTCGAATTTCTCTAGTGCACCATCATTTTTGTTGGGGAGGTTACATACGACCAAAAACTGTCCACTTAATCGGTAATGAACATTTACCACTTTTGTAAATTCGAATTCCTCTAATGCACCATCATTTTTGTTATTTATGGTGCCGATTTACATACTGGACGCTACTTCGCCTGTTATTCACCCGGTCGCTTGACGACCTATGAATACGCAATAGCTGCATTTTTGTAATTTGACTTCGGACTGAGACAGTAAACGCTCTCTTTCTGGAGACCAGTGTTTTTCCTTCGTAGTCTGCCTGGGGATCGGCTCTCAGGGGTAAAACAGCGCGTACAATATCATTGCGTCGTAGGAATCGTTCCAGCTCAATTGTGTTCGCACGGTCTCTCCGTGATATGAGATTTTCGTAGGGATCGTTACAGCTCGATTGCATCCGCTCGGTCGTTCCGCGTTATAACAACAACTATCTCGTGCTCACCGTTATCTGGAGTACGGTGGCAGACTGTCTTCGTTGAACTACATTCTAATCCGTATACCCACCAACGACCGAAGGCAAGTGGTAGATGGGGGAATGATTCGCTCAATTTATTTGCCCAGGTTTGCCTGGGATAGAACAATGGATTGGATTGTGTATGGTTTCACTGGACCGAACACAATCAATGATACGAACGGTGCTTGATATGCACACCACACGGGGCTTCAAAGTGATTTGGCCTGACGAACGTGAACTGTTTGAAAATACACAACGCTCATTACCTGAGATTGGTTCGATGAAGTTGACCAGACCAGATTTGTGTTGGTTGCTCAGCGGATTGGCAACAGTGATTTCGTAGGCGGTCTGCGAGGCCTGGGACACGGAGAGTGGCTCGGATACGACAAGCTTGTTCGCATAGTCCACGCTCGCACCGACTGGCTGGCCGGCCACTGTGAGCGTGACCGAGAGATTTGACCCGTGGTCAAACGAGAATTGCAACCGTTCGTCGGGGCCGACGGCGATCTGGCTGGTTCCGATGCTCAATCCTATTTGTGGATATGGGAGGAGAGAGGGTTGAAATTATTCTCAGAACCACTGTCTTTATTCGTGCGAATCCATGCAAACTAGTTACATGCCCTAGTGGTGTGTGCATGGTTGGACAACAGATGGATAGGATAGTTTGCAGCGTTCAGCCTGCATGGATCACACATGTGAGCAAACACGCATTGCCCCCGCCCTACACTTGATGCGCATTGACCAACGCGCACCGTCTGAATATTCACTGACTACGGGTGCGCATAGCAATCTGTTGCTACTTTTTTGTCACGGTTGTTTGTTGCTCGATCCCGATCGTTCAGCTCAACTGTGCACACCACCGGTCAGTGACCCAGTGAAAATTGATCTGACAATGTTACATGTGACCTCCACTACGGTTCATCATGGTGCACACGATTTCACACAATTCCATCGAGGTCGGCATGCGAACGGATGAAGAGCAGGACAATTGCTGATCGACCGGAATTTGGAAGGCGGATTGATGAGTCACGGCGTCGCCTCGTGAGGTTGGATGGGAGAGTGGACACGTAGATGCTCCGGGGTTTTCGTCTCAATGTTGACATGCGCATTCACGCAATACAGGGTGATAATGTTTCCGTCCATGCACGGGCTACTCTCTCGTCGTCTGTGAATAGCGAGTTGTCCAGCTTGATTCATACTCCTAATGGTTCGATCAGCAGGAACTAATTGCAACACACGGTTACTCGCTAACTTGTCCGGCCAGACTGATCGCATGTTGCGAGATCATGATGTCAAGACAGGCCGGTGCAGATTTGTACGGCCGTTCAAGTTGTCTCTTAATATATCCAATCCACTGCTTGCCTCTTGCTAGTCGATCACCTGATCCTAATCCCGTAAGAAATGTGCGAGGTCGCATTGGCCGAATGAATCGCAAGAGCGCAGGGATGTGGACGCTCTGGGATGGACGAGGGCAGACGAAACGTGAACACATTACCGGTCTTGCTACGGCATGAAAGTAGGAGTTGTTGCCGCAATCTCCACCAAACTGGGACCAACTGCGTATGATTGTAGGAGAACAGAGACGCCATCATTTCCAGCACAAATTCCTACTGATTGTGTTGCTGAGATTTTTGTCCACCTGTGTTCGGAGATCGCGGAATAATGGTGTGTAATCACGCCAGGTCGTGAGAGATGTGTAGGCTCGTACGGAATTCCCTAAGTCGAACACTCATTGCTATTCCCAGACGTCACCAAGGCGACCGATGCTGAGAGCCGAGTGCGCGTCCGGTCCGCGCCGATTCAGCGATGCCCGTGGCCCGGATGCGACTGTTTTGTGCCGTGGTGTGTGACAAGCAGTGTTGCTCTGTTAGCCAGTATCGTGAATCGGACGGAGCGTGTGCAGTGCGGAAAGATGGAAACATTTTGCTCCGATGTGTCGATCACAAGATCGTGCACACCAGACGATGCCTCAGTGATCGGAGAACCGGGAATAACAAGTCACCGTTTAACCGACAACTGTTGGGGATTTTGCATACCCCCAAAAACTGTCCACTTATTCGGTAATGAACAGTTGCCACTTTTGTTAATTCGAATTTCTCTAGTGCACCATCATTTTTGTTGGGGAGGTTACATACGACCAAAAACTGTCCACTTAATCGGTAATGAACATTTACCACTTTTGTAAATTCGAATTCCTCTAATGCACCATCATTTTTGTTATTTATGGTGCCGATTTACATACTGGACGCTACTTCGCCTGTTATTCACCCGGTCGCTTGACGACCTATGAATACGCAATAGCTGCATTTTTGTAATTTGACTTCGGACTGAGACAGTAAACGCTCTCTTTCTGGAGACCAGTGTTTTTCCTTCGTAGTCTGCCTGGGGATCGGCTCTCAGGGGTAAAACAGCGCGTACAATATCATTGCGTCGTAGGAATCGTTCCAGCTCAATTGTGTTCGCACGGTCTCTCCGTGATATGAGATTTTCGTAGGGATCGTTACAGCTCGATTGCATCCGCTCGGTCGTTCCGCGTTATAACAACAACTATCTCGTGCTCACCGTTATCTGGAGTACGGTGGCAGACTGTCTTCGTTGAACTACATTCTAATCCGTATACCCACCAACGACCGAAGGCAAGTGGTAGATGGGGGAATGATTCGCTCAATTTATTTGCCCAGGTTTGCCTGGGATAGAACAATGGATTGGATTGTGTATGGTTTCACTGGACCGAACACAATCAATGATACGAACGGTGCTTGATATGCACACCACACGGGGCTTCAAAGTGATTTGGCCTGACGAACGTGAACTGTTTGAAAATACACAACGCTCATTACCTGAGATTGGTTCGATGAAGTTGACCAGACCAGATTTGTGTTGGTTGCTCAGCGGATTGGCAACAGTGATTTCGTAGGCGGTCTGCGAGGCCTGGGACACGGAGAGTGGCTCGGATACGACAAGCTTGTTCGCATAGTCCACGCTCGCACCGACTGGCTGGCCGGCCACTGTGAGCGTGACCGAGAGATTTGACCCGTGGTCAAACGAGAATTGCAACCGTTCGTCGGGGCCGACGGCGATCTGGCTGGTTCCGATGCTCAATCCTATTTGTGGATATGGGAGGAGAGAGGGTTGAAATTATTCTCAGAACCACTGTCTTTATTCGTGCGAATCCATGCAAACTAGTTACATGCCCTAGTGGTGTGTGCATGGTTGGACAACAGATGGATAGGATAGTTTGCAGCGTTCAGCCTGCATGGATCACACATGTGAGCAAACACGCATTGCCCCCGCCCTACACTTGATGCGCATTGACCAACGCGCACCGTCTGAATATTCACTGACTACGGGTGCGCATAGCAATCTGTTGCTACTTTTTTGTCACGGTTGTTTGTTGCTCGATCCCGATCGTTCAGCTCAACTGTGCACACCACCTGTCAGTGACCCAGGTTCTATTTCATTCTCTTTCTTCTTTTCTAGAATTTATTGCTTGTCTTTTCTTTTTTATTTATTTAAATCTGGTTTTCTCTCTCGACGCATTTTATCTGAGCATACTTTCCTTATGTTTGCTTTTGTTCATCTTTTCTATTATCACTCATATGCTTTTCTCTTGGAACATGGTTTTTCCGCTCTTTTCTCATGTTACGTTTCTTGGCACCAATTCCTGTCTCTTACCTTCTATTGGTTCCACTACTGTCTGAGTAACTTCACGTTGCTCCGCGGTGTGTGCATTCGAACATCTCACCCGGACAGTATGCTGACCAATATCCGTATAGGTGTAAATAAACTCCAATTGAGATCCCACATGTTGGACTGCCCCGTCAATTGTCCATTCACATTGAACGTCGGATCCAAAGGTTGCATTCAACGACAGCACGGTGCCTACCCCAATTTCGGTTGTGGAGGCAATGATATCATTGAATTGGAATTGGTTTTCGATGTGCACCGTAAATTTGTTGATGAAGTAGTCGATTCCATCGGTAATGTTTATGCTTATATTCAGTTGGCCTTGTTGGTTAAACGTATGGTTGACTGTGGGGCCGGTTGTGATATTCTCCGCTGTCCCATCACCGAAATTCCATCGGTATTGTGTAGGTGTTTCTGCAAGTGGATGATTTTAATGAAAAAATGAAAACCGAGGCATTTTAATGGATACTGCATGAGGTTTCGAAAGACCAAACTGGCAAACAAATGTGTTTGTTTACCTGCATAATCAGTATGTTTCGTTATACGCACAACCTCAATGGCTCTAGCAAAAACAGGTGGGGAATACCGAACTGCATCCTGAGCACCCTTAATCACATTACCCACTGTGTGAAGACATTGTATACATCTTGATGGTAATGTCGCGGAAGTGCAGGTTCTCGTGAACACAGTTTATTACTTACAGTTTACAGTGTTGAAAATAGCACTCGAGAGCATAAATGATGAGCAAGGACTTCTCATTCCAGGTGACAACCCAAGGACGAATTGTCTTTATATCACGCACATTTTAAAGATGACATTCTGAATAGTTTTGAATGAAAGTTGGAGGATTTAGCGTATATCTAATTGCACACCAGTCGCACCTGGCTGAAGCCCTCGCATTCAGGCAAACATTTCGGGCAGCCCATTTCGTAAGATGAGCGCTAGACTCGAGTTTCGCCCTTGTTAACGTTTTTAGAAGTGCATATTCCTGTCCGAACCACAATTTACACTCCGGCTTTCTTGGATGTGAGACTAAGGTGTTAACCACAACGTCGGTAACCGCACACTAGACATGGAAGAATATTCATATCCGAACGCTCATCCACAATCTTGCATGGACAGTGATCAGTTTGACCGAACAACTCGAAGGATGAATAGGTAAAATCGTTCTTCTCACTCCAGTCGATAGCCCCGTGATCAGGACTTCTCAATTGGGTACAAGTTACTGTCTTCATTGAACTAACTGAGCATGGGTTAAATCAGTGGGTGAAGTTCGAGGAATTAGATTATTTCTAAATAAACACCATGCACACTTATGGTTTCTTTCAAAATGGACCAGTCGTCAGACTTACCAGATAGTGGGAGCTGCAATTAAATGTGGGCGGTGATCAATTTGAAAAGTTCTAAATAATTTAAACTGGAGGAGTTGGCAAACTTTGCATAAAGATTTCTTAACAAAATCCTAACCAATAAGTCGCAAAATGCAGTTAAATTTATGAATTTAGGACTAATTTATCTTTGCACGTCTGGTTAACACGTGAAACCTCGTAATACTCACTGAACTATCCAAAATTTGGAATCCCCTAGCAATAGAATGAACAAACGGTCCTTGTGATAACCTTTTTATCTTTGAAGCGCAGCAATTTTTGTTTGATCCGTTCAATTCAATTTTCGGTGCCGCCGTTCGTAAGTTGACTGCTGTGATGTCATTGTGTTGTCATATTCTATATCCTAAGAACAGAGGTGCATTATTAGGATGAGCTGACGAGTTAGCTTTTCAGGGGTATGATACTCGTTCTTATCGTGAACGGAAAACTGGTTTTAGTCAGGGGTTGCGACTATTCGGAAGGGTCGACTAATTTGCTAAGCCTCGCTATAACAGGCAACATGCCGGTCGGGCGCCACCAGACACCCAGTGGTTGTTGTAAACAGATGTAACGGCTCCTTTAGCGCCTTATCACTAAAGAGTCACTGGAGAGGTGAGTATTTTGGGCTGGGTTCTAGAGTCTATAACAAACGGCAATCAGTTTGATAGGTTGTACAAAGTAAGGTTAACAATAGAACTACGCAAAAACCAATGACCGTTTATAGCTACTCGCTCCAGACTACCTGACCTCTGAGTGATTAGTGTAGACGGGCTATATGGATCTGCGCAGTTGATATCAATTCCAGCACCCAAACTTTTAAGCGCAACTTCATAAACCAATAATCTCTCACCTAATCCATATAAGCTAGACCTAATAATGACCAATAGCTACCTCGTGACACCAAATCTCACGCGGAGCAACCTTGGAAAACCAGATCTGATCTTCAAGAAACGTATAGTACTTTGGGGTTGTCTTCTACTCAATATGACTTCAGAATTTCGAGTTGTGTCCCTGTGCTCAAAATGCAGCCGCTCTCCTAACTGATGACAGCTGCACAGTGACAGTACTCGCAGCTGTCAGACAGAAAGATTCACAGAGCACTGGAGATTGATACGCAAGGAGGGTATTTTGCTGTAACTTTTATCAAATTTTCAACACAGATTCACTTGTAAATACGCTTTCCCGACTCCCTATAATCTGTAAACTTCCTGTAAATTCCACACCAGCACCGCACCTCATCATATTAACATGGAGGAGGTTCGGAGTTTGTTTAGTGCAGTGTGGCTGTTATTGTCGGTATATCAGGAGCATAGTGTGTGACCGATGGTAAAGAGGCGAAGATAAGTAGACTAGGTGTGGCCATTACCCCAATCAGGTTACGAAAGGCACCGATGTTACTTTCTATGTAGACAGTCGACTCAAAAACGAGGTATGTGACCAGATTTTTTCAAGGTTTTCTGATACAGCACGGCGTACTGTATCTTCCAATTGCCCATTCGCTTGTCCGATTGGCGTGACCTATTGACCCCTATCAGTATCGCTGGCCAACGAACACACAACTGATTGCAGTACATGTTAGCCTATCTCTTTAAGAGTCTAACGATGGGCATTAATCACTTAAGTCGTGGTTGTTAGCGGGAGCAGTAGCATCATTGGAGAGGGAAGTGGGACACATTGAAGCTCACGGAAACATTATCCAACCACACCGGGAGGGCAGAGCGCTACAGGGCACAAAGGGGTTTCGGACTGTCAGGACCCACTAGCATAAAGCACTAGCTGGTTGGAAGTGTCGGCCGGCTAGCTGGACATAATGTGTGGAACATATACTGCACTGATTGCGCATGGTTAGAACACTGAACACCGAAGTAAACATACCATCCTTCTACTTCATGTAGCTGTCGCAAGATATTTGACAACATAGTGTGGCCTTTGAACTGATGGTAGTTTCCACTTTGGGATCACGGTAGCTGGCGAGCTTGCGCTTGTGAGTACGCAACCGTACAGATGACAAAACTCCTGCTTTTGGATCAATAGTGAATATCGCAATATTCCGGTTACATTTGACAGAGGAAGTTATGAGAAACACGGCGTCAGACAGGTAGAATATGTGACACCATATACCAAAATTCAAGGCTTTCGGGTGTACAAGATTCTGTGGTGAAAGGATCGGCGTGGACTAATGGATGTTGGTACAAAATTTAATAAAGCATAGTAAAACCCCCTTTCTGAAGGCAAAATATCCTGATAAAGAAACTCATTATTCGTGGTGAAAACTGAGGAGGGTTTTAAAGTTGAGGTTAACTGATTGATGTGGTGTGTATATTCTAAAATGTTATAAATTACTTCAGCAAAATGATCGCCTAGTTGGCTGGTGGGAAAGGTGTTTGACCTACATATACAATATCGAGGTGATATAAGTCCGTATACTGAAAACATTTAAATGCTCCCAAAATCAGGTATTTGGTTGCTGGCTACGGATTGCCAGCTTAAAGGTGTTAGGGACCCCTGGAACAATGACTGTTAGGTCAGATTATCAATCTATACGGTGTATTCCTAACCCGCCCAGAGAACAGGAAGAACAAACAGCGCTATAGTTCCAGTTCAGTGCATGCCCCAATGTCAACGTTGCGTACACCATGCACTCGAACACAACCCAAACCAGAACCAGAACAACGCACATTGCCCTAGCCAATCGGTCAAGGTCAGGGCAAATACGATCGATGACGCTGTCTGCTCATGAGATGAATGATATAGCCTACAAAATCATGCAACCCATCGACCTTTGGACACCGGATGAGGTTCATGCTGAAAGCCGTCGCTTTAACCTATTGCTCTAAATCTCATGACGACTTACCGGAGAGCATACCTAGACGAACAATACATCATAATAAAAACCGATGTCCACAGAAAAAGAGATAAACCACACCAGTACTAACTGTCTTACATAGTTCGAACGAGACACTTCTGACGAGTGATGCACTACAAATAAGGAACGGACTCTGTGACCAGGTGCGGTGAACTCACATTTCTTCCTCCTTTTACCTGGCTCTTTCAGAGCGTAAGCTTGCTTTATTCGACTTACGAGCGTGATTTTATTATAAACGCACGGGCCCTAACAGTTGCACTTTGAATAGATTTGTCAAGCGTTTGTTTGCGAACTGGTTCGGCGAACAGTTTGTGGAGTGTGACTTACCTGGAGTACTTTTAACTTCCAGCGCCACCACTTTACCAAGTTCGAACGTTGTGGTTACTAGCCCTTCAGATCCGAATGGATTTATCACATGTATGCTTGTTGTCAAGGTGACCGTACTGATGGATTCGTTATAGGTGCTCAGTTTCAGTGTGATCTGATGATCTCCCCAGGCTCTTATTCTTCCATAAAGGACTGCCTCATGTGGCGGTCGTGTCCAGGCCCCTACCTGAACAAAAATGTAAAACAAAGTGACGTACGCTATAAAACAGAGATTTAGGTATTAAATGTCTGTACAGAAAAACGTATCAAGACGCTGAAGTTTGTATATCTCCATCAATCTCGCAGCCACGCCTTACAACTAAGGTAAATTAGGTTACCACTAACATCTGCCAGTTCGCTTACAGTTGCAAGCACGACGATTTACAGTTTATAACAACAATTAGACATTTCTTATAGCGGTTGGTTGAACTACAGATGAGAAAGGAAAGACAAACGCAAAAGATCGGACGATACACGACATGATAGTATGTATTGAGGGAGACCACGCTCATCAGAGGAACTTAATTGAACTTGCGCGCACAGAAATCGATTCAGCCAGCCACCTGTCACTCGTGAAGGTAGCCAACTAATTTTGCTCAGCTAAACTGGCTGCTTAAGAATGGTCCATCCGTAACAGATGGAGATCTTGTTTTAGACGGTCGCTGTGACTAAACGAAGTACGAACATTCTGCAATATACATTAATAATCAGACAAAAGAGATCTAATGTATATAACTGGATACTCTTGCACAATCTAGAAGGTAACTTTGGAAGCCGGCGAGAACTGTTCAAAGAATATATCCTGCATGGCAAACCAATTGTCTGATTTATCTTCCCAAAAAAATGTTATTTCATAGATCCGATTTGAGGTTGAGAAGCGCTTTATTACTTGTAAAACGATTCCAAGGTAGCTAGCACGGTCAAATAGACAGACATATAGGCAGGCACAATTCTGTGATTACCTGGTTGTATGTACCACTGAGTAGACCACTGAAATAACACTTTTTGGGAGGACGAATCAGGCCATTGGCTTGTCAGGCAGGATATATTCTTTAAACAGTTCTCGCCGACTTCCAAAGTTACCTTCTAGGTTGTGCAAGAGTATCCAGTTATATACATTAGATCTCTTTTGTCTGTTTTATTAAGATATACTGCAGCATGTTCGTACTTCGTTTAGTCACAGCGACCGTCTAAAACAAGATCTCCACCTGTTACGGATGGACCATTCTTAAGCAGCCAAGTTAGTTGTGGCTAGCAGCTAATCACAGAACTATTGCTGACTGTGTGCCTGTCAATGTGACCGTGTTGGCTACCTTCGAAACTCATCAGTTACCTTTGAAACGTTTTACATATGATAGAGCACTTGTCATCCTCAGACCGGACTGTTTTTTGGTCATCACAAGTTCCATTTACAAACTTCCCAACTGCAGACGATTTTATCGACCGCCTGCGGTGAGCAGTTCACACAGTGTTAGTCTCGACTGCCGAGATCAGCAGTTTTGTAGACCTCTTATGTGGACGGAAAAATCTTACAAAGGATTACAACGTTGATGTCTTGCGAACCACCGTCGTTTCCATTTTTAGTTTCTAACTGATTTCGTTCAAATATATCCGAAACATCCAGACGAACTAGCCAGTTCTATAAACTAACCATCTGGTCGTTGCTTACAAGCTGCTTTACGCCACACTTTCCTTAGGTTTTTATCGCAAAATGTATGCTCTATCGTCAAGGGATATCATCGTATGCAGTTATACTTGGTTAGGTCCACCGGTTTATTGATAATATCGTCACAACTTCCATTCTCTAACAAAGTGAAACCCAGCCATCCAGTTGTGACTTTCTAAAGTATTGGGGTGTATTTCTGTTGCCAATGTAACTTGATGAAGACATTTTGTTCACCTTTCAAAGTAACTTGGTTAACTTCCAGTTACCCAGGAATGATTTTGAAAGGTAACTGTAATGTGATTAGATGGTCTACTTTGGTTTGTTTAGTATGGCTGACATGCGGATGACGCGGTAAGGGGTGTCAAATATGTTTGCGAAGACCGCCTCTTGTTCTTGTTTACATATTTGTGTTTTTCTTGAGGCAAACTCAATGGGCTGAATATTCGAAACGCTCGATATATATATATATATATATATATATATATATATATATATCGGTTCACACTCGAGTATAACGATATTTACAAACTCCGTAGACTCTTCTGACCTATATTTTTGGAATTCGTCTCACCATCTACATACAAGCGTTTCAGTGAGCTTGTTTTCATTCAATTCTGGTCATTGTGTGATAGGACTGTTGGCTACTTACCTGTGTTTATTCTTAGCTTGTTCAAATGAGTACGTGGTTCATCAGTATTGAAACTAATGGGGCATTAACATTTTGTATACTTACTTCACTACCATATACAATTCATTTTCCTTGACCATCTCCCTGAAGTTTTCAGAAATCTTAAAATCATTATCGTTATCAGACCGTCTGACCTGACGTTACCGAGTTCACACACTACGTGAACTTCACTAACGAACCTCGTTCTGATTGGACGGTTTGAACAGGTTATATTTTTATGAATCGGTTAAACAACTCATCCAATGGTTTTATCAATGATCTTGTGAAGCACTGGAAACTATTTTCGTCGTCAATGAACTTTCTTTGTTTCGTATGACCACAGTTTATCAAAATACCTGGCCATTAACTTTTGTGCCTTAAGACGCTTCTTAGTTTTATTTGTGGCCCTGTGTATTACACTTATCAACTAGGGCTTCTACTGACCTTACTGTCCCACTGCTTTTATTCGCATTAATTTCACCTCTGACGCACCAGACTGAAAGCTGGTGACCAACTGAATTGGCAAACAACATTTTCTCTAAATATCCGCTATTTTTTCTCTGGTAGTATTAAACCACCACTTGTAGAAACCGTTGACTATCTCTGCGGTTATATTCGTTCCGAAGGTTTAAATGTTGGCTTGCACACAGAATGTACAGTTTCAGATTTGTGAGAATAGGTACCGTCAGAAGGACGGCGTTGCGATGGGGTCACCGTTAGGCCCACTGCTGGTAGATATCTTCTTGGCAATGTTAGAAAGAACTACGTTATGTGGGGTTATTGATAATAGCGCCTTCTACAATAGGTAGGTTGACGACATCATCTGTTTAGTTGACGAAATTACGGATCTTAACAACCTAATTGAGGAGGCGAACAAAGCATATCCCAATCTCAGCTTTACACTTGATATCTAGAAAGGTTGACAAATATCCTTCCTGGATGTGGCACTGAATCGTTGTGCAGATGGTTCACTTCAGAGGGCTATGCAGAGGAGGGGGAAATAGAACGGCCAGTACACACGCTTTTTCAGTTACGTGCCGCTCAGACAGAAGAGAAACCTCGTTCGTAGTTTAAAACACAGAGCTATGAGGATATGTACCCATGACATGATTGAAACGGAAATGTTTTTTTTTTACGGCGGATATTCACAGAGAACGCCTATCCTGTAAACTTTGTGGATAGACATATGGAACAGACGAAAACAAAAGTTAAGCTCCCATCTGCGGAAAATAAGCCGGTTGACATGACGCTGGATTACGAAGGCGAGGCGCTGGTTAAATTAGTGATTCGTAGAATAAGTAACGCAATTGAAAAGACTTACAGCGCGGCACAACTGCGAATCACATTCAGATCCAACCCGGTAGTCCATGTACAACTCACAGATACGTTGCCTAAATGTGTGAATTCATTTTGTTTACTCCTTAACATGCTTTTGTGGAGCAGGTTACGTCGGTCGCACAACCAGGCGTCTTTCTCAGAAGATACGTGAGCACCATCCCACACTGTTAGCTAAGGGCGAGGTGACGTCCATTTCGAGTGCAATTCTGGCTCACCTTGTAGACACAGGGCACCAAATCTCTCTGGAAGTGGCTTTTCAGCCCATTTACCGCCTGCCCAACCGTCAATCCTGAGGAGTCAAATTTCGTATTCTGGCCACCTCAGAAGCGATCGGAATTCGGTTGCGAAATCCACAGTTGTTTGCTCAGAATAAGTTTGCTCAGGCCCTACCGTTACCACGGTCCTCTCTTACCCACTTGACAAATCCGGAGGTCAGTTTTGCCGACTAATTTTTTTCCAGTTCACAACCGTTTGGCGTAGTTATGTGACTAACTGCTCTTGACTTTTTCTCGTTTGACAACCATGATGGTATGAAATGTTATGCAATTGGCCCGATGATGAATAACCGAAAAGAGATTGTTCGTCAGAACACCTTTGACTTATAATAAACTTAATTTGTTGGTTTTTCACCGTTTTCGTTAATAGTTTAAATTGGGTTAACTGAAGCTGATTTCGCCATTATATTCCGAAAACGATCCACAACTCCCCGGAGTTTCGGGCTAGTCGTGTATAGTTATGCTCTCAGCTAATAGAGTACAGAGTCGGAACGCAGCTTTCTTCCATGTTTGAACAAGCCAATTAGAAAAATGACATCAGCTGTTAGCTATGGTGCGAGGTGTTTTGTGTGGTTAAACGAAATCGAGTTCCCTAATCTCCAGATTGGATAAAGTTACGTAAGGTGGGCAAACCGTGCTTTTCAAAGTATCACAGGGTCTTCACGGTCTGTTCACTATATGCTCACTACCCACCTGCATGTAAGGAAACGTCTCTCCTCAGGCATTTAAATAATGTCAAGTTTGGATGTGCCAGGGAGTTCAGGATGCTAGTAAAATGCTAGTTTACTGGTAATATACTCGAAACTTTGTTCTAGTTTCATAAATTCGAGAAAGCAACTTCAGACCTTGACAGAACATGGTTGGTAGATGTCGTGGTTTTTATTCACTTACATGTACACACACGGATTTTCACTACAGGCTAATGTGGCCCATAATCAATTATTAGAGTGCTACAATTTACACTCATCTAAGTTAGCTGGTCGATATCAAAGAGTTCTCTTTCATAGTTCGATATTTCATCTTCTTTTCATGTTGCTCAAAATATTGCACCAATATTCACAGTTGATTGTTTCGGTACATTTAGTTAGGTATATTATTGTTCCTCAGTTACTGCTAGCATTCCTGCAGAGGATTACGTGTGTTTTGATAAACAGATTGACATCTGATCACCGTTCTTTAAAGTTGTCACCCGAGTAAAACGGCATCACATTTTCCGGTCTAGTTGATTCCAGCTTTTAAAATTTTTAAGAGAGATTTATGCTTTTTTTCATCCTTCTCTATACTACACTTGTAAAGCGCCTTTTTCACTGTTTTCAAGTTTGGAAGAGTCCTTTGTATCATCATCTACGTACCAGTCATCCTACACCTATGTCATTATCTTTGCAGGACGTAGTCAGTTCAAAAACACAATAAGAAGACGTAAATATCTGGCGCTTCTTAAGGTTTACACATTAATCATGAACACATTTGTAAATACTTCTAAGCATAGAGGCAGAAACCACACGGCAAGGTTGTGCTGTAAGATCTTAGATCAACAACCTCAAATGGGGATCAATAACGACCCTCTTGGATTTAAGTAGCCCATTTGGGGGGATTACTAGCTTAAGTTATAAGATGGGCCTGGATGGCAGCGGATAGACTGGGTTGTTGGCACTGCATTTTCTGAGGCGAAGAACTATAACCTACACTGTTACACAAAGGGGTACTGAACGAATCAGTACAGACCCCAGTAATCCGTCCTTATTTACTTACTCTCAAGTAGCAGGAGGTAGTCGGGTACTGTGATGTTAAAATAACTCAAGGTTGATTGAAGCCCTCGCAATCAGATAGACTTTCTAATCAGCCTGTTTCGGCAAAAAGCACTAGGCTCATAGTAGAGCTTATTAGTCATGGGGCATCGTGGTCACCCGGTAGAGTGATCACCATGTTTAGACATCTTGTTTCTGTTTCTGGGGCGAATTCAGCCGAAACCCAAAAATGTTGATGTTCAGTTTCCCCTGGATTATCTAGTATACCACGTTACCCATCACTATTACAACCTTAGCATTGTTCATGGTGAAATGTGGCTAGGTGTTTGAGCACTATATTTCAGTGCTGCCTAACATGAGGTCATCGGAATGGACGTCAATGCGGTTGCCCCAGAAAACGGCCGGAGTTCAAATCCCGGTTGGGACAGGGGGTTACACTACTGACAGGCTTCAGCACGACAAAATTCCACTGCGATGTTTTTCTTCTCACTTTTCTGTTGCCGCATCGAAAGAGGATCAAGTAGCGCGCACTAGTAGAGGGTGGAATCTTTTTAGAGAGGTTGGCATTCTATACGCTGATGCCGAATGTTATAAGGTTATCTAAGAACCATCATAGCCGTAGGTTCCAATAAGATATAATAAGTGCTTTTTCAATTTTTCTCTCAGGTTACTATAATTATAAACTAGGTGAAGAATTAGTGATGTTCTGTAGCTAAACCCCTCTGGCGTTTAACTTAGTAAGGTGAGGCTGGAAAATGGCGTGTAACGTTTCATCAGAGTCGACCAAGTGAGCACACCAAAAATCTTACAGATTTCAGCCCGAATTAGCCATTCATCGTTTCCGGATTGTCTGAATTGCAACAAGTTATAAACATATGAAACGCTAATTTTGTTACGAATTTTTGGCAGGTGTCTTACTGGACGGCTGATTAACCAGCGGTCTGATTAGGTAGCTACTATTGTTTATGGAATGAATATTGTTTCAGGAAGAAATTACGTTGAAACTCGTTTCTACAAAAGGGAACGTTTGACCAGAAGACATCGGAAGAAAACGTAGTGCCACAATTTGGTGCATAAGGTTTGATTAGACAGACGGATGCCAACCTTAAGTTGTATGTGATTAAAGTTTATGAGGCTAGCCGCAGTGTCATAAAATTATGAGTGAAAGCGGATGGAGGAATTTTTTCAGTTACATGCAGATGTCTGAGTGAACTGGGCGATGTATTTCTGGGTGTGCCCTATCGTCTGTCTGTCCAGTTATTTAAACCAATGCTTCCGTTCAACGGATTCGTGTAATCACATCTGATTGCAGATTTCGCACTCATAATGACTGTTCACTTGACCCGTTTCCAAAAGCCGCACTGGACTCGAGCTTCACTCTTGTAGGACCCTGCCAGTAATGTCTATACTTTCTCTGGCCAGGATTTGAACCCTTGCCCACGTTCTTAAATGGAAACCGTCCACCGAGTTCTGTGAGTGCAGGATGATTTAATGTCCTTAATGTGAGGTTGTCAGCTGGAACTAATAGCGCAATCGCTGTCTCCTCTCGAGACGATCAAACAATCTGTACATGATTCACCATCGGGTGTGATAATTACATCTTGCCACACGTGGTGCCAGTGAAAAGTGCAGGCCCATGGTAAATTTTTGAGAACTTAGGTAGGACTTTAACTCCCGATCATTTTAAGGGCGAACACTCCCGAAGAGCTCTAACAAGAGCAAAAGCCCGAGTCGAGTGTTTCTTTTATAAATTTGCCTGCTGAAACATTTATAGAAATGTGAAAGCTCATGTCGGCTGTAGGCGTTGATTAACGTGTATCAACAAAATTCCCTGCTAATGACCAGCAATTAGTTATCTGTTCATATAGGGTTAAGTTGTTCAAGTTATTTCGCTAAGAATTACAAATGACTTACAACAGCTCATCTCCCACTCTGATTTACTTGTGTACACCACTAGCAGTAATTATGCAATTGCCAGAGAGTTGAAGAGTACGTAATTGTGCAACTGTGAACGTACTTTAGAAACATTTTTTCCATTCTTCTAATTTTGACACACAGGAGATTGCTATACATTTAGTGAGTGGACGCAGATGGCTGATAGATCATCTAGTATGTAGTAGTAATCAAACTTTCTTTATCTGACCCTAATTCAACCTGGTTTGACCATCACCTGTTGAAATTTTCCATTACAGGTCACCATACATGAAGCAACAAAAGGAATAAGGTGCCACCAACTTGTATTATGATGAGTAATCATAAGTCGGTTTTTTCGCTGATCACATATACAACTCGTTACTGTCTTCTTGGGAAAATGGTATATGAAACGTCTTTACCTCAAAAGGTTTCTCAGGATTGGTTGACACAACGCGTGAACACCATCCTGCGTGGTAGGACAGTGGTTTGAGTAGAACGGTTTCAAGTGCGATTGTTGATCATTTCACTGACTTTAATCATTCTGTCAGTAAAAATAATATGCTTTTCTACCGAGTGTCAAGGAGACGATCAAACACAGTGAGATTTCGAATGCTGACCGTTGTTTAGGCCATTAGTATCCGATTTCGCGACCCTGACCTATGCGCTCAGATGTAGTTCGTGCAACCACTTATTATACCCGTGCCCACAATCAACCAATCCCCCAGTTCGTAACAGTGATTGTGTAACTGTTATTAAACCCACCGTTTGTAACCTCTGCTGACAATTTTCCTGACTTACCATAATTACTGTTTTCATATTTATTGTGTTGTATTTCACCTGATGATCAAACACAGAAGACAAGTCTTGTTCGCTAACCTGTCGTCCTCATGACTTTAATGGGTATTTTTGAACGAACTGCCATTCGTTATCCCAAAGCGTTTGCCCAGTAACTATTTCTTTTGATAGTTCAAGCAAAGCGAACTGACCAAAATGCCATAAACGGTGTGGCAAGCACGCAAGTTTTCGTTTGTTCAGCATCAAGCCAAATACATACTTATATGAAACATTGTTATCAGGGCGAAACGAAAAAACAGGTGACAAGTTCATTTGAGGTCAGACACGTCATCGATATATATGTATATATATATTAGCTATGGAGATGATGCTTTGATGCAGTTACGTCACAACCGTGACGCCACTGGAACCGTAGTTGTTTGAACGGTTGGTGTAGATAGGTTGGTGTCTCCGCTATCGGTCCACGAGGGAGGATGCTGACAGTTATGTTCAGATAAGCTCCTGGTCGTTCGACCGACGTGACTGGTGCCACGGGACAACTGAATGAGTATGCACACAAAGAAGCCGCAGAAAGAAGCTCCAGGTCAGTTACCGACGCAGCTGTAGCATATCTGATCACTTCGCGCCATCGATCCGGCCTCTACATTCCGTCCCATTTACTGAGTCGGGGGCGGTCAGTCAAAAACCGTGATATGCTGGATTTTGACCACAGCTGAGGCAACCGGAGTCTGATCGAATAACCCACCCTTATGTGCACAGAAGCGCTTTGTCCAGGTTTTGCAGTTGCCTATCCCTTACATCATGATCTTACAAACTACTACGGTTCCAGTGGCGCCACGGTTGTGACGTAACTGCATCAAAACATCGTCTCCATAAGTATATATATATATATCGATGACGTGTCTGATCTCAACTGAACTTGCCACCTGTTTTTTCGTTTCGCAGTGATAACAATGTTTCATATAAATATTATGTATTTGACTTGATGCTGAATAAGCGAAAACGAGTTTTCTCGTGACGTCATTCTTTCTGATAACCACTCCGTGGATTTTTAACCAATCAAAGCAGCACAGTTAATCAAAAACCATAACAATCCTGCAATCTCGAACAACAAAGTAGCTGATAGGCATAGTACAGATTTGACCTATCAGTGGATCTCTTCGGTGCGTATTTTAGTGAACGGATGAGCAACTCATGTTTCTTCGTTGTCCCACTATCGACAGTTCACGGGAACCATCTGTCTGCTAACGAATTAGTGAAAAATAAAAATGGGTCTCACATAGAGATGGTGAAAATACTGGTTTATTCGTTTTCTAAAACTGAGCAATTTCTGAAGTGATTGTGGATTCATTTTTAAAGGCGGATTTGGAGAGAGTTTATATATAACAATGAACAAAATGCTCATACCTTCACAAACAGTGCGATTGTCAGTCAATGACAATAACCGTTTGCTCACAGTAGATAAATAATATGAACCTGAATGGGGCCACCTTATTCGCTAGTTTGATGAGATGATTGAGTTAATCAGTCATCCAAGAATGGTGAATATTTGAGAGAAACAAGCGTTTTTAGTTTTGGATAACCTACTTGGAATCGCACAGTACTTCGAGTCAGTGAAGCCGCGCTCACCACGTTCCCTAGAGTGACGTCGTCTCCGGTCACTTTTACAATGTCATTCGGTTGGTAAGCATTCGTACCGGTGCATGCCAATAATTGCGCTCCAGTGAGCGCAGCGCCGATTCGATCTCCAGGTTGGATTGACCATGGCTGTTGAATGTTTATTAGTTGCCAGCCGGTTCTCGTTAGTTGAATGGTTGTATCCTGAAAACGACATAAGTATCAACCGGATTACTAATTGTTAACCTGGTCATTGTATGTTTCTCAGTTTCTCCCACTTTCTCTCGCTTTCTGATGTTTGCAGCCAAGTGGTGTGACAATGCTGGCATAATCAGGAGTACACCGTGACGTAACAGTTGGACAAGTCGTTAATCACCAGCTCTTCACAACTCTAACGGGGTTTCTGAAAGTATTTTCGTAAACCTCTATTTCGTCTGTATATAAATAGAATATATTTTTTTATGCATCAGCTGTTGCTATTCATTCTTGACCTATTTTTAATTGTTTTACAAAGTGTTCATTCTGTGGACATTTTAACCACTGTGGCTATCCAGTGGGCGAAGATTTCACCTTCGACTCTTGGTTTTACCTCTGACACGGCTTGAAACGATTTTTCGCGAAGCGCGCATTCAGTGACAAACTTGAAGATCCAAACCACAAAAGAAAGCCTGCAAATTTAGGTCCTGCCTATCAGCGCTCATCAGTCTAATCACACGGACTGTTAAGAACCGCAATTCACAAGTTGTACAACAGCAAAAACTATGTGAGATGGATCGAAAGTAAAACAGCAGTAAATGCAAAAGGTTTGTCTGATAAACCGCATTTGAACCGTCGATGGGTAAGGTCGGGATTGATGCGACGTGTTGCTCTTGGACAATGCTGGTGAGACGTGTGCGAAATTAATGTCGAAAACTCATTGTTCATTGTATCCTACTACAATTCAAAACCGACTCTCGTGGAGCGATGGTTCACAGAAGGTCAGCTTTTAGTCGTGCTAGCTGGCGGATTAGAGGAAATAGTAATTTCTCAAAAGGAATTTGTGTACTGAAGGCGATATCATAGTGCAGAATGATTTAGTTGACAACATATTGCTACAGTCTTACAAACGTACATTAAAGTTGTTGAGAATTATTAGCAATCTCGTGTATTCCTGAATTCACTCACCTGTACTACATCATAATCATACGAGTCCACTTGGCTTGGTTTGTCCATTCGCAGACGACGAAGATCAGAACCGCAATCCGATAGTGATTGATTCACGCAACTTTGATGAACTGATAACAGTACTTTTGAACTGACAGTGTGATCACAATCTATTCCTATTGAAGAACTGGTGCACACATTGCTGTCATAGTCGTATTGACCCGATGGGCATCTTGGGCGCAACAGCTTAACGAAATTAATTCACAATTGAGAAGGCTCAGGTGTGCTATCATCAATGTAAAATTATCACATGAACTATCAAGTAAGACCAAAGAACAAAGTGAGGAAAACTGTACGCTAAAATATATTATATAACGGGTGTTCAAAATGTTCTGAGGCTGAATGATGTCCTGGTGCCTTTGAAGTTTCCAACTGTACATTTTCTGTTCCTGGCTTGGCACACTGTGTAAGCAAACTTTGTATTTCACTACTACTTTCAACAGACCATCCTAGGTTTTCTTTTGGGGTCACATTCCAAGTAAAATACCAAACTGAACCCGTGGGCTACCGATAGATTCAGAATGCTCAAGAAAATTACGCCAATAGAAATCCGCCGCTGTATCTTGACTACGTACAATGAAAACTACCCTCCGTAATCTGTGGAGGTTTCGTGGGGAAGGGAGCTCCATTAAAATATGAACCACATTCAGAGCGACTCGTTTAGGTGACCATCGATGAGATCATCAACCTTGTAGAAATAAGACAGAAAAGTAGATGGACATTCGTCTGACAACGGTGAAGAGAATTGAAAACTTCATCACACCCGCAATATATGCACGTAGACTACCAGAACGTTGACGCTGATTATGTGACAAAACAGATTTCGACTATCAGAATGACTGCCAGTATGTCAAACAGTGGGTGTTCAATAGGCGACATGACACGGATTAATTATCACGACTCTGGGATAGAGTACAACTCAGTGTGTCTAAAGCTCGGCCCACCGCTGGCAAAGTCATATGCAGTAGTTTTAACGACGCGAAAGAGTGGTGTCAGTTGGCTGTGTTATATCAAGTAAAAATCCGTCTTGTATACTCTGTGGAATTGCTGTGGAAACTGCGTGATTCGATAAAGAGAGAACCCAGAGTAGTTGAGTGCGGGTGTCTTCGTTTTTACAAAACCGTTGCAGCTCACACAAACCACAGCAACAACCGTTCTGCGACTAGTAAATCCGGTCTTCAGAATCTTTTCTGCTTGACTTGTTCCCTTAACCCTGACCCTTTTAGTTTACAGCTGTTTCCAGATTTGAAGTGTCGTTCGCAAACTACGACAAAGAAATTAAGTCAGGAATGGGAGAATGGAAGAATGGTTTTGTGGTTATGAGAACAATCTGAAAAGTGTCATGGCTCTTGGAGATCATGCCGAAAAATAGGGACCTTTTGTGTTCATTACTTACAGAATTATTGAAATAATCTGCACATTAAACTTATTAACAAAGTAGGTACTTCATTTACCCCTGCCGTTATCACCAGTAGGTTATAATGAGTGTACACAACACCCTAGGACAGGTACCACACACGTGGTACAGAATACAAGTTTTCAGGCCAACTCACCAAAAACCGCAGTTCCCCTGTTCTGACAGCGTGCATGTTGAGCTGTGATAGAGTACTGGTATACCGTGCGCTCCTTCCAGTAATAATCAAACCAACAGACGGGCAACTGACGAAATCACTGGGGAAGCGATTGGCAGTTACTTGGACATAGTCTCTTTCAGACTCTAAAACGAAACGCGGAAAATGATGTTGGCTATAGCCAATTGAGTGTTATCCGACTTTATCTGAGACACAGTCGAGTAGTCATGTGCAAAGCTACACGTTTTCAACCAACAGTGTTCTTTGTTTTACCACTTGCACACGATGTGCATGAGAGGGCATTCAGCTGGTCTTTTGCAGAGACTCATTAGTGTGGAGCAGCTGAGGTGCGTCGAATGACCACCAAGTATAGACTCAGATAAAATAAACCGGTCAGTCGGAAAGAAAGATGGAGTCGTTTTATAGTGCGTGGTAAGATAAGTAGCATGTGTTCGCCGGTCAAAATTCTCCGCAAACACACAACGGTTTTCGGGGCTGTTACCACTCATCAGGTACGCGTACACGGCGAACTTCGACCACACATTACACTATGGAAACGGCAAGTGCTAAAGGTTATAAATACTAACTCGTTTGTGAGCTAATTGTGCCATTTTTCTCTGATTTACTAGGGTCCATTGATCAATGCTGATGTCAAGAGCACTAACTGGAACCTTGCAGAAACTGAATCTGCCCCGATAAGCTACGAAGCCACCTAGGAGCTAAGGGTAGACTGAGTACCCACACAGTTTTAGTTAGTGCTGTCAACATTGGTACGGATCTATGGACACCAGTGAATCAGAGAAAAACGGTGTATCTAAATGGCAAACAAGCTGGTATCTGTAAAGATCATATAAGTTGGTCCAGTGCCAAAGTGTTTATTTCAGAAGCACAAGTAGCACACTTTAACCGATTTCACCATACTATAGTGGACGATATGGTAAATTAAACACGGATGCGTTATCGACTTTTCTTGGACCTAATCTGTAAGAAGTATGAACTAGCGTCCAGCTGGGCTTGTGTAAAGCTTAACACTACTTGAATGGATCCGACATTCTATTACTAGTATAATAACACAGGAAAGAAACCTCACATAGTGGGCAGTACTGCATCAGGAGGATGACGAAGTACCAACATTATGAAATTCAAACGGAATTAAAAAGCCACTGTTCTTGATCCAGTTCGAAGTTAGGTCTAACAATGAGTAGAATGTGCGAGCGGTAAGGGTTATGAATGTTACGTACCTGTCTATCGGTAGTCACGTTGCTTTTTTAAGCAAAGTAAGGCCTCTCCACAACGACACTCGTATGAGCAGTCAGCGGCGGTTGATGACCACTTTGGCTCAATCTTGCCTACCGTCTATTGCATGACCTTATTCCACATCGACCGTCTCCCTGATCCCTACGGTCACCACTCATTTGGCGCAAACTACCTTTTCATGATGAGTACAAGTCACTATCAAGCTTTAGCCTAATTTGGATTGTCAAGTCAACATGGACGTTGTTTTGTCAACTGACCCAGAAGAATTTGTTATAATGGTACTAGTGATACTCCTAAAGAAGTGATGCGATTTTAACCGTTGAACTTGGCTGCCGGGCCACCAGATAAATATTTTATTGTTCAGTTTTGTGAGCGGTGATCAGGTGAACCAGTCTGAAGTTCCGAGTATTGACCATGCGGCAGAAAAGCAGCACTGTGAGTGCACAGAATGTTGGATTGAGGAGCGCTGTATTGTGGATGAATATGAAAGACGTCTTTCACTACAAAAGATAGTGATTCGTTTCAGCATGTGCAGCGAGTCATCAGGATTGATTTCCGATCGCTTGGATAGAGAGACCGTAGCAGTCGTCAGCATCATGCACTTTGAAACTAGTCTGAATTTGCATTTCAAAGCAGCAAGTCTTCAGTGGTACCTTCAGACGCGTCCACGCGAACAATCGTGAGAGTAACAAACATCCGGTGAAAACAGAGGTACTGATAGATAGTTGGAAACCAGCTAAGTTAGGCGGAACATAGGTCGTACTTGACTGTAGCTGTTGCATTCAGGCAGGTTAACAATCAGTCCGTTTTAAACGTAGACTCTAAACTCAAGTTGAGCTTCACTTAGAGCTCGTCAGTGGCGTACAGTCGTTTACCATATTGGGAGTTGACCTCCAGTTCACTTACTTGCGGAGTAACCGTGTTATTTGTAAGTCACACCGTATGTATGGTCATCCTAAATTATCTGAGTAATCTGTCTCATTTGCCCACGGCAAATGCTCAGGGTGTCGGATCATGTGTAATCGCTAACTTCACACTCTGTATAGAACTGGCGGCCAAACTTAATGGGCTGTTGGTTTTTTAGGATGGTATTGCTGTGGTCATAGATTTCGGGATATTAATTTGCGAATGCTTGTGGGTCATACCTACATGTGCATCACTTGGTCAAAAACGACTACAGCCAATCGGTAGTATCCTGGTTTATTCGATACAACGGGCCCTACAAATTGTGGTGGATTGCCAGGTCGGGGGTGCGAGTTTTCNGAATTGCGACTCATAAACGAGAGAGCGCGCGTTGCATGTGACTAGCGGTTTGGACAATAAAGATTGTGCTTTGTTGGACGCCTTCTCGCTACAAAATGTCGAACTGCCGAGGTCCAAAATAATACGGTATGCTACGCACTTGTCTGTTTTACATTCTCTAACCAAGTGATTTTCGTACTGCTCCATAAAAAGTGCTTTTAATTCAAAATAACTTGAAGTTGTAATTGTGTTCACAGGTTTCATCCCTCGGTTCTTTCTCTCTTGAAGCCAGTCGTGCACTTGAAACATTCCATTGCTTGCCTCCAAGCTTTCTCTCTGGAACGGTCACATTTTCAGGTTAGGAATAGTAGATGTATGGAGGTTTCACTGTACCGTACATGATAGTTATCTCATTTAACTGTCAATTTTTGTTGAGTTGATTGAACTAGATAGTGTGACTATACTCTCTCAACACTGGTGCTTTTGTCTTTAACTGTAACCCAGACAGCAAAGGTGACTTACCTCTGGAAATGAGCCCGCTTTGACGATAACACCGATCTGCACTGACGCTGTGACCGTATGATTATTTCTGTCACATCTTGGTAATAGTACCACTAGGCAAACCTTTTGTGCAGAAGGTACACGGAGTACACAAAATAAACGTTCTGCATTAAATGGTTCACTTGAAAGGACTTCTAACAAACTCTTTTCGCCTACACGCTGCTTGTTCAAGCTGTCCGCACGTATTACGTCGATACGTTAAGATTGGGGCATGTGATCATAAGTCAACCGGACGTATGTTCAGTACCTCGTGCCAACTGTCGATATAGATAATATGTCGAAGGTTTCTTCCTATAGTCTCAGCTGAGCATCAACCACCCGTTTACCTCGCTCGTCGTTCAATTTATTTTCCTCTGAACACTGTTGTAACGTACGCGGCCGGTTGGCCGGTCTGCTGAGCCCGTGTTGGTGTTCAACTACATATTAACTAGTGAAGCACTTCAACAGTATCATACGCAAAAAAAAATGAAATAAATAATAACAGTAATAAATTAAGAAACCCAAGTTCTGGATGGAGTTATGTTGTGTAGAGGACATTGTGAAGATTGTGGCACACTTTTAGTCTGCACTTGTTAAATAGGCCATAATTTGAAAGAGGATGTCAAACAGAATTTTTCAGACATCAATGCTCGCCTCTCTGTATATGCTGCCTAAATCTTACGCTCTCACTTACTGAAAGCAGCCTTAGTATCCTAACCACACATTAAGACAGACAGTATTTTTACATAATACCAACACTGTCGCAGTTGTAGACATATTCAGGCAGTGTGTAGTTTTGCGTATTCCTCGTTGCTCAACGTGGTTGATCAACGTCTGATCTATACTCATGACCATATGGACTGATGTTTTCATCATTCGCAAGCGGGCATCCAAGGCTTAATTATATTTATTTTATTTCAGATTTTCATTCAAAACAGAATTCTTAAATTCTCGTCACGAATGAATTACTTTATGTAAAGTCCTATCCTCTTCACGTAGCCAAAGTAACGCGTAATTACTGACGATTACCGTCTGTGAGAGGTTGTGTGAAGTAAATGCACCTGCCTTATTTTACTGTTCAGAAATGATCATTTCCACTAGGTGTCTTGTTGTAACTAACGCATCGTAACCTTCAATCACTACAAACTTGTATTCTTCGCGGATTAGGTTGTTGATAAGCTTTCCTCTGTGAGTAAGTAAAAAAACAAACAAACCTGTCAACAGAAAATCTTCGTTCACTTCAGAACCGAATTTGATGGTCCCAATCAAATTACTCCCACGATCAACTTGAACCGTACACGAAAAAACAGTGTTTCGCGTCACTATCGATGGGCACTGAAATTGCACGTCCGATTCTGTCACTGGTTCTACCCGTTGTAAACGGAGGCCGCCAAAACTCTGCAGATAACAAGGACGAAAATAGAACCATATGACAAAGGTTTGAAATTTCAGACGCACAGAAAATTCATTCCTCAAGATGTTCTTCCCGTCTTGTTCAACAACTCTTTCCTCCTAGGTACTTCAGTTCACGGTTCTTAGATGGTAATAATAAGGCCAGTTGGTGGGTCTTGTAACCTCCGTAACTGAGAAGATTTCAACATTCTGATCGGCCTTGTGAGTGGAGCTCATTTTGCAGTGACAATTACGGACAATAGACTCAGATAGCGGTAAAGGACTCACAGGCTGAATTCATTTGTGATAAGTAATAACAAATCCCACTGATTAACAACTATCCCCGGCAATCTTTTCGTAATAAGATTGAAATAGGCTAGAAGTAGTCAGCTCTACTGGATCCAAGAAGTTTGGGGGAACAAGAAATCCGAGAGTGTTGTGTAGCAGGCCAGCAGTGAAAACCGATTTGGTCGACACTTTTACTTCAAGCAAGCTTGAACATTCGTATTGCTGACGACCATTAAGGATTTGTGACACGTAACGCTACCATCTACCCCTACTCTCAAAACAGCGTCCCAGCAAGACTGTATTACAAATATGATTCACACAACTTCGGACATTACTTGTCGTGGAGCGCCAATGACGCAAAACTGTGTTAGCATAATGTCGAATTCACAGTAGAAACCCGTTTGGTGGCTTTGGTCGAAAAGACGACCAAGGCTCCACAGACGGTATTCTACCTCCATTGTTCAAGCAACTCAAGCCCAGTGAATGTCCGCACATTCTATTCTCTCACTCTCTGCCCCAACACAGAAAACCACTTTGAGGAATTGGAATTTGGGTTCGCAACTGAATGTCACACACGGTCCGATTGCATGTTTTCCTGAACCAGTGAAATCAAAGCCATACATACATCTTAATATGACCGGATGAAGGATCACGTGTTCGGTAAACTTCAAAACATATGAGTTCGTCTGTGTTCCGGTATGCAGAGCTACTATCGGTAACTGATATGTGGTCTAGTGAAGCTCATACACTGACTGGTGTTAGGTCACTTGTCCTATGCTGAACTCTAACTCGTCGTGGCCGTGTTTTTTGATGCCCACATTCTTACTTATTCCCTGGTATATTCGCTATTACCCTTTGAGTATGGTAGCAGTTAATATAATTGAGGGTATCCTTGTCTCGGTGATCATCCTTAAGTGTGAACATTTGGGACAGCAAATCCGGACAAATTCATTCCACTCAGTTCGATAAAAGCTGGAATACATCAAAATACCACTGGTTACAAGAAGATGTCATATATACACTTACCAAACTACCGTTTGTTTCGCTGGACTTCATTTCAATCCATTCTGCCGCTGGTCTGGCATATGACGCCTCCACAGTAAAAGTATTGTTTGGAAGCGTCTCGTCTGTAAGTATCACGTCGTCGAAAGAGACACTGACACTGGAGTTTGTGCCTGATAGAACCAGATGCACTGAAAGCGATTCGTTCGTCAACAGCAGCGTTTTGGTGGCAGTGACCTATGATCGTTTTCAGAGAAACACTGATCAGCATTTTAAACATATGTGAATTAAGTAGATGGATCACTTGTGATGAGTCAGTACAAGCACAAACAGAATTTGATCATAGTTTTAAAAAATGGTACCAAAACTGCTGATAACTAATATAAGATCTGATTAATGAAAACTGAACATCATCAACACTCGACCGCAGCTGTGACATTCCAGGCAGCTCCAACAGTCCGACCCATCAAAGACAGTCCGGCTGACAAACCTCACCTGAATGAGAAAACAGCGACAGCTGTGTTTCTCAATTCATACCCGTAAGACGGCTATCACTACTGCTCTGTATCTGTTTGGTTCCAGTTGATTTCTCACCGTTCTTGCTGATACGTGTGCCTCCCGGTGGCACGTAAAGTACCAGCTGAACTATTGCGCCATACCGGGAGCTAAAACAGCACAAGTTTAGAATCATTTACCGATCCATTCCACCATGTCACATGGAATCTACCAAATGCGCCGGAATGTGAACTCCCCTGACTGGATTGATGATGCTGTAACTCATCAGCACCACTTCTGAAAACTTAGGCTTCACCGGTGACAGCAATATGGGATGTTTAAGTCAAGAGATGCTTAGAAGTCTAATCGAATGCCCAGCTTCTGAAAATCTGGCATAGAATGTTTCTAATTCAATCGGCAGAGTTCCCGTGGCCCCTTTTTGCTAGGCCTTCAAGCTTGTTAAAGTACCCGCCCAGGTCACTAAACTCGCTGAGCCACAGAAACGCGATAAAGTCTGATTAAACACTTGAGCTAGCGTACAAACTGTTATCCCTCAAGGGTGATGATGTAGTCAACCCTTACCCACATATATGTGTCTCATAAGCTCATCATGCTACACTCGATAACGCGCATGTCTTCACTTCTGAGAGTAGATCCAGTGTCAACCTCACCAAATCAAACCCTATTTACAAATTTACCTGTGTATGCGTGTTGCAGTACGTGGGCTGTACAGTGAGAGCACTACAAAATCGAATTTTGTAGCGCGTATAGAAATTGCCTCCAAGTATCGAAAATGGAACGGTTGAGTGTCAAGCAAAGCAACTGACCAAATCAGCCTTACTCTAAATCATGCCATTTTGGTTTTCAGATTGTAAACAAATGCGCTGAAAATATTTTCGGGGCGCCAGCTACACATCTTAAGAAACCATCCTTGTTCGTCCGGAGGCAGGCGGTATCAGATTAACTCCGGCTTGGTAAGCCATTGATAAGCCATTGATAAACAGTGCTGATAATTAATGCTTCGTCTCCACATTGTAAAGTTTTTGTTTTCTAAACTTTCCTAATGTGTTTATACTACGCTTGCCCCTAGTTTGTTTGTGTGAATCCAATATGAATCAACTGCATCTTGCTCGGTTAGTATACCCCTGACACAGGGATTACTCACCTATCTGTCTACTGCCAGGCTGCACTCGACCACTCCTCCTATATCCTCGTCTATCTCGTTCCTCAAACCAATGGGAGTAGAAAAAGTTCGAGTATTCAGACTCGTCGCACACACTTTCTTGGGTAAACCCTTTGGCTCTGACCCCGGATTCTGTATCCGGGTTTACACTTCCGGGATAGCGCATTTATATTTGCGTTAAGTTCTAATTTTTGTTTTGGGCCAACTAATCTGAATACGCATCCGTTTGGCTGCAAATCGAGTACTATCACATACTAGTGATGGGCCCCTTTCCAGCAACGACCTCCGGAAATCAATACATCATAATCATGACCGAACACTTCACAAGGTGGATCGAAGCAGCCGCCATACCCGATCAGCGCGCAAGCACGGTGTGCAGGGCTGTGATGGAGCACATCATAGCGGATCACGGAATACCGCGAAGCATATTGACTGATCAAGGCCCCTGCTTCGAAAGTGAGGAGTTTCGGAACTGTTTGGAGCGTTTGGGAATCAAGAAAATACGCACAACTCCATATCATCCTCAATCAAACGGATTGACGGAGAGGAACAATCGCACAATCAAGGAATGGTTGGCTGCGAAAGGAGGAAGCTGGGAAGAAACGTTACCGTTGATTCTGTTGGCCCACCGCTGTTCGCCGCAAGGGACAACGAAAAAGTCGCCATTCGAGCTAATGTATGGGCGCGTGCCACGCTTGCCAGTCGACCAGGAGATTGGTTTATGGGGAGACCGACGGATGAGCGCTCGTGAATTAGCGGCAGCTCGGAGATCGGCCAACCGAAACTTGAAAAACACACAAGAAGCTTCTAAGGAGCAATCGACTGCGAGGTTATCGGGTCGAAGGACTGTGTTTGAAATTGGTTCTAAGGTTAAATACCGAGACCGGCGGAGCGCGGGGGCGACCGGACCCGGATCTAGGAAGTTCCTGGCGAAGTGGAGGGGACCGTACGTAGTAATTGAACGTCGTGGCCCTGTGTATTTGATAAAGAATGAGAGAAGTCAACATCGAGTGCACGGAAGCCAGCTGTGTAAATGGTACGACACTCCGATCAGAAGAGGATGCACACCATGTGTGTCACCAGCACCGGGGCCAGCACGCAGATCATCGAGGGAACGAAGAGAACCTGAACGCCTTTTGTTACGACTGGAACAATCTTTGCGGGGGGAGGAGTGTAGTGAGGAGATACGGTCGCACCATACTACTCACACCACTATTCAGTAGGAGCATGGATCGAGATGATCGCGGATCGAGATAATCTCGTGATAAATACGGCAGAGATACGGGATGGATCGTTGGAGGGCAGAATGACATATAATGGCTTTCGCTACACGACGGAACTGATACATGGTGTCTGAAGCTACTGGAGTATCCTCAGAAGAGTGCGGTGTGCAAATGAGTGTTTCCGTTTCTAGTCGTGCTCAGACGCTTAAGTAGTGTTAGTTTCCCCAATAAAGTAACCTTTGTGTCATCCGCCTTCTGGACTCACAACACTGGTTCGTTTTGACGTCAGCGTGTATTGCAGCCTGTATTCCACAATTTCTACCTAACTACAAAAGATTCGGCCAGATCAACTTTGATCACCATTCACACTTAAGTACACTTCACACTGAAAATTTTTGCTAGGCACATTGAAAGTAGGGCAGTTTTGTTGGAACCAATCATTGAGGAGCGCGCTTGTTTGGACAGACAGCTGCGTTCGAAGCCTCATGTCATTCAGGTGATACTGGTCACATCCACTACACTAACCTTCAGCTGTCTTAGGTGTCACGTTAAAAGGCTCATCTACAACTTGCTGTTCTCCGTGTTTAAGTCAGCAGGTCGGCTGGAGCACAGAAAAAATAGGTATTGTCATCTCCGGTGGATAACCATGTGAGTTGGACACATCACATCCTTTAAGACGACTGAATTTTTGTGCCATCTTAACACCAAGGAAAGCCGTCAAACTCGAGGTCCTTCCAAAATGGGCTGGTCAGAAGTTCACAGGGATACGAAGGGTTTGACCGAACCTCAGTTGAACAATTCATGGGTACTCGTCATCAGCAAACTATCTCCACCTGTCCTGTTTCATTCAAAATGGTCGAAACATCTTAAGAGAAACTGCTTTGTGAAAGGCTTGGGCAGTGCAAAACATAATTCTCCGCCTCTCTGATCTCAAATTTTCTGAACGATCGAACTTTCTTCTAGTGGCCTTACAGGAGTTTACAGTTCATTTGGTTAGACAAGGCTTGACAAAACTGACAGCGGAAAAGACCTCCAACGGCCTCATGCAATATTTCCCTCGCTTTAAATATTTTCGTTCAAAACGTGTCTAAAGTTGAATTAATGACGTCTACTTTATACCTACCTTAAACAGGTCTTCACTCTGACTGCTAAGTTTCCGACTATTTTGTCGCAGTGTCCGACAGCACCGTCCGCGTAACCTCGTGTGGAAAACTACTTAGTCCGTGGAAAACCACGGAAGTTTCAGCAGCTCTCACTCCACCAGGACTACTGTTCTAGATTCATCACTGCAGTATCTATCAAGTACACGTTGGGTACGGTAATTAAAAACTGAACCAACATGCACTGGGAATGTTCTCTTGTGACACTAATCCATGCCTGTTGTGAAGCAGCACTATCCAAACGTGCTTGATCATGTGCGTTTTACCAGTGAAAACAGGCTTCTCCGATCTCTCGACCGTCTTCTATTATCGACTACATAAATGCATGAAAAACACTCTCTCCCTCCGATCAGTTGACGAAGTTGGTTGCGCAGTCAATCAGAGAAAATTGAACAAACCGAAAAATTTAGGGTGATGGGCGGTGAATCAAGTCATGATAAAGCAGTCTTAACTGTTTCAGTCAGAATGTTTTCTTCGAATTGTGAATCCAGGTTCCTTGAATAGGATGCGCAAAACTGATGACCTACTTCTAAGATGACATCCGAATCTAAAAACTTCTGAAGATGGAGCGGTCCGGCAATGTACGCGAATGCGGATTCACCGTTCAGACGGGGGCTGTGAACATCTTCTAACGAACAGTATTGTGAATCAAACGGTGCTATCATGAACGAAAACCTTATGAAGTTTGTTTTCTATGTCAGTTATATGTAAGTAGAGAGCCAGCTGAACCCAGTCACTCCCAATCCAATGTATGAAATGAAATCCATCAGATAATGCGGGAAATTTAATGCCTATTTAGGACTTCGTAAAAAGTCCATTCTGCAACACGCAAGTGTCATTGCTGAACAGTGCGCATCTATCGCTAACAAGCAGCGTGACAGTCTGAGCATGCTATTTCTGCTGGAACCTTTTTGAGTTCCGTCAAAGCACAGTTTTCGCAAATGGATCATTTTTAAACCACTAAATCCGTCAAATCACTTATCAGTACTACCCATTCTTGACATGCTAAAAGTCAAGACCCGTTTTTGTTTTGTCCGTTGTCCTTTGGTAATCTACCAATAATATTAAAAGCAGCCTTGTTCCTGTTCGTGTAATGTCCACGAGATGTTCACACAAAACGTCCAAGTAGGTAGCTGGTCTGTTCTAAGACAATTGGTATACAATATGGTCTCTAGCAGACGGCTTTGACAAACTTATAATGAACAAGTACTAGCCTTAGATGAAGACGGAATTGCTGTATTACCTCAAACAATGTTCTTGAGATTGACATTGTTGTGGAAACGTCGACCAAGACCTCCGTCCAACTAACGCAAGTTGAGTTCACTTGAGTTGTTGGCAGTGTTGAGCCACAAAAGCAGTGTTCATCGTAGACAAAGCCCGCATATGTTGTGCCCAACTTTCCACATGCTTGACGGCAAGCTGAGAAGTTTATTCGAGACTGGTGATAGAATTGTATATAAAATTAATGGAGAGGTTAGTTCTTGGTGAAGCACGGAATGAAAACAATATGATACGTGTATTCCAAGCTAAAGGAATTTTGTCAAAAATGTGACTGCCAAAAGATCTGCTATTTAAGACTGGTCTTTAATATAGTTCGGTTAATTCAAAGAAGTCATCAGAAAGCTGCCCGGTTGGAGGTCACGAAGTCATACTTCTAAACTGATACCACGTTATAGGGTTGATTGACGAAAATGAAGTTTCCAGCTGACACGTAGTATTGCCTGGGGGAACACTGAGCACATTCATTGTTGAATCCTTGTGAGTTCATCATGACAGAGCACGGTTAATGACCTACTGTCAATCCATAAATAAAGCTATCGGCGACTGAAGACCAGGCTACAGAGTTAGTTACATCCAGGAGGATTGTTATATTATGACAGCATGTACATGCAAAAAAGTGCGTGTACAGAACCAGACCAGCTAATGTGCTGGCATACCTTCATCCACACGGCAATACTTGTGCACATACCAGCGTCCATTTCAGCAGTGAAAACAACGGCGGCAACTGCCGTGAAGATAAATGACTGAACCATGCTACTTCGGAGGAGTTAGAAGGATGTGTGCATGCACAAGTTGAAGTAATCGAAGAAAGCTGCAAGTTTCGAGGAGCATTCAGTTAAGAAATTGCCATATGTACGAAGTTGTCCCCAGCAAACATTCCGTTCCTGGACTATTATTGCATTACAAACACGTTTGCGTTTATTGTATTGTTCAAATTTCAGCTATGAGAAGCAATACTATTTGTGCCACTGGTTTACTTCGTTCACAACACTATTAACACTGCTTTACATTTTCTGCTTGCTCCGGACGAACAAACATTCAGTGATTATTCAAAACATACACAAGTGATGTAAATGTTCGTCATCAACTACTCATTTAAACATACATGCATGCACACGTTTCTACAGAAGTGCGAACAAACACGGATTGGTTTATGGTCGCCGACACCGAAGTTAAATATTGCCCCCGTACACATTTCACTAAAACTGATTTGCATTGGACCAACCGTGGTTCGGTCAGTGTACCAATTGTTCGTTTATACATATATACATATGTGTACGCATGATTCGCAGTATCTCCGTCCAGATTAGCCTGTCAAGCTGACCGGCGTTGAGAAAGGCTTACACACGTGTTCGATAAGGAATAACTTGTGCTAAGCAGCTTAAAGTTCCATCCATTTATCTTGCATCAATGTATTAAATCAGAACAAAAGGTCAGAAAGAATGAGTGAAGGCTGATATACCACGGAGAGTTGATTTCTCAAACAGATCATTGGTTAAAGTGAAATCAGAATTTCTGAGGGAGAACAGAAGGCTATTCGTTGATGAAAACAACTGGGTTCTTGCGACGGAATTGTAGTAAAAAGATAGGCTGAAGGAGAAGGGAAAAGACAACACAAGGTGCACCGTACCCATTTACTTGAGAACAAATTTTGATGGAGTTTATAGAGGACAGATTTTAGAACGCCACTGTATAATCTTGTTGAAGGTAACAATTAGAAGCAAATAAAACGAAGAGCTCAGGAATAGAGGGCTGAGAGACCTCAAGTTTCGAAAGTGCTACAAGAAAAGAAGTTGTTTATATGGGTAGTCAGTTTAAAAACGTGAGAATGAGCTGTGCGATTTTATTTAACTTTGGCCAACTTCGCTGTTTGTTTACTGGTGTATCAATATGGGTGCTTTCAGGGCACATACGTTTCAGATGTAAAGTACATAAGCGCACTCGTTAACTGGTGCGTCAGAATATAACACCACTTTCCTAATACACTCTATTTCTGAGTCGTGATAAGGATCATGTATAACTGTTTTATGTGGATAAGCACGTAGCTGATGGTATTACCAACCGGATTAATCACGGACCGCCGATCCTCACATGCCACCCAAAGAGGCTTGCGCTATACTGCTGCATACTTATCCAGTGTCATTCCAAAGAAATACGACAAACAGGTGCGTAGGTGGAAGCTTTTGTGGTCTTCTTCTAGCGGTGATTAAGCAGATAGTAGGCTATTGCAGAAGTGAAGCTCACATCTTTCGGAAACAAAAGGTAATGAGTTCCAAACGATAAGCTATGAACTGAGAAGAAAGATGTATATAAAAAGCAAGAAGTAGTTTGCCACACACATGTATATTATCGCACTCTATTAAGGGGGACGGAAGGAAAACAAAACTTTAAAGTTGGACAGATTATCGAGCAAGATATTCACCATAGAATGCACCAATGGAGCCAAAGAAAAAGGCAGATGACCACCACCACAACGGTTTTTGAAAAGGAGAGCCATTGGTAAATGAGAACGCAAAATGCACCCAACAATCACAAGGTTACTACAAAATAGACAACGTGAATAATCTCTTCGCCGACAGTGTACCATGAGTGCGCTAATGACCTAACTGTCCTAGACGGCCAGTGCCTCTGCAGCCCCATCCAACTCAACGCCATATAGTCACGTCACCACAGCCTGTCGCACATACGGGTACTTTGAATATCATGCGCACCACTTTACGGTCAGGTAACCGTCGCAGACTGAATCTTCGGACGCCCATCCGGATCGTGTTCCTTCAAACGGTTTTACACAGGACAGTGTAGCCCTCGTCTCGCCCTCTCACGCGTCCTATCACNTTGAATTAATGACGTCTACTTTATACCTACCTTAAACAGGTCTTCACTCTGACTGCTAAGTTTCCGACTATTTTGTCGCAGTGTCCGACAGCACCGTCCGCGTAACCTCGTGTGGAAAACTACTTAGTCCGTGGAAAACCACGGAAGTTTCAGCAGCTCTCACTCCACCAGGACTACTGTTCTAGATTCATCACTGCAGTATCTATCAAGTACACGTTGGGTACGGTAATTAAAAACTGAACCAACATGCACTGGGAATGTTCTCTTGTGACACTAATCCATGCCTGTTGTGAAGCAGCACTATCCAAACGTGCTTGATCATGTGCGTTTTACCAGTGAAAACAGGCTTCTCCGATCTCTCGACCGTCTTCTATTATCGACTACATAAATGCATGAAAAACACTCTCTCCCTCCGATCAGTTGACGAAGTTGGTTGCGCAGTCAATCAGAGAAAATTGAAC
Organism: Paragonimus westermani; assembly: GCA_008508345.1. Lineage (NCBI taxonomy): Eukaryota > Metazoa > Platyhelminthes > Trematoda > Plagiorchiida > Troglotrematidae > Paragonimus > Paragonimus westermani. The sequence goes on along the minus strand of QNGE01000334.1, from coordinate 153,022 downwards.
AAACCGAAAAATTTAGGGTGATGGGCGGTGAATCAAGTCATGATAAAGCAGTCTTAACTGTTTCAGTCAGAATGTTTTCTTCGAATTGTGAATCCAGGTTCCTTGAATAGGATGCGCAAAACTGATGACCTACTTCTAAGATGACATCCGAATCTAAAAACTTCTGAAGATGGAGCGGTCCGGCAATGTACGCGAATGCGGATTCACCGTTCAGACGGGGGCTGTGAACATCTTCTAACGAACAGTATTGTGAATCAAACGGTGCTATCATGAACGAAAACCTTATGAAGTTTGTTTTCTATGTCAGTTATATGTAAGTAGAGAGCCAGCTGAACCCAGTCACTCCCAATCCAATGTATGAAATGAAATCCATCAGATAATGCGGGAAATTTAATGCCTATTTAGGACTTCGTAAAAAGTCCATTCTGCAACACGCAAGTGTCATTGCTGAACAGTGCGCATCTATCGCTAACAAGCAGCGTGACAGTCTGAGCATGCTATTTCTGCTGGAACCTTTTTGAGTTCCGTCAAAGCACAGTTTTCGCAAATGGATCATTTTTAAACCACTAAATCCGTCAAATCACTTATCAGTACTACCCATTCTTGACATGCTAAAAGTCAAGACCCGTTTTTGTTTTGTCCGTTGTCCTTTGGTAATCTACCAATAATATTAAAAGCAGCCTTGTTCCTGTTCGTGTAATGTCCACGAGATGTTCACACAAAACGTCCAAGTAGGTAGCTGGTCTGTTCTAAGACAATTGGTATACAATATGGTCTCTAGCAGACGGCTTTGACAAACTTATAATGAACAAGTACTAGCCTTAGATGAAGACGGAATTGCTGTATTACCTCAAACAATGTTCTTGAGATTGACATTGTTGTGGAAACGTCGACCAAGACCTCCGTCCAACTAACGCAAGTTGAGTTCACTTGAGTTGTTGGCAGTGTTGAGCCACAAAAGCAGTGTTCATCGTAGACAAAGCCCGCATATGTTGTGCCCAACTTTCCACATGCTTGACGGCAAGCTGAGAAGTTTATTCGAGACTGGTGATAGAATTGTATATAAAATTAATGGAGAGGTTAGTTCTTGGTGAAGCACGGAATGAAAACAATATGATACGTGTATTCCAAGCTAAAGGAATTTTGTCAAAAATGTGACTGCCAAAAGATCTGCTATTTAAGACTGGTCTTTAATATAGTTCGGTTAATTCAAAGAAGTCATCAGAAAGCTGCCCGGTTGGAGGTCACGAAGTCATACTTCTAAACTGATACCACGTTATAGGGTTGATTGACGAAAATGAAGTTTCCAGCTGACACGTAGTATTGCCTGGGGGAACACTGAGCACATTCATTGTTGAATCCTTGTGAGTTCATCATGACAGAGCACGGTTAATGACCTACTGTCAATCCATAAATAAAGCTATCGGCGACTGAAGACCAGGCTACAGAGTTAGTTACATCCAGGAGGATTGTTATATTATGACAGCATGTACATGCAAAAAAGTGCGTGTACAGAACCAGACCAGCTAATGTGCTGGCATACCTTCATCCACACGGCAATACTTGTGCACATACCAGCGTCCATTTCAGCAGTGAAAACAACGGCGGCAACTGCCGTGAAGATAAATGACTGAACCATGCTACTTCGGAGGAGTTAGAAGGATGTGTGCATGCACAAGTTGAAGTAATCGAAGAAAGCTGCAAGTTTCGAGGAGCATTCAGTTAAGAAATTGCCATATGTACGAAGTTGTCCCCAGCAAACATTCCGTTCCTGGACTATTATTGCATTACAAACACGTTTGCGTTTATTGTATTGTTCAAATTTCAGCTATGAGAAGCAATACTATTTGTGCCACTGGTTTACTTCGTTCACAACACTATTAACACTGCTTTACATTTTCTGCTTGCTCCGGACGAACAAACATTCAGTGATTATTCAAAACATACACAAGTGATGTAAATGTTCGTCATCAACTACTCATTTAAACATACATGCATGCACACGTTTCTACAGAAGTGCGAACAAACACGGATTGGTTTATGGTCGCCGACACCGAAGTTAAATATTGCCCCCGTACACATTTCACTAAAACTGATTTGCATTGGACCAACCGTGGTTCGGTCAGTGTACCAATTGTTCGTTTATACATATATACATATGTGTACGCATGATTCGCAGTATCTCCGTCCAGATTAGCCTGTCAAGCTGACCGGCGTTGAGAAAGGCTTACACACGTGTTCGATAAGGAATAACTTGTGCTAAGCAGCTTAAAGTTCCATCCATTTATCTTGCATCAATGTATTAAATCAGAACAAAAGGTCAGAAAGAATGAGTGAAGGCTGATATACCACGGAGAGTTGATTTCTCAAACAGATCATTGGTTAAAGTGAAATCAGAATTTCTGAGGGAGAACAGAAGGCTATTCGTTGATGAAAACAACTGGGTTCTTGCGACGGAATTGTAGTAAAAAGATAGGCTGAAGGAGAAGGGAAAAGACAACACAAGGTGCACCGTACCCATTTACTTGAGAACAAATTTTGATGGAGTTTATAGAGGACAGATTTTAGAACGCCACTGTATAATCTTGTTGAAGGTAACAATTAGAAGCAAATAAAACGAAGAGCTCAGGAATAGAGGGCTGAGAGACCTCAAGTTTCGAAAGTGCTACAAGAAAAGAAGTTGTTTATATGGGTAGTCAGTTTAAAAACGTGAGAATGAGCTGTGCGATTTTATTTAACTTTGGCCAACTTCGCTGTTTGTTTACTGGTGTATCAATATGGGTGCTTTCAGGGCACATACGTTTCAGATGTAAAGTACATAAGCGCACTCGTTAACTGGTGCGTCAGAATATAACACCACTTTCCTAATACACTCTATTTCTGAGTCGTGATAAGGATCATGTATAACTGTTTTATGTGGATAAGCACGTAGCTGATGGTATTACCAACCGGATTAATCACGGACCGCCGATCCTCACATGCCACCCAAAGAGGCTTGCGCTATACTGCTGCATACTTATCCAGTGTCATTCCAAAGAAATACGACAAACAGGTGCGTAGGTGGAAGCTTTTGTGGTCTTCTTCTAGCGGTGATTAAGCAGATAGTAGGCTATTGCAGAAGTGAAGCTCACATCTTTCGGAAACAAAAGGTAATGAGTTCCAAACGATAAGCTATGAACTGAGAAGAAAGATGTATATAAAAAGCAAGAAGTAGTTTGCCACACACATGTATATTATCGCACTCTATTAAGGGGGACGGAAGGAAAACAAAACTTTAAAGTTGGACAGATTATCGAGCAAGATATTCACCATAGAATGCACCAATGGAGCCAAAGAAAAAGGCAGATGACCACCACCACAACGGTTTTTGAAAAGGAGAGCCATTGGTAAATGAGAACGCAAAATGCACCCAACAATCACAAGGTTACTACAAAATAGACAACGTGAATAATCTCTTCGCCGACAGTGTACCATGAGTGCGCTAATGACCTAACTGTCCTAGACGGCCAGTGCCTCTGCAGCCCCATCCAACTCAACGCCATATAGTCACGTCACCACAGCCTGTCGCACATACGGGTACTTTGAATATCATGCGCACCACTTTACGGTCAGGTAACCGTCGCAGACTGAATCTTCGGACGCCCATCCGGATCGTGTTCCTTCAAACGGTTTTACACAGGACAGTGTAGCCCTCGTCTCGCCCTCTCACGCGTCCTATCACTTGACAAGCTGACTAGTCTAAGTGACGCTCATTACCCCAACCGGCATATGCCCTTTCACCGGCCTGACAGCTCTCTTCCATACCCGAGCGCACGCACGCGCGTAGTCACCATCTGCGCACTGAGCCAATTGGAACGCTCCAATTGGATGTGATTCCGTGCGGTCGATACACAGGCATGCATGACGCGGTCGGACCCGGATCGGAACACAACTACACAACTGACTGCCAACTGAACAGGACAGGACACGGTCCAGACGAGCGCTACTGCATTAAGCTTGTACATCAAAATCCCAACAATAAAGATCCAATCCATTGACTTGAACTTTTCATTGACTACCTTTGAGATATCGTTATTTGTTAGTGCGTGCTCAAGCTATCACGGTTAAGAGTTCCACTACAACAGCGTCCCCCAAACCTTAAGATCAATAGTACAACCCGGAAGACTTACTTGGACCAAATGCTGGTAACGCAGCTAATGCATCCTGAGTGAACGCTAACATGATTTCACGTGACCGTATCGCGGCCACCCTATGAATGTGTTCAAGTCAGCAAGGCTGATTGGTCCTCATGATAGCTTCATTCCCATCCGTGTCCGCTTGCAGGAGTACTCCAAGGTTTAGAACAACGTCCGACGGCCGAACATTCAAAGTGCATGGTAAACGTTGCTGATAAAGGTGACCCGAATACCTTGCATTCCTTTGTTGTAGCGTCGAAGTTTCACATCTGCACTGCAAATTAGGTGGCAACGTCGAAAGAGAGACAAGCAGCGTGGTGTTCACCTTCAGGCTGCTGTTCATCCAGACCCATCTTTCATGACAACCGGCACCACCATTAGCCTTTGCCACAAGAACGCACAACACCTACTACACGTTTAGGTCTGTTAAAAGACTGCAGTCCGAGTCGGCGATCAGTTAGTCTCCAGTGATGTGGATTCCAGCAGCTCCGCTCAGAGAAGGCTGAATGGAAGAAAATATCTTCTTGTGCTGATATCTAACTCAAACATGGATGCCACGGTTGTTGGCGTTCACCTGTCCTGTATACAAATAGCGTACTACCAACTGTCAACGTCGAGGAAGTCGCCAGTTCCCCGAAAATATTGCGTGCCAAAAAACTAACAAAATACACTGGTGTGTGACCTCCATAGTTAGCACGGTCATGTGCCACTTCGTCCTTCAATCCTTGTGCCAAATCTCTGACACCCCACCTACGCGCCTCCTCGCTAACATGCCTACATCCCGCCTACGCGCAACACTATTCTGTTCGGCCCATCATTTGATCCACCTTTGATTTGATCTTCCTATTGGTCACAAACCCTTTAAATATGATCTGGTTTGTGACCGTGTTGTCTTTGGATTGAGTGGCACGAAGGAACTCTGTCCGGAGGCCAGTCTTCTCTCTGTGTTCATGCGTTAGCCTTGGGTGGTTGGGTTGGCCGGGAAGTTTCGAACTAGTCGTGCATATTCCGTAGTCCGTTGTTCCTTACCGTTGACTGTCGTTCCATTTTACGCCGTTTCGCTGACCGTTATTTCTTTATCTGTTTACGTGCTCGCAGGACATTGAACAAGCTACAACAGTATACAACGATACACGACTTGGGGTGACGAAACGTCGAATATCCAAAAAGTAGTCACCTGCGTGGTATTTAGCCTCTCCAAAGTTTTCAGAATTTTAAAGAACAACTGTTGGCAGTGCGGTCACGAATAAAATAAATCGAGCTTGGACTAAAGCACAATTTATGTTTAGGCCAATGTCAGTGTCAAGATCACTGGAGGTCAGTCCCTACAAGTGTACCTCCTCCATCACGTCCAGGTACAACATTCTGAATAAACTGACGAACTTACTTGGATATCGAAACCTACCAAGCACGGTCAAGCAATGCCTCACTGCCCATGGAATCAAACGCCCTGGTGAAATCCACAAACAGGGCACACGGGGGTGGTTGCATTTGCAGCACTACTCTAGGATTTGTCTAACAAACAATACTATTTCGGTTGCACCGTGGCTCGCCCAGAATCCACACTGCCCCTCGGGAATATTGGTTTCCAAAACGTACGTACTGAGTCGTTTCTGCGGAATTCTTGCTAGCATCCTTTCAACATAGCTCAGCAGACTAATGCCCCGGTAGCTGTCGCGGCACTGCTTGCTACACTTACCTATGCATAAAGATATGGTCAAAACACCCTTGAACACTTGAAGAACTACTTCCTGCCCTCCGATGGAGTAAGCCAACTAGAACAAAGTACACTCCAAAACCGATTCTTCTCTCACTGGAATTTCTCCTGGCAATCTATCTTGACCTGCAGTCTTTCCGTTTCACATTTGCCCAAGATCCATTTGTACCTCTGCTAATTCCGGAGCAGAATTACGTGTTGTTTTACTCTCTGGTTGTGACAGACTATTCATGATCACCCAATCAATGGTAACCGATCAATGCACTGGGCTACCAAGGTGCTTACGCCAAACTTGCATGATTTTTCTTGGTTGGGTGCACGAAAAGCCGAGGTTCCCGTCAGCCAGTGCTTTAGTAGACTGGACGGATAAACAGAAAACTCTCACCTAGCTATAGAACTCCCGGCATTATCGGTGACCAACATAGCTCTGCATCCGCTCACCTTGATTCCTCTACCAGTCGTCTTTGACTGTGCGCAGCCGTTCGGCAAGTTGTACATGAACCCCCTGAAACATGGTAGTTTTGGCGTCATTATCCGGGTCCATTGTGGAAGCTATATACTGTGCATTCTTCTCTTGTACCAATTTGAAGATAGCTGCAATCTCGTCATCGAACCATTCCGGTCGTTTTTGACTCCTAATACGTCTTGACTTTTGCCGTGATTTGTCCCTTGAGGGGTTGCCACATACACTCTGGGATAGTGGATACTTGGACGTATTTCAGACGAATGGCAGATGCACATTTGTAAGTAGACCTCGTGTCTGGGTCCTGCAATCATTTGACGTCCGATTTCTGTCGTTGCAAGGATGATTGTTGTAACTAAGGCAACACAGACACACACATATACGTACACTGTGTCCAGTGTAAAGCAAAGATGACCAGTATGGGGTGCGCAATATTCTGTTAAAGGCAAGCACATATGATAAAAAGTTCAAACTGCTTTGCCTACGTTTAACCGCACGGGATGGAAAAACTGCATAATCACTCATTTGTACCATTCTGGTAAGCATTACATGGCACGACTTTTGCTCCGCCGGATCGAAAGCAAGCGCTGACAAGCCCGGCCAATCCTATATACAGTCTGTACTGCTTCTACTTAAGTTTGCATATGAAATGGCTATACGCATCACAGATATAGTTATGCAAATGTACATACACTAGCTTGCCTACGTCCATACATACGTACATGACGGCATGTGTTCTAAGTAATATTTTTCAGTGTTACCCAACCTGTTCCAATGATCAGAAACGTCACTAACCCGTATGTGAATCAAGTTGGTTGCTGGGACTTCCAGCACGTCTTTGCTCACGCTCACGTCGTAACACGTGGCTGCCTGTACGCTGACGTCTGTTTCGGTTGAATGGTGAAAAGAATTCAAATGGTCACTCACTTGGTCCAAACAGGGTAACGACAAAACACAGCTGAAAATAAAGGGTATGGATGAAAAAAATATTTCTGTATTTGTTATGGAGAACGGAGATAAATAGTTATTAATGCACATTATTCACTAGTAGGTAGAAAGTAATTTCAGTCACTATAAGTTGATCACAACCCTCGCGTTCACATTGACATTCCAATCAGCCTTTTTCGAAAAGTAGCACTGAATTGGGGTTTTGTTCTTGCTGAAGCTCGGTACTAATGCATACCCTTACGGTGATCGGGAGCTGAAGTGCAGCCGCGTTTTCATGAGGTTGCTGTCTGACATTTGCACTACTGACCCTCACATTAGACGTGTGCAGACACCCAGACACGGCCACTTGTGCGCAATACCCGGATTGTCAGACTAACTCGAGAATGGCACTGTCGTGTAAACGTGAATCGATGACTCTTATTATGACTTATGTTAAAGTTAAAACCACAGAATTCATGAAAATTTTTGACCTATCATTTGGAGTTAATCGACAGTAACTGTCTCCTATGGAGACGACTGAGCAACCTGATCACTACTCACAGTTGAAAACGGTTGAGCGTTCAGATGGGATAAGCCAGTCATGTCTAAAGTGACATCAGTGGCGCTGTAGTCAAGATGGTTGTTTTATATTATTGTGACCAGAGTTGCAATCTTGACGGTGGAAGGGTATACACTAGTGATGAGCCTTTCAGACGACCAATCTGATGTTGCGCACTTGGTGAGTAACCTAAGAGGCAAAGATTGCTTGAAGGCCTAAGAGTATACGTCAGATAATGTAGCGACATACGCGGAGGTGTATAAGTGAAAATAGGGTCACTACTGATGTATCCATAATGCAAAGAGAAGTGACCGAACTAAAGTGATCTTTCAGACTGGGAAACGAACAAACGGTTAAGAGATGTTTTGCAACTTTACATTGTGCTTGTACAAACAGATGCGTACATTAAATAAATATGGTCAGAAGGCTTGAGCATTTGACCAGGGATGAAGGCGATATAGTTGAGTGAGCAGCAACAGAATGTCCACTAAGTGGCAGGTCACAAATTGACGTATTAATATTATAATAATCATGTTAACGATTCCTGCTGTCAAGCTATAGTTGGGAGATGTACCGAAGTCTTCCATATTTATTGTTCTTAGATCCCACTAGCAGATGGTAGTAGCTAGCGGTCTGTTTCCTGAAAATATTCAGTGTAAGAAGGGTGACCAATGTGCTTCATTTTACATTTTGAAAAATTGTATGGAGTTCGTTGCATTTGGGTCTAGCGCCATGGACTGTTAAGCTCTTTCCGAAGCCCTTCCTCCTCTATACTGTTTTTCATCTTTCGCTACGTCTTCCTGTCGTCCGCATATAGTAATATGGAGGAACTTACTGTCTAAGATAGTGCATGGACGTATACATTGGAACAGATGGGAGATTGGGTTGAAACTTTGAGAAGTACTGCCAGTTGTGTAGAGCCAGCTTGATAATATGTCGCTGACCTTTTTGGTCAGGAACGCCGGTGTCTGAGGTATCCAGCTGTCACCAGAAATAAAGGGTAATTTGCACTCTCTAAGTAAAGGGTCACGTAAAATTTAATGACCGGCTGTGTTGACTACTTTAAAGAGACCCAAAAATCCAAAATTCACTGACATTTCTGACAGTGTCATTGGTTCACCACAGCCTGACCTCAAGAGGGTTAGTTAGGTATGAAAATCACTCCCGAATTCCAAATCAGCTGGTGGGCTAACAGGTAATAGGGCAGCTGGACTGTGGTTGGCGGGCTCGTTCGGATTAACCCTCTTGAAAATGGGGATACAGTGTAGATTTTCCAGGTTTTCAGAAGTTTGTTCCGCTCCAACTTGCGCTTGATAAACTCATCCAGCGGCCTGGTAGCTTTCGTGCTCATTTGTTGGGTACCACTAGGGGAGTTAGCTCAGGACTGAGAGAACGTTTTTAAGAAGCGTTTCTAATTCTCGGAACGTGATATAATCCGGGATACTTGCAATCGTGAGGTTACCATGAGTATCTCCAGAGCAATGGTTGATATACGTCCTTGGATTCTGACAAAACACTGCCTCACTGGTCATCTCTGGATTAGCGATGGAAACCGTATCTCCGTTACAGAGCTTTATAATCACAGGGGGACTTTTGTGTGGATTTATCTGTACTGTTGCACCGTAGCTTCAGAGTGATGATAAATTGTTGACCAACATCGGTTGACACCGAGTTTTATCTATTTGCCTGACTGCAAATACAGCATTAATTGCCGTACTACTGTTAGTCATGACCACTCGGAATGCACTCCAGACGGATTTATTTGAGGCAAGCAGTGTGTTTGTACACGCCCAAGTAATCTTTACATGTGTGATTTCCATTGCTCTAAAGGACGATTATTATGATATTCTTAGTCTGGCACCGATCGCCTAGGTTGCTTGTAGTTTCTGATCAACTTATATATCCTAGTTCCCGTGATGTCTTCACAGTTGGATTTGTGTCACTGGTTTACAAATGTATACTTAGGAGAAACTAACTGCGCCTAATCGTGTGAAAAATGACAACGCCATGAGTACCGCTACCAAAAGAAACGTCGATGTAAAGTCTATTCATAATAGGTGGCTCTCTAACTGAGATGTGGCCTAGTTTAGATTGGTGACGTTTCTTGGTAATAATTCAAGATCAGCGTAGAAGTCATGGAATTCATTTTTTTCAGTTGATCGAGCAGCTTTCATCAACATCTCATCGTAGGTCAGTAAAGTTATGTGTCAAATTAAGTGACAATAAGGGAAGTTATTGATCAAGTACAGAACGAAGGCAAAGCGATTAGATAAAACATAAACATGCTCACAAACGAGGTGGATTTAAAGGATGTTTTGCATCATCTACCGTGCCCTGACCATCGCGTCACGGAAGATGGAGTGGCGCATATTGTCTGTAGGCCACACAATAGCAATCTGATTATTCCACGCGAACCTGTGTATTCAAAACAGCCCGTTCACACCTTGGGGTCATCATGACCAAGCAGGTACGCCCAACCCACGCGACAATTTGACTTATTCCCCCTCCCCCAAATCCCTCCAACTAACACTGACCTTTTAGAGCTTACCTCACTTAGGAGCACAATTACAACCAAGTCGGGTTTCTGTTTTACCCATACACCTTGCCCTCGCACCATTCTTGATCAATAACTTGCTTTATTTTTACTTAAATTGGTATATAATTGCACCGGCCTCTGATGAGAATTGGTCGAAAACAGCTCTGTTTGCTATAACGAATCGGTTTTCTGGTAACCTGTTACCTATGACCATACAGTGGAACGCAAAAGTCGAATACGTTGACTGATCATAGAAGTTATTGGAATCAAAGACAATCTCACGGTTGACAAAATCGCACATAACTATTACTCACGAGAATGTCGTTGGGAATAATGAGACAGTTCAATTGCACGTTCTTGAATACTGGGAACGATGGAGAGGAGTAGATAATATTACTCAAAGAAGTTGGTGCGCTACAGAAATGCACAACAAACCGTGTGACCTCGGGTGAGTTAGGTAGAGTTGGGTGCTGTACAACAGACGAGTTCGGGCCGCAGTCGATGTGAAGAGTAACATCTACACCTTTCTCACATTGACAGTCCTGCCAAAGTAGTCATGCCGGATAAGCTTATTTATTCATATTTGACCTACTGATTCCGTACTCTTTTAATACTTGCAGTCACCAGCCCTGCCGAGTTATATGATTCAAGGTGCCATCTCATTTGGTTACTGATTGAAACTGCACCAGTATAAAAATCTTTAAGTAATTGAAGGAAGGTATGTCCTTTTTCGAGTCTGTTTCTATAAACGATATCTATGTGAGCACTCTCCGGTGTCTGAAATTTCGCCGTTATGGACAGTTTGTCTGAGAGTTCAAGAGGCGTCAAAAATCGTCACCCCACAGATCCTTAAGTAAAGGAAACCGTGTTGACAAAACAGTAATTAAAGCGACCACACATATCATAACATCTCACAGAATAGTAACGTTGCAAAGATATATCAAAAAATCGATTGGGATAGTTCAGTAAGTAAGTAAATACACACGAATCAATAAACAAGATCAGAGAATTTACGTACTAGGCCAAGAACATGTCAGTCGCAAACAGTTTCGTAACACACACTGGCGGTTTAGGTTTACAAATCGATGCTGATTACTGATGAGTAGACGGATATTTGGTTTATTTTCGAGTTGAACATCACGCACATTCGATCGCAGCCTTCGCGCATTCAGCTAGAATTTGTAGCCAGCATCCTCCGAAAAGAAGCACTAAACTCGAGCTTCGCTCCCATTAGAGCTCGTCAGTAGTGCATATCCTTGCTACGGCCGCGAGTTGAACTCCGGCCACGTTTTCATGAAGCTGCGATCGAATGTGGGTGATGTTCAACTCGAAAATAAACCAAATCCCCGACTACTTGTGAGTAGTCTAAAATATCGCCTGTCAGGTTTAATGAAGTCAGTGATGTCGATCTGTCTCGGAAGTCCTAATTGCGGGGTCATCGATTGGAGTTAACAGGACAGTTACCGCGTCTCCTCTCGAGACGATCGGGTAACCTGATCATTGCTCACAAGCGAAAGTGGTTGAGCGTTCAGATTTGATAATTCGGTTGTGCCTAATGTGAGATGAATGGCGCAGTGGCCAACACGGTTGCCTGATGATTGGAATGGCCGGAGTTCAAATCGTGGCCGTGGCAAGGATATGCACTACTGATGAGCTCTAATCAGAGCAAAGCTCGAGTTTCGTACTTCTTTTCGGAGGAGGCTGGCTACAAAGTCTATCTGAATGCGCGAAGGCTGCGATCGAGTGTGGATGATGTTCAACTGGAAAATCGATGCATCTTCAAAGAAATACATAGATGGAGCATGCCTTCATCTAACTTCACTGCGCGGTATGTCAAGTGCGTAGCGCATCATTCGTGATCTATCGGCCAGTGGTTTGGTCCTGGGGTCTAATAACCATTCTCGTAGATGCATGTTCACCTCAACATCCGGCTATGCATGCGGTCATATGCAAACCTCAAATTTGAAGGATGATAGCACTTGATTTGGAATAAGAAAGCCAGGGAGCTCCCTGGTTGGACAGAAATTAACCAGTGTTGCGGCAAAGTGAACTTTTACAACAGTAGCAACTGAGCGATATTTAATTGGCCCATAGACGGTGTCAGTCCTACAGGTTGGGAAAGGATTAATGGTCGGCTTTGGCGCTGTCGCATCTGTCGCTCAACGGCAACTTTTCTGATCAACTCTTGTGGATAGACGTTAATAACCAAAAAGGTTTATATTATACACTTAGGTCTTTTTAGATTCGCACTGGGGCAAATATGATTTGATTTGTCAAACATTGTTTCGGTAATACTTCTTATGCCACAAAGTTCTGGTTGGTTGCTGGACTGTAGATATTGTCCTGACCAGGTGGATTAATGACAAATTGTTAATTCCATCAGACAGTCATCAGAGTGTACAAGAAAACCACTTACTTCTTGTTTTCATTATGAAAGATATGTGGACGGACAGAGTATAAAACGACCAGCATGGAGTTCGGTTTGACACAGAAGCAGTAGTCCACTGACCATTTGTAGAACCTTGTTGCTTCTGGTAAATCTCGCACTGCTTGCTCTACGCAGAATAAAAGCGTGTACAAGCCTGGACCTACAGAAATGCTCACTACCACCCCGTCTCAATGTTGAAACATTTGGCTTTCTGAAGAACAGATTACCTTTATTATACAACGCAACAACAGGTCGCCTAGAACCTTTGAGGTCACACAGATTAGCCGCAGAAATTGGTAAATAACATTTAGAGTTGACAGATGCCCACCGAAATGGTCGCCGAACCTCAGGACCATAGAACTCATGGCTAAACTGCAAAGGATGTGCTGAACTTCGAAAATACAACTCACGTGGATTCATTTTCTGACCACCTCGTACGGTTTGTGGCTTTCTTCTCAGGTGGCTTTGATGTGAAAATGTAATGTACGTACGTGTGTTAAGAAAGAGTTCTTGAAGGTCTTGCACTTCCCATGGTAAGCACGAACTTTGATTTCGTCACCTTTTCATAGGATTAGGATGAGACGTTTTCCAGTGTATTTTATATGCTTAACAGTAATAAAAGAAACTGCAGTGTATATATCTATATGGAGCTGCCACAAAGGTAGAACCGTTTTCATTTATGTATGAGATAAAGGTCGAGCTCTTCGAATGACGTCTAATCTAACAAACCCTTCATCGGATATTAGCACCAAGCAAGCAAAATTATCGGAACGTCACCGACGGAATTTCACAAGGATGTTTAGAGATGCTATCACTATAAGCCATGTGATGTAGTGCGCCTTTTTCACTGTTAAACGTTCTATCTCGGCTTGGGTTCTACACTGTAATGCTTATTCTCAGTTCGACCAGTGAGTGAAATGCATGCATATATAAATCACGAGTTAGTTGCCGAATGTAGCCAACTACACGTTGAATCAATGTCCAGTGGTTTAGGCCACTTGACGATTAAGTGACCCAGTATTGTCAATTCCATAGCCGTTGCACTGATTGGTTCATCGGGCTAGCAAGTTACCTACGCACACCTACACGCCTCATCCTGGTTATTTCAACTGGAAAAACTTGCACGCCAGTGTCTTGCTGATGAACGATTTCATCAACCTTCGCCGATGACCTGATTAGGTTACTTTGATGATATCGTCTCTTAACACCTTGTGAGTATGACAACAAATTTAGGAGGGAGGCAAACTTTTGCCGATATCTTTGGGACGTATTTTGAGTGATTTTTGTCGGTTCACTGACTAGTTTGCATGTGATACAAAAGGTGTCTTAGCAATTTGGTGGCTTATTAATCTCTCCCTGCATTTTCACACACAAGGGAAGGTAAAATTCCAGCAAGATATTCGTCTCATATTGCAGCTACGTGATTCCTTTCAGACAACTGTTAGGATCTTATTGGACTGACTGGCCTGTCTAGATCAACTGATGCATTTATGGGATATACGGTCTCTATAAATGTGGAAAGCCGCTTCGCATCTACTAACAGGAATTTATCCTTACTCTAAGACAAGAACGAAATATAATACAGCCAATTCCATTCACAAATGTGAATAATACATGTAAAATAAGGAGGGTGGTAGAAGTCAGCATTTCTTGTTGACTCATCAGTACTGAAGTTACAATAAAACGAATCGACTTTTCTATATCGGACAGTTGCCAATGGGAGGATAGTCAGTCGATGAGATAGTGAAGGTCGTCAATTCTAGGACAGGATCACGTTCACGAACAGTTGTTTCTGAGCATACAAGGCCGGTTTCAGTCGACTGATTGCGAATGCTCCAGCAAAGTGCAGGAACCTTCGATTAGAATGGCGTAAACGAATACTGAATGCACAGGTTAAGTGGCCAACGTGACCATTGGCCAGGACGTATCAAGTGACTGCGGACACTGACTGTTTGCGTACTTTAACGAGATGTTCGTCCTCCGGCTGAAGGCGGTCTTGCAGGTTCGGAAGCAACTATTCGTGAACTCACTCCAACCCTGGACCTGATGACCTTCCCAATCCCACCGGCTGAATATGCACTATCCACAACTGTTTGATGATAAACATCCGATCTGTTTTGGTGTAAATTCGGTGCCGACGAATCAGTACGAAGTGATTGCGTTCCTCACTGCGTTTTCCAGCTGTTTTGTGCAAGCACAACAGCTTAGATTCTACTCTTGAGTCACCTGTGAACGGAACGCCGAAGCCTCGCATACTGGTTCTGTGAGTGGTCAGAGGAAGCATGCACTACTAGTTACCCTTACAAATATACATACCGAAATGGACTCGCGTTTTCGTCGTGGTCAGTTTGACATGCACAGTACACATATCATTAAAACAATTTGGTATTTAATCGGACAGATGGAAATTCATACATTTTGCAAATAAAACTTATAATGTGTTTAATGAAACGTCGGTCCAAATAAGCACAAGTTTTGTTAACAACAGTGCTTACTCTTGTAGAAAAATATAAGAATTTTGAATGCAACTATTAATGTCAACGTAGTTTAACCAAAATGTACCGATGGCATTGCAGAATTTCCGAGCTATACTTCTTTGGAGTAACCCCGAATGCTCGGAGAAAACAACTGAGATTTAATTTTGAATGATGGACCATTTCATTTGCTTTTGTTTGCCGTAAACTGTTTACTGACAAAACAGAAATTCTCAAGAGGCCTGAGTAAGTAACAGAATGATCTAAACCGTGAATACTACCGAAAGTTAAAACGAAACAAAGAAAGATTGGCAGTAAACTAACATTGAATGCATTATGACCATAGCCAAGGGCTAACAAAAAGATTAGGAATATTTCAGACTAACTAATTCGCAACGCGAAAGCCTTTTAAAATGATTAAAAACGACGTGATTGGGTGCTAAATTACCTTCGCGGGCCAGATTAACAAGGTTTTATTTTATTTTCAGTACGACGTGGTAACAGTCGTATTTACGAATGTTGTGTTTTTACTGTTGGAGAAGAATGCGTAGACACCAGTCTTAAATCCACAACCGTTTCTACTGCTGTTGCTTTGTTGACAACCTCAACAACATACATGACGACATAACTAGCATTTGAATTTTAACTAGGCCAAACCTTCTTCATTTTCAACGATATGTTCGCACTTTGTCGGAGATTTAAGTACACGTCTATTTTTACTAAGACTGATAACACAATTGTGATTTCTGGAACCCTAATTACCTTCGTCATCACCTTAATGGACTACCAAAATATTACTGTTGAAACCTACCTGAAGATGAAGCAATATTTTTCCCTAAACTAGGTCCCTCATCCCATGATTTCAGACATATGGAAGCTTAAGGGTGTATGCTCATGGTTAGCCTCCGGGTAAGGTTTTGGATATTTGTGAATACTGAGAAATCCATGTGCGACCGCTTTGAAATTGTGCCGTCCCACAGCCGGATATATGAACCTAGCGTGATCTTCTAGCTCCGGCGTCGTTTATCTGGAGATATGAAACTCCCTGTTTGGAAACAGTTACTTATTCATACACATGATATTATGGAACTGCTCAGTCGGATCTAGGGGAAGCTTGACCGAGCAGGAATCCACTGCCAACTATACTGAGGTTAATGACCGCTGGTATGAAAAAGATGAAATTCTATCACGAAATACTTTAGACAGTGGGCATACACGTTGGACCAAGCTGCACGATTGAAATACTTTGAAACTGATTTCGTCAACATGCAACTAAAAACGATCACTTTTCGAACATGATGCTTTAGTTAATCGAGGATCGGTTAATCTAAATAGCTCTATTGTATGAGCGCCCCCAAGTAACTTAATTGCAACCGAATGAAACAGCGAAGTTCGCAGGGGGATAGTGTCTATATTCTAGATGTTTATGTTATCACACACTGGTCATAGCAACACAACACATTCACACACCCACAAACACCTTACCACCCGGGTAAACAGTCGTCCAAAGTTCCCATGACTAAAACCATTGCGTATAACTGTGCTTTTGTTTGATATATAAGCCTGATGAATCTTTTGTAATTGTATATGCCTGATGAGAATTACCGAAAACAGCTGTGTTGCGACGTTGAACTCTTATACAGTGACAACCCTGGAAATGAATTAGTCTTGAGTACCAAAGTTCGTCTGCGCGTAATAACTAATGTTGAAGAGTTATGCAACATCCATCATTCAAGAAGATAACACAAAGATCATAGTTCACGAAACCGTAGCTAATTTTCCCTGAAGTATAGGTCTCCCAACGTCTTACATGCAGCTAGAATGTAAACCACAATTTGAAGACTTGTGAATACCGACTGATCTACACCTACAGAAAAAGTGTCATATCAGCTGTCCAGAGGAATGACTGAAAAAGGTTCGGGAACAAGAACTAAGTAAAAGGACCTCAACTGTCCGTGAATCACTTGTCAGAAACATTCCCGAACAATGTGTCAGAATTCCAGCTGAACCAGATGGCTCCGTCCGTACAAACAGTCCTTCGTCCTTCTAGACTTTCTATGGTCATTTTGCTACTACTATGCTTAAAAGTGTCTGGTCAGTCTATGGTGACAAATTTCCAACTATTCTGATCAACGATAACGCCGAATACTGCCACACATTATGTGTCGTAAGACCTAGCGCATGATTTTGTCGAGAGGTGTGTATTCCTAGGCAAATCTTACTGCCTCAAGACTTATTCCGATCCTTAAAAAGTTTGCGAAGGTCGCACAGCTTACCAGCTAACAAATAAAATTAACTTGTCATAAACATGGTAAACAAAATTTGTCTGTTTAAAATTTAACTACATTCACTACAGAGTTAAGATGTTCCGTTCCCATAATGGTGTGAAGACGTAGCATGAAAAGGGTTTTGTAAATAGCAAGAACGGACGCGAGTTGCACACATTCTAATGACTTACATAAGCAAACGGGATTATAAGACCCACGGTTAAACACAACTGAAGACCGTATCTGAACATGTCATTACATGCTAACCGACGATAAGGTTTGCCATACCATTCATCTATATATATGTATGTGTATATCATGTACTTTAGGAATTTTAAAACGTTAACCATTGTTCTCCCGATTCGCTAGCAGTGTTATAGAAATTGGCATTTTTCGTTTACGCTTCAACTTCGTCCGTCCTTTGTTACCGACTTATTGGGTTAACTATTCTTGAAACTGACCTATTGGGAACAATTATCTTGGTGTGCAGAATAGGGTTTAGTATGTCATATCTTGCCTTGTAAAACTATCTTCAGTTGACCCAAAGGCACGTGGATGGTCACATTGTGTGTTGAATGGACCTATTGTGCAAACTTTTGCCAACGAAACACATGCAGGTGTTCACGGAAGGAGTGGAACCAATTTGAACTAAAGAGTATCCAGGTTCTTGTTGAACACAGAGTTAATATACTTATATTGGAAACGAATTCAAGGTACCGCTGTGTAATAACCATACAACAAGTCATTGTATTCTTTTTTAAATTGTTCAGCAGGTAAACTGGGTAACTTGTGAATGTATATATCACTGAGGAATTTCAATTACTAAACCAGCTGCATTCTAACTCAGTTTCATACAAAACAAACAGACCAGACCACTTCTGGCCCTTCTAAGTTTTCGGTAGACCTGTTTATGCCTGGCTGTCTTGCTGGTCCAGAAGGGGATGAAATTTTAGTTCTGGTTCAAGAGTTTGTCATGATTCCAATGAAGTAACATGCACCGTGACTTTGAGAGAACCTTGCATCCATTTGTGTCAATGAGGGGTGGGGCTCTATTGGACCCATTACTTGTTTAGTTTACTTTACATGCAAACCTTACGCAGTAATTGTGATGACTTATACTCGCAAACGAACAAGTTCGCTACACTGGGTTACTGAAGAATCTACTCAATGTAGTATGGCCCAGTGAATATCATGGAATTCACAAAGTGATCTACAAGGTTGGCTGCCCAAACAGATTCTCTGGGCTTCGGACATGGCTTCGTTGCTCGGTTGGTAATGGACATGCTGCTTATGTCGCTGTTTCGAACCCATCAATAGTTCAGATTTTTCGCAACGGGATCCCTTGTAAGCTGTCACATCTGTTAAACCACCTAGAATTACCACAAAAAGTTGTTTCTGAATGCGTGGGTCGACTGAGCGCGGCCAATTTAGCAACGTAAATTGGCCGTTACAACACTTCATCGTGATGTAAGAATGATGTATAAGAAAGTTACACACTTGCTGGCTTCTACCTTGGTAAGGACTAAGTCAATGGTTTTCAGATAATTACAAAGGGAAATAGAGGTCTTAGCAACAAAAGTCAGAATGTTATCCATATAACAGCATTAAGGACAGACGGTCAATTCATTCGTGATATTGTCTTTCAGAAAGCTAAAAGGAATGCAGCTTCATTTTGTCCACAATCCATTCCCTAGAACTAAAACGAAAAGTTTTTGATAGGGGGACATAGACTTAAATTAATTTGTGACTGGAAATAAATGTATTACCAAATCAACAGTCCTGATTAGTGGAACACTGGTGAATAACGAGTCAGTGCTAACTTACTGTGTGTTCTGAGACTCTGGTGGAGTCCTGTACACTATATAATGATAGTTTTGTGGTTGTAAAATGCACTTGATCCTGGAATCTATTTCTGGATAGCTACTTGAAAATACAGCCACAGAAGAAACCATTAAATTGCATAGTTTGCGTGTATCCAGACCGTCGGCAATAGGCTGCTGTTGGTCACATTGTTGACAAGTCACATACAGTGAATGCACGTTTACAACCGCCCCTTCTAGCTCCTGGTCTTCCTGGCTTTGAGAAGTGCGCTTAAGTTTTCGCGCACTGGACTTGTGTAATACCAGTCGCTATCGAAGGTGTACATTGTAGCATACGTACACTTCACGGCTCGGCTTACGAGTGTTTACTAGTGAACGCACAACTCTATTGTATGCCGAATCGACCATGGTTACTGGGGGTCATAATGCTAGTTCTATCTTGAGGGTTGTTACAGAATTTATCATTCGTAACGTGTTCCTATCGTTGGCTTGAACATGATATACAGGAACTCAAAAGTGTCCACAGAGTAATGATGGTTACAACCTCTTCGGTATTGGTTTTCAAACGAAATTTCATGTTTCATTCGATCTGACAGTTCATTACATTGTTAGCTTGACACGTTGGGTGAAGCAGTACTAACTTGATGGCACGGGCTGACCTTGTATGCATAGAATACTGATAAAATGACAACTTGTTCTGGAATTGTTTGCCGGTTACGATGCAGAAAGTGAACGGTGTCGCTGGCTCGCTCGTCAGTTGTCAGTTATACTGTGAAAACAACTTGCTGATATCGTATTAGCTGTTATTGAAAGGTTTAGTGTTTTCCGGCATATCCATTTCTGGTTTAAAAGATGACAACCCAAACTGAGACAGAAGTAACTTATTGAGACTGCTAAATAATAACATTGACGTCTGTCAGCGTTATAAGCATGTACATTAGATGACAAAACTGACATGATGCGGCTACATAAGGTTGCCTCTGAAACGTTCACCCCTACACGGGGTTGAACTTGAGTCACATCATTTCTGGAGTTTAACACAAATACCAAATATGTTATTGTAGCGAGAAGGCGTCCAACAAAGCACAATCTTTATTGTCCAAATCGCTAGTCACATGCAACGCGCGCTCTCTCGTTTATGAGTCGCANGAAAACTCGCACCCCCGACCTGGCAATCCACCACATTATGACTCGTGCGGTCAAAATACTATAGACGGGTAGCTCACAGATATGTGATAAACGAATCACGAACAAGTAGTACATTGTGTAATGATCTCAAAACCCCAGAAGACTTTGACCTCCAGCCAGTCGTCACGACACGGCTGCAATCGACCAAACGATTGCTCTGATGTTGCTGATTCACCGACTACCAGTCAGAACAGCGGTTTGTAATTCACACAATTAAGAAAGATAATGGGATTAGTGCATCAATTTTACATTGTCTGACCAATTGCTTTATGTATTATCATTTAAAGAAGTACTTGTTATTCAGATTAAAGTGGTAACTGTATCCACAGTCCCCGGTCTTCCATTTCTGTTGTATCGAAACTAACATTGGAACAAAGCTAGTTCATTGACTGCTGTTAGTCCCACGCGTCGATCACTGCGGTCGGATTGTTTACATATTCATTGTTAGTTCGTCTCGTAGGATTGCGTCTAATTGTTACTGGTGCGGCCTGAGAATATAACCATCTGCCTGCGGAAACAGTGAGGTCTACTGGGCATTACTTAGTATTTAACGTGTATATAATACGGGGGCCGCCACTATTTGGCGATGAGGCGTAGTCATCAACCGTCACAAGGTGATTATTTACAGCTACCTTTGCAAAGAAACGAAAAAGTCCGTCGAACCACTAAAGTGAACAATGTGGTGGGGCCACTAGTTTCAGTCATACCTTAATACCGGTTGAAGCTGTGCGGCCATTGTCAAATGATCCTTTCGGTGACACGAGGCTCATTCAGTGAAAGTTGCAGACAAACCGACGGCCAGTTAAGATGGGCAAAACTGTGACGCATTATCCCAACCATCACAACCGGAGTGTTTTTCACAATAACAATCTTTCTGCAACACGAAATACCACCTTTGTTACCACTAGCCCGTAAAATTAGCAGCTAGGTTGCGTCAGTGTGATTGAAAATCTAACGGGCTTGCTGGCGGTGGTTCTATTGTAAATGTGTTGCTGTGATTCAACCTCAAATGCATAATATAATAATACGTATAAAAGTATATAATCTTGTCCACAACACCTTTATTCGTGTGGCTGAGCTTCCACCGTTCATGCACGGTCATATCGTAATCTTTGTTTCCGCTTCCACACGTGATAAACCACATACTTTGATGCTGTTGATAATTCTAATTAGATGCTGGTGAATTGCTGCGTTTAGTGAGGTTTTAAAGGTACTTGTGTTTCAATACAATTAACTAAACAGCCTCAAGAACACCGGTTGATTTTCCGAAAGTTCTTGTGTGTTGATTTATTGGGGGATGGCGACGGAGATTTCTTCTAGCCCATTGGTTTTTGATCGATGCCGAAACCAGAACATTTCGCTGAAAACCTAGTAATATGATGTTTCTTACTGACAACAGTGACAAACCTCTCTGCTCCTCGGAACGGTTTTTATCACTACGTGAACAGGAATATTGGAAAACACAGTTGTTAAACTTTGTTTAAACACACAGTCGAGAAGCAGTTGTCACTAGAAGTATCTCGCAAAATCCATTCTTGGGAAGGATGTGCGACTCCCTGGTCCACTTCTCTTGAGGTGTATTGAGTTGCTTCACTCTATGTGACATTATAGTGGTTGTTAACCATCGAGTCTATAATAACTAAGATCTTTCAGCGCGATCAAATGTAAATGACCGGCACATCGGTGGTACTTATTTCCATATAGATACCAAACTATCGGTCCCCATATGCAAACTAGTCTCAGAGACTCCGGCCCATCTTCAGTGTGTAGCAGTGGATTAACAGCCAACTGACATTAGATTTCTTAAAAAGAATTTGTGGACGATTTCATTCCGAACACTTTCCATAGTGCACACTACCACTGCACGACCTCAAAAGAATACAAACGAAAGTGTTTTATACCCTTATTTAAAAACAGACAGACCAACACACACGAGGAATAACCGGTGTAATAGTTCTCTTACCTGATTTACCAGTACACTCACTCGCGACCTCGGATGTATAAATGTATATGTATGTACATATTTCAAGCAGCAAGTGGACAAGTATGCCAAAAAATTCAAGATGCCGAAAATAACAAAAGCTATGAAATACGGAATGCCATACAAACGCAACAGAACTCCCCCTTAGTGCGTTGGCTAGGATGAGAGACTTTCGGGGACACAATGAAGGGCATAATTGTATGCAGGCTGCAAAATGAACAAGAAGTTTGAGGCAGCGCACAATGTTTATGTGGTTGGGAGAATAAAACGACTGCGGCTGGTGTGGGAGAATCTCAGATTGGTCGTACAGGTTGAGGAATGGGTTTGTTCGTGGCAAGAGATACGCACTCCTGGAAGATGAGGTTAATAATCAAAATGGTCCACATATATGACTTAAACGGCGGACACTTACTGGATCCTGGACGCTATTACCATTGGGGAGGGCTGTGAACATGACTGATTAAGTTCCACATCGTTTTGCTGGACCGTCGCATTAATTTCCAAGTCGGTATTGCGGGTAATTAATAGTGATATACATGGGATAAGGCATCTGCGACCAGATTGAATTGACCATCGACATAGCGGACGCCCGTCCCAAACTGGGAGAGAAAATCTACATGGCAGGTAACTTTCGGTGAACATCTGTCGGCAGAAGTATTAGAAACGTACGTTACCAGTTTACGGTCATTAAGTATGATAGACAGAGTCCTTTCAACATATGTTAGAAGCGTTTGGCGGTGAGGTAGATAGAAATCAGCTGTCTGTCAAAGGTACTGTACTTTGTTTGGGCAGGTTTCGGCTTCCGATAGAAAAGTGACAACGGTCGAATATGATTGCCAACGCCTCTCTGTAAAGCAAGATCGACAACAGACTGAGGAAACTCGATCTTTAGAAACCAGTTGGGCGTGTTCTCCTCATGCTGGCATATCCAAAAAATGTACCATTCGCTACAGCCTGCTTGACAGATAT
The DNA here is from genome assembly GCA_008508345.1 of Paragonimus westermani. Lineage (NCBI taxonomy): Eukaryota > Metazoa > Platyhelminthes > Trematoda > Plagiorchiida > Troglotrematidae > Paragonimus > Paragonimus westermani. The sequence goes on along the minus strand of QNGE01000334.1, from coordinate 129,518 downwards.
GAAGGCGGTGGTGTGCACTAGAGTGAAGATTGACCTTTCGTGTCTCCTTCACAACAGATCGGTCGACGATTTCAATAGGTCAGAACAACTCCGAAGAAAGCGGCAATACCAAGCGACAGTTACTGAAAGTTGACAGAAGCTGTTAATAAGCTGCGGTAGTTGGTGTTCCGAAATCGCGCCGATTCTCTGTGGAAGTGCTGTAGTGCTGTGTTTGTCCAGCCGGGGCCCCATAAATTCAACGGAGGAAGTACCGAAGACATTCGGTAATGTTGATGGTAGTGTCGTACTGGTTTAAAAGCCCAAAGACCGACTGTGGGTAAGACGTATGCTCTTGGGTGGTGCGTTTGACAAGCAGTATTTTGTCAGAGCAAACAGACACGAACTCTAGTCCATGCGGAGCTAGTTCGGTGAATTGTTAACATGTCTGGGTAGCATTTATGAGGCCGAAATGCACAGGGACATATTCATAGATAATCGCAGTTTTGGCAACGTGATCGAAACAGCTGGAATCCAGTGATATAATCGGTCCAAGGCTATCTTAGAAAGTATTTCATACCTATAAAGTCCTGCAGAAAGGTCAAAAATGTGCGGGATTTGGAAATGGTCCATCATGGTTACGATACTCGGCGCTCTGTAGTCGCCACGTGATCCCCAGTCTCCTGCGGTCTTCTTGGGGACAGTGTGTAAAGGCGACGACCATGGGCTGTTCCATTAGCAAAGGATGCCCAGAAGCGTCATCTCGGAGAATTCTGTTTTGGCAACAATGCGCTTCTGTGGGAATAGCCGATGGGAAAACACAAGTGAGGTTCTTCCTCGGCTATTGTTCAATCAACGGAAGAGTCAGTAGCCTGGTCTTACGCACAGACCGAGTTGGATATGTATACATATCTTAAAATTGGCAGAAGATAGAAAATTATACGTAAATACATGTATACTGATATGGAACGTAGTTCTACAAATTAAATAATAAACAGTTTGAATATACGGTAAGTTTACGAACGCATACAACAGTGCAGCGGAAACGTAACAAATCGTCCGGTTAAATCTAGCCGTAAACTATGTAGTGGGTTACATTTACTCACATAAACAAATGTAAATTATGGTGGGAGTCAAAATATGAGTAAGAAAGTCGAATACAGTTCAACTGTTTACGTCCGATATAGTGCTAATTGAAATGAAATGAATTTTAGCGCATGAAACTGTTAGGAGTAAGGGCGATTTTTATAAACAGACGAGCCACGTTAAATTTGGGATGAAAGTATATTACTATAAACTTATGAGTAGAATAAAGTTGGTTGTGAACTTGGAATTCACAGTTGTAATGTGGTGAACGACGTCTTTTGTCGGCGGCTCTGTGATCATTGTCGGCCGGTAGGTCTTCAGGAACCACTTCAGCAGTGGCGCATGCAGATGGGTTTCTACTAAAGCCTTTATAAACTCTGTTGAGTTTATTGTAGTGGTTTAATCTTGGACTACCAGGGCAGTGATACAGTCTATAAGTCTCCGGTGGCTGAGACCAATCGCTAGACCATACGTCGTAAGAAAGTCGACAAAGATTATCGAGGTTGTATATCACTACTGATATTGACTCAAGGAAAACTTCGGCGTTGTCTGGAATCAACTTTAAAGAGCTTTTGATCGTCGATCGCACTTTTGGAGTTGCTGTCTGCAAGCGGATTATAATTCACAGGTTTTGAATCGTACTCATTTTAAATTCTCTGCGGTGGTATCGATAAGAATATCGGGCCCGGTGGGCTTATCACGAATGTAAAAAATAAGCAAATGTTAGAGTGACCAACGATAAAAGTCGTCACTACCAGCCAACCTGGTCGTCTTCCTGATCTGGGTTAAAAGATGCACGCAGCTGAATGAAATCAAAGGGGTTGCCATCAAAACGAACAAGACAATAACAAATGTTCGAGATTTGGATTTCAGGTGAAGGACGTCGTGAGCAAGAACTGGGTCTGAAACGTGGATGGTTAGAACCTTTCTTGAGATGCTCAACTAAATTATTCACAATGATCGTTAGTTGTAAGACCTGTTGTTGGATGTTTTTCAGCACGTCTTGAGATGTGTCATTTGCGGTTCACAGAACGCTGGAAAAAGACATGAATAATCTCAGTACACTCCGCCAGCTTGTCTAAGAGAGTGTCGGGATCCAACACTAATGAAGTGATCGCGACAGTGAGCAGGAGAGACTTGGTCGGCAGCTGTGCAAGGATAGAGCCGCCGACGTTGCCATCGCCTACAATGAATCTCATACAGAAAAGCAGTCGTGAAAGAGTGCGCTCATTTAGCTGGGCCCAAAAGAGCCACTGATGATGCATGGCCTCACCTGATGTCGTGGTAAATTATCATCATAGACAGCAATACATCAGTGGTTCACACTAATGCTTAACTGCCACACAATCATGAAGAAAAAGCAAACCCCATAGAGAAAGAGAGGAGGAAAAAAGATGGAACGGGAAGGGACCTAACTACTGAAAATGACTACGTCCATATTCAAACATTCAGCATCAAAGTGCCTACATCTTGCAAACAAACAACCGAGCTACAAGTGAAAGTAAGGCGTCATCAGCGAGACAGCTTCCTTACAGCTTTCACTGCCCCGCGTCATTAAAT
>QNGE01000334.1:80343-124493 GCA_008508345.1 Paragonimus westermani | reverse complement strand
ACCAGGAGACTGTGGTTTGTCAGACCTCTACCTGTTGGCCTGCCTGGTATGAGTAACTCTGTCCAGTTTAGCCCAAAAGGTCATCGAGATGCGCAAGCCGTCACACCACGTCAAGGTCCAGTCTCACCACAACGAAAGTACAAGCAGCTCAGGTTTATAGGTCCATAGGTTGTTACAGGATGGAAGATCTTCGCGCGTGTTTTCCCGGTTCCTTTCTGGCAGGTGTTTAATTGCAGTTGAACAGGATATTTGTCCCTGAAGTTTTCAGATTCTTCTTTGGAGCCACAGATAGCGCATTATCGATGTGGTACACTTCAGAAATGACTCCATAAGTTCCCCCTTAGATAACGATCGAAGATTTCAATTGTCTCTGATGAAATATCCGTGGACAGCTGTGTAGTCACACGATAATACATAGTAGACTGTACTACAGTGTTACAGGATGGGAAACTGCTTCCGTCTTGGTGAACCAAACGCAAAAATTTGAAGTATAAAATGCAGGCAATTCCCAGAAAGTAAAGCAGTGCCAGAACCAAAAACCACTGCAGATTACTAAGAGTCTTGAGCTCATTACAGAAGAGTAACGGAGAAGATTGAAATGCATGTATACCGCGAACAAACACCAACGGAGCACTGATCCACCAAATAAATTGTTGGGTCAAAACGCTGAGTACAGTAACCAATATAATTAAGAAGTAGCCATGGAAAAAAACGTGATGACAATAGAAAGTATTGACTCAGTGGTCCTGTAAGACGCGTAGGTTTGATGTTCCATCGCATTAACTAAGGATATCTTCGATGGATTAACCCGTCTAGTTGCATAAAAGTGATTCCGAGTCCACAATGGATATAATCGTCTGGACTGGTGAATCCGAAAATATGTCCAAATGTATGACAACTTCCAAGAGCTTTCAGTTCACAAGAAACTAGTGCACAGTAGTCACATAAGCATAGATAAAACGAAAAGGACTCGACCTTTGGGAAAAAGACCACATTTTTTGTTTACTTGTTCCAAGCATCTCTTGAATAAGTATGCGAAAACTTTTTAAGGCGTTGACGGTAACAAAAGTTAGAAACTACGAAGTGCCCAGTTTCATCTCCTGTTGCTTTGTGACCCTACTGCAACACGTTGTGGTGAAGTTTTATTGAACTTTTCGCAGACGATGTTGTCCAGCGGTCTGAAATAAGGCGCCAGAGACAAGAACGGTGCGGTTGACAAATTTGCGAACTTGGTAGTCTGGACTGTCATTCACGCTGACTGGAATTGCAGTTCAGAATCCATGGGCAAGTATTCCGGACAGTTTGGTACACACGAGGGAACCCGAAGACTGAGTTTGTTGTCGCATCTGAATCATCGGGCTCCGTTTTGGGAACTGAGATGTCAGTTCAAAGTGCACGTAGTGAATTTTTGACAACGTAACGGAACCAGGATAAAGACTTGCTGTTGAATAGGAATGCACATATGAGTACACAAATATAAGAAGCGAAAGTTGTTGAGTAACGTAAGTTGAAATAAATAACAGGGAATAGCAACAACTATATGCTTGACTGGGACATCGGGATCGCCATGCTAGTTCTTTCGCTTTGTTATGCACAAGACTAGGATTCCTAGATTTGTGCTGGTGCGGATCACAGGGCGTAGTTGGAAAACAAGTGAGTCTGCAAGGAAAACTTTATTTGGTAGTTTGTTCACTGTACAATCCAGCAGACTGTTGAAAAGTGCATGTCAATGCGTTAGAGAGGCGAACGTGAGAGAAACCGCCAAAGATGAAGTTTCAAGAGGGCTGCTATAGATTTTGAGGATTAAACCAAGCGCCAGAATGACCGGGTAAGGTTCCCAATGGTAACGACTGAAACATTTCCCGTAGTGCTGAATGTGACCTCCAACACAGAAAATGACGAAGATTTACTGTACAACAACCAGTAAAGCTGTAGTATCTACGCCAGTCCACTAACTTTGAAGTTAGTGATTTGTAGTGAATTTACTCCCCGAAAAGATAACACGAATGAGTAGGTTGCACTAATGCATCAATTTTCACACCGAACGGTGCTTAGAACTTTTGGAAAGTGGAAGATAATTCTGCTACACACTATGGTCAAACCATTACTAGGATTTACGTCCAACCTATGTCACTCTTTTCGCCCTAATGATCCTCAGCACGTAAAATGTTTACACAATTGACTACTTATGCTTCTTTAGGTGGGGAAACAACATTTTGTGATAATCGTTTTATAGACCTACCCTGGCAAGTAAAATCAGACCATGATTCTAAAATGTGTTTAATCCGCGCTATTCTTTTGCACTGATAATTTTTCAACATACTTAGTGATTAGGCATTTTAACAGACCTCATTGTTGTAAATAATACGAAATCTTGTTGAACGACGTAGTCGACGTTTCGTTATTTTTCCTTTTTTCTTATTCTCCAGCTTAGTGATTCTATCCGTCGTGTTCTTCTGATCTTCAAGTTTTGCTCAAAGCGCCTCTGTCACTTAGACTGATTTTCCTGAAAGACATTTCGAGTCCACTTCATTGACCAAGTTGAAAGATTACCATCTGCAATTTGATGTGTATTCAGTACATCGATCGACGAGCCATGTTCACCTCTGCGGTTTGACATTAGTTCTCATTGTACAATTCAAGTCCACTGGGTCCATCTCAAAATAAAATCTGTAGAGTTTACGATATATGATTTGATTGTGATTAATAAACGGAGATGCACGGCAAGGTGATAGGAATTACTCCCATTAGCTTTTTTGTGTGGCAAACAAATTGATGGCAGTATTTTAAGGAAGTATCAAGTTGCTTCCGTAAACAATTTCTGCCATTTGTCCGAACCAAAAGAAGGAACGTGCAGAAGAGAGAATATCGCGCAAGTTCATGGGTAACTTTTCAGTGGTAGTTTTAACTTGTGTACTAACGTCGGCCTACATCAAACACATATTACTGTGAGCCTGTAAGATACCACGCCGTTCATGTTTCTGTTTGGTTTCATGGTCTTCTCTCCACTTTGCATCTTTGATTTCCGGACTAATTTTCTGTTGATGCTCCTCATAGAGGTACAGGTTCTCAATATTTTACAAATAGCATCGGCATTAAGATTTTCTGCGGTAATTAATTTTTTCAGTATAAGATCAGCCCTGAAGAAGGATCCTAGACGGATCTCACAATAATTAATTTACGGATGAATCCTGCTATTGCCCCATGAATTTTCTCAGGAGTCACCTCAATGAACTAAGTCCATGACCTTCAGAAACATATAGTGCATCTTTGATCAATGTCTACAGTTAACTATGTGTGACCCATTCGTACTCCCTGTGACTTACGGACGTGTGCACAAATGTTTTTTCTGTATGATTTAGTAAAGCTATCGCTGCGACCTCCATGACTTGAAAGCGTCTGAGTGACTGGAAACCAGGACAAGCATCTTATTATCGATAAAGGTGGAGAGCGGAATACTGGTATCATCGATTGCCTGAAGGTTATCCAAGTGAACAATGGTTTTTGTGGCCACAGGGTATTTGGGCACGTTAATTCACCACAATTCTTCACCAGTACCACTTCACGTATTTTCCACAATCTCCGTGAATATACCACGTATCATCCCACTGACACCCACAGACACCGATTGTCCCCTGCCACATTCAATATCTTTCAGAGGTGAGTGTATTAATCTACCTGTTCGTTACCGATCTCTTCTTTCAGTGTGCTCATATCTAGACATTAATACCGCTTTAGGATGCACTGAAAGGGGATGATTGTGGTGTCTACAGTGTTTCATACTGCGTTTTGTACATCGTGAGTGGACATTGTATCGGATCGCATTGTTTTCCTAACTTGATAAAAAAATAGGTGCAACATACTCTTACGTGAATCTTCGTACACGAGGTGGAACTTCTTCTTACGTTGCCGATGATTCGAATTATGCTAAGATAGTGTGTCGTTGGGTTTTATACCGGCCCCTTCGCATGGTAGCATCGACTACACTCAGAACCATTCGATTGCTCGAAAAATTTCGATGGGGGCAACTGTCTGTCTTGGTCAAGCAGTCGCGCAAGAGAGTGTCATCGGCACTCGAGCTACAGAGTCAAAGGAAGCAAACATCTCTATATATGTTGTCTAGTTGGACGATGATCTCTTGACTGCAGGAGGTGCAATCCACGCACTACTAGCGAAAGCTAAAACTGTCAAAAAAGCATCGAAGTACAACAAAACGTTTCATGAGGCGGTCATCTTTGTACACACCAATGGCTTCCCGGACTAACTAAGCGATCAAATAGTACGATGCTCACACAACCATGAATCCCTTTCAATCGTAAATACCTGTGCCGTTTTGTCGATGGGGCGATGATCCTAAGAGAACTCTGCATGCATTTGGTAAAAATACACCAGTCACGGCTGTCGGGGATCAGCCGCCTAGAACTTAAGCAGAAAAGTACGTATGATAGTCCTGAAATTGATATTAAATTTTGTCAGAACTACGGAGCTTGTCCTAAATGTCACTTAGTCACAAAATTTCATCCGAAAGCTGTAATAAGTTCAATCTTTGTGAAATCCACGGGACCATCTATATGTGGACTTTGCGGGACCGACCGACAAAAGAGGCTACTTAATCATCTAACACGCATTCACCAGGTGTCTGAGAGTCTCCCAATAGTGAACAAATTTCCCCCCACAAGAATTGTTTAGCGGATTCGGAAAGATGAAGGTTTTGATGATAGATAATAAGAGTTAGTTTAACTCGGATACACCTGCGGTCAGGCGATCGACCGTTTTTCAAGCAACTTGGGTTGGTGCGGTGCCGACGAATACCTCACTAAGGGAAAACAGGGAAATACCAGAAATGTTGCACGCTTTCAATAAGAAAACGCTGGTATTACATCGGTTCATTTGAAATTGTGCGATGAGGTAGGCGAATGGTCATTTTGCAAAAGTTTCTTAGGCGACTGACTCACTATCCAATCAAATCCTTCCAGAAAAATCTACCGGCTGACAGTATATTTTGTCAAGGATTAAAAATACTGTTGTATGTCACATCGAGAATGGCAACCGCACAATTGACAAAAACGACCTCAATGCAACTGGAATGTAGTCAACATGAGATATGATCAGAAACATCTGGCGTCCGGTAGGTGGTTTACCGTGTCAGCTAAAAGTGGAATCAAACAGACTTGAATTTCGAAGGTTATTGGAGGTCACGCTTTTAGATACCGTATGCAGTGTATGACGGCTGATTACCCGAAGCAAGTCCACAATGATAAGTTCCGTCTGGGGTCTAGTAACATAGACATCAGTGATTCAAGTTGTAACAGCAAACTCAGAAATATCTTGAAAATATCCGAGACAATTAATATTCAACTGGTCGTCTACCGCTAGAATCCATCTGTTTAAACGGCCGAGGTGTCTAGGATGATATCGCCTTACGGAGTGACCAGTTGTCTGGATGTCACCGGCGAGAATCAGGTATTTAGGTGTATCAGCTATATTCAGTTGAAGATAACCTAAGAAGTTATCATCTGCAATAGGGATGGATGAGGTGATATATTGTTTACGCAACTCATTTTACTCAAATTGACGGTCAAGATTTGTTGCGTTTGTTACTGCGTTCCAGGAAGAATTTGTTTTGTTTAACTACCTCACTCATCAGTTTCAGCCATACTGATACAGTTTTGCATCAGCGCTAACACTGTTGATATTTGCATGTACTAGAATACTTGGAAATGCCACTCATGGCTACTGGTCATTTACCTAACTCCATACATCACAGAACCACTACAGACTAGGGCACGCAGATCACACCTGTTCAATCACCCACGCTAATTTCAATGTATCCTCTGAACTTAGTTTAATGCGGGGGCCGAAACTGTAAAGTTCGGTTAGATTTGTGATCTTCGTCAAAGTAGCGTGGGTTGGCAAAAGCTTATTTGGATGATGTATTCGTAGGTTCGCTTTAAATCTGTATTCGTCTCCTTGTTGTATGTTATTTCTATAAAAAAACAGTAACACAAATATCAACGTAAAGTGGGGCATCTGGCTAAGCGCTGACAGCGAACGTAATTTCACGTAGTACATATGAGTGATAACGGATTACGCCGAGTGTGAGAATCCGCAAGTAACCGAAGCTTGAAACCGAAGAACAAAAATACAATCCGTAATAGGAAGGAGTCTGCGAGACATGCATTCTTAGGACTCGGCATGTTGTACAGGACCGATTTTGCAACATCAATTTAGATTTATTGATGAATGGATCGAGAATAACAACGTTTCAGCCTATTCGGATGGCTTTCCTCAGAACTGTTGTAAACGAAAATTCGATAAGTGTGTATGTGCTTGATCTTCACCTACTGACAGATTAGAGCGTCTTTATTGAAGAGTAGTCAGACTGTAGCTGCAACAGGAATCGTATGCGGTCAAATGTGTGTTTAGCATGGCACGGTAATTAAGATAGGATTGAAGAACGCGCGAGACGGGATCTAGCCTACTAAGCAGCACTCGAAAAATCGCCAAGCAAAAAGTTCTGGGAACCTTGGAATACTTTAAGCTACACTTAGAAAGGTGCGGAAAAATAGTAACACAGTAGATGTCAAGTTAAAGTGCAGAAATCTGCTGTGTGTAACTGTTTGTACAAATGAAGAAAGTGGCACTGAGCTTATACCAGGCCTCCTTTGGCAGAAATGATTGCCCGCATACGTTCTGGATTAGCCTGTCACAGTGACCGGAGCCAAATAACGCTTGCACTTTGCCGTCATCTCAAGTGGCTTGTGCTGCACGGCTTGTAGTTCCACTCACACACTACGTATCCAGTTTAAACCCTAAGGAATAAGACTAGGAAACATGTGAGTGAGGCATTTGTGTTCAGTCGGCCAGTGCTACCCAATCGACTGATTGGCTAGCACGAGACTGAAACCTATATCTTTCAGAAGATAAACAAGGATAGCTTCCAGCGGTAAGATCTAAACGGAGGAGAAGAATATTGACAGTATAATGAAGTAAATGTTCCAGTAAACGAGTACACGTTGGTGCACTGTTGAAAGCTTAGGGAGAGGGGAAAAAACGAAAGTCAGGGTTGGACTTAAAAACAGACATAGCATTCACAGTACAGTACACTGACAAAGCTGAAGAAAGTCACAGACACCCAGGCTTTTGAAATGGGAGTGAGTGAGTTACCGAACGACGATGGATGTTGGTCGGTTCGAACAAGCTGAATATATTTGAATTAACTTTCAAATTTCTCGGCGGAAATCAGTGTTCCAAAGTTGAATATGTATGATGGAACTTAATTGGACCTAACGTACTGGTTGTCACTTGACCGACGGTGTATTATGAGTACGTTGGTGACCGGCTAATCCCAAACGGCCAGCGCATTCGCGACCGCGAACATCACAATGCCATGTAGTTATACCATCACGACCTGTCTCTCTTATGTACAGCGCGCCTAATTTTTCAGCCATGTAATGACTGTTCACTGAAATTGTGGACGCCCGTCTAGATCATATTTCTCCAGGCCGTCCGGTTCAACACCAAGTCTTCCCAACGATTAAATCGATGTTACAACGCTTAAGAAATACCTGGATAACATTCCGGTATCTTTTCTTTTGATCACCGGGATTTCGATTACCTGACTTCAAGTCTGTGTGCAGCAGCTTTTTTGGAATAAAATCGTCGCCGATTCGTCGGACGTGACCTGACCAACGAAGCATCAGCATGACTTCCATTCCGTTCATGTCCACTCGCCGCAGTACTTCAATGTTTGAAACCATATCCGATCACCGAATACCCAAGATGCGTCTCGGACAATGCAAACCGAAACGGCTCAGATGACACACGTTCCGTTGATAAAACGTCCAAGCCTCATTGCCAGACAGCCGTACGGAGAGCACCATTGAGCGGTAGACACACAGCTTGGTGACGATTTTCAAGCTGTGGTTCTTCAGCACACGTCTTTCAAGACGTCCGAAAGCTGTGCTAGCCTTCGCCACGCCAGCTCACGACTGGCGGTCCACGGACAGATCTGTGGGCAAATTGCTACCCAAGTAGCATAAGTACATGCAGCCATCGACAACTTCCGCATTGGCGCGAGTCCGAGGCGCGCAGGAATAGCGTCTACGCCCGAAAAAGACTAAAAGAAGGAAACTGTCTTACCGATAATGATAACCAATCCAAAATTGGTTGCCTCGGTCTAGAAAGCCTTGGCCAGTTTCTGAGGTTAGTCATCGCTGTGTGCAAACAGGGAGGTGTCATCTGCGAACAGAAGCACACGCACCGTTGAGGTGCGTAACCGGGATGGGCGCTGAAACGTCAAATATTCGGTAGGCGTCCATCCTTCTGCTACTCAACCTCATTGGCCTCACCCATCGAGTCCTGAAAAGCAACTGCCAGCATGGTAGACAAATATTAACTGAACAGGTTTGGGGCTAGGACAGAATTCTGCTTCACGCTAGCGACAGTGCCAAAATAATTCGAGGTCGATCTACATGACTGGCATACACAGGAGCATACGCATACAAGCGGAAAGGCACCGCTGCCATGTAGCTCCTCCAAAAATTCACACGGCTGTTATTCAGTACAATATGTACATTACTTCCCGATCCCAGTGTATTCATATTCTGTTTGTTCATTTGCTACTTTCTAACTTTGACAAAGTAAGCGGTTTTTGTATCATGTTTTTACTCTTTCGTGTTTGGTGCATGGTGATTGTTTAGTTGTGCGCCTATTTCCTGAAATCCAGATCGTTAATTGTTCCATTTTTACACATACTAGAAACTAACCGCATATGTTGCGACGGTTCTCTTGATCGTATGAGAACAATGTGACGATGAATTTGCGGGAATTTGTGGACAGTATCCTGTCCCGTTCTTACTTATTAAATGTATTACGATTAACAGACCATTACGGAATTCTCCAACGTAAACACTGTATATGCTACTTAAGACTAGGTAGAAAAATAGACTATGGTGTACCTTGGGGAACTTGTTACGAATGTGTTATGCCCTCAGTAGGTATTCACGGTTCTTCCGCTGTTCAGCATTGAATCTCTGCCGCAACAGAAAATATGTCCCAACGGTCGTCGCTCTGCTTGTTTTCTTCTTCTTTCAGCAATACTAAATACTTCCTTTTATTCTCACTTTAAGTACACCGGTGACTATTCCCTGTCCAAAATTGTACGGAAGTGTGAACGATGGGTGGACTTGTGCTTGTTCTATTTGTATTGCGCGGTTGTCCAATTTGGTGGAATATTATTCGAAAATATTTCTTATTCCCCAACTACCGTACTCGACTCTTCTGCATATAACTCCCTTTTGTTTGTGGAAATTAACCAAACATACTCAACGGTATTGATCTTGACTCCATTGTGTAACCTACTTGCATCGTCCATGTGCGCTGCATAATAAGCACTTCTACTCTTCTGTTTGATTTAGCAAAGACTTTTAAGGTTACTTTGTGCATTTCATACAGCAATGTTTACCTAACTTCACCCAGTCGACTAACACACCTACAGTGTAATTGTACTATTGATGCTGGCTGTCACAGTTGAAGTATATTACTGTTTGTCTTGCACCCTTTACTGATTACTCAGCGGCATCTTTGAACCTTCGACCAAACGTTATCTTGGACTCGATGATCCTACGGGTTATCCAAATATAATGTGTTTATAACAGTATTCAGAATGTCTACGTTCGAACCTAGATCTTGTATTTGAACATTTCGGTCACATATGCAAAGTTAACTGCCTCTAGAGGTGCGAAAAATCAATTATTGTGATTTGTTGGCATTGACATTCGCACGGTTTTCCGACAACTCTGCGATTTCGGATTTTGATGCTTGTATTGAGGTCAGCTTTGGTGCTTGTTTAGCCTTTGATATTTCTAGGTAAGAAGAGGAATTTTTAGTCAGGGAATTGGAATTAGAGGAGGCCTTACTGCAAGCTAGGTAGTGACACCTAGAGTACTTCTTGAGTAGTCTGAAAGTGCACCACTCGGTTTGCAACGGGAACAAAATCAGAAGTTATTACTGGTTAAGATAATTTTAAGTCTTCATGGGAAGCGGTAAATGGGGGATTGACATAACAAATTTGTACTGCCCTCTATAAGCCTAAATTGTCCTAGAAAATATTTGTCAACCTCGGGTTTGGTAACGAGTGAATTAAAACGACCTGTCAATGACCAAGTTGATGCAACACTACTAATAACAGTTACTTTCCGTGGGTTCACACAGGGGCGCATCACGACGTCAATGACCAAACTGTTACACATCAGTATATATATATATATATATATATATATATATATATATAGGTTGAAACAGAATGAACTTGTAATGCTTTTTGGTGCTTATCTTCAAACCGACATTCCGCGGCCATTTTCGTTCTTGTATGAATTCATCAGGTACAGGTAGTCTGGACGGAGGACTGAATCGGCTACTCTTCTTGTTACACGTTGGGAAACAGTGCTCTTATCCACTCGGTCACCAGTTCCACGAGGCGTTCCAAACACCATTTCTGACCCTTGTGGCCGTAACCAATGCAAACTGGCAGTTTGAAGCAGGCTGTGTCCTACCATATTAACGAGATTAAAACAAGCTACAACCCAACTTAAACACTCCACTCTCTTCATTTCTAAGACCAGCAGCATGTTAGCATTCAAAAGCTGCCCAGTTCACTATACTCAATACGTTTGCGTTATACGATGAAGTTGTTTGACAGGAATATTTCAATGATATTTTGATGACACCAAATATTTTCGAAAAAAAATTCGCTCATTATTTGAGATTCAGAGGAATGTCCTTGGAACGATATCAAGTGCAATCAACGGGTAAGCTTTTTTATTCTGATTTACTACTGGTTGATCGCTAGTCACCTAGTTCGAAACGCCTAACAGTCAGACAATCGAGAACGCCCTTTTCTTTGTAACCCTCTTCAATCCCCAGGACTGCAGCTAACATGGAATACTGAATGGGCATTTGGTACTGATGAACTATGGAGTATAGAGGGCGTCACATTTAAGGTGAATGGAAAGCTCGGTGGTAGGTGGTTTGCAACAAACAAAAGTATACGGAATTTTAAGGTTTAGCTTAGGTTTTCCTAAGCAAACAAGATCAGTTTTTGTTTTTAAATTCCTTTTTACAGTTAAGTGGAAAGAGCAGCCTACAAGACTTTGGATAGTAGACTATTAGAAGTTCCGCAGAATGAGTATTGAGCATTGTTGCAACCACCAATGACCTACATGAAAGTAAGAAAGGTGTTACAAAACCTTTTAGATTGCTGTCTCACGTTGTTCAATCTCGCATCGATGAGCTACTGAAGGAATTTCGACATGTTCCAAAAACTATCGATAGTCTGATAACGTTTTCCAGTTGAACGTAAAGTGGCAGTAACACCCTCGGATAGCTTGACTACGAGGTTGGGTTGAGTTGTTTGAGTGTGCTGAGAGATATACTAAAAGAGTAAACTTCCAACTCAGTTTGAATGGACTAAGAAAGCAGACCATATCAGCTTGCGAGGGCGCGTGCCGACGTTCACCGAGCCCGCCGTGTTTGTTTTGCAATATATGAGAGTGACGTGAGAGGGAATTGGACAAATTGCAAGGGGTAATCGTGAGGCTGGTGGTAGCATCTGCTCAAATGTAAATAGACAGAGATAATCAAGGAAGGAATCAACAGATTCTGGATTTTGTTACACCAAAGTCATGTGAATTTGGGTTTTTATGGACCTCCACACGCGCTTGAAGAATGCCCTAAGTTCACCAAGCTTGACGTTTCTGATAGGCGGTCTAGTGCACAACGACTAGACGCTTGCTGCATCTGCCTTATTATGTCACATTGGGTTTCCGACAGCCGAATAATACCCCGTGTGACAAAGATAGTACACGAAGTCGGCACCATACTTTGCAGCATAACTCCAAGGGTGCAACTAAGTGACAACCCTAATTCAGTAGTAGTGATATGTGTATTTGGACAAACTGTGGTAAAAAAGTAATTATGACTTGGAATGGTCTCATTGTGTGGAAACTTTATCAGGCCGAGCGAGGTTAGCAGTTCAGAAACCACACCCTCAAAATGAACGTCTTGTTGAAGTGCATTGTGTTGCTAGAGTTCAGTCTTGAAGGGCACTCACGACATTCAGTGGCCACTAAAATGTAAGTGCGCCCAAACAAGAGTGAAGTAGTTTCCATAATCTTTGGCTAAAACTCTGAGACTGAAGCAGCGCACATCATAGGCTGTTCGTTATTTCTGCTAGTAGCTCATTTTTGAAATGTAAGTAAACGTTGACACTACTGGAAGAAAACTGAGCTCGTAGAACTAAGTAAAAGAGAGGAAAATGTATTGATAACACTTGATGTCCCAAAAGCTCACTGGGTGTATGATCAGAGTCGGTGGACGGATACAGGCTCATGTGATTAAAACGTTGCCCTACTGGATGGTTTGTGGTTCATCAGATGGTAGTGTTAAAGCACGAGCCTTCATGAACTCTGTTTTTCAAGAAGATTCATTTGTTGTGAAGTACTCTATACAACCCGGCGCTTAACGATACTGCAGAAATGGGGTAGTTCCATTCATAGAAAGGTAGTCTGACCTTATCTATGGTTGGGAATCATGTTCGGTCGATTAATGGCCATCTCAAGGTTCTGCTACTTCGATGAACTTTGGAGACCACTTCAACTCGTGATCAAATACTGGTCACAGGAGTCTAAAATTTTCACGGTTTAATACAAGATGGCCGCTTGCGTCATAAAAATACCACCTTTATACTACCTCATACTAACACAGGTGACATCAGGCATACGCGCGTGAAACTGGTGACTGACCAGTCTGTCGAAAAGTAGCATTCGCGGCATCGTCGTATGTTTCGCCGTAAGTCCTGATAAAATTCGAGGGGTGTTTGTGTGTGTGGCAAGATATCGTGCCCCATGTCCGGGCAATCGGCTTTAAGTAGGAACGTACATTATCTCTCGACTTGCAGATACGTTAGTGAGAATTAGTGTTTATCCGGTTGCCAGTTCATCAGATGTGGAGGAGACACTTCTGCGAGCTTGTGTATTCAGTAACAGATCGTAACGTCTTGAAGATGTGTCGGCGGTGTGGATCAAGACGCACATATGAAATTTTACGCTGACAACTGGCTATCCTCCTTGCCAGCTATATCCTCAGCAGTCAACTTTATTCACTACTCGGCGTCATTGCCATTAGGATGAGGGTTTCGCTTAAACAACTGGCTCTCTAATAGGTGCGACGTTCTTAATAGTATTATTCCCTCTGGAATAAGTAACGATGCGTTAGCATTATAAAGTACGTTGGGTGTCAGATGGGACACCAGAGCTCCAAACTGTTTGATAAAACGGCCGCAAGAAGTGGTATATTCAGTGCCATCTTCAACTTGTATGATACGTTGGAGTGGGTATCCCATGGCTACTTCCAGAAAAACATACTGTTGCGAGAGTCCCGTTGCAAAAATCTGGAGTGGAACAATCCATCTAGTGCAGAAATTTCAGTTTCACGCTTAATTGAAACATTTACAAGAAATTGCTGAGATGCGAACTCAGATATATGTAAGGCCAAGTGGGTTTGTGGATTGTGACTTTGAGTCGCTCGTAGTTTCTGACGCATCCGAAATGGAATAGGGTGCGGTTGCCAACGTTTGCTTTTACGCAAACAGTGGTTTATGTTTATGCACATTGATCCAAAGGAAATGGCAACTGACACCTAAGATATCAGTTTCTATCCCTCGATTCCAGTTTCATGTGTGTATGTGAATGTCCGTTTCGAGAGCATGGATTTTGGGTAGATTTGATGATCTTGTCGCATTTTCCCAAGTGTCGCCGTACCTTTCAGTATATCCGTCGCAAGTAAACTGTAGCTCATCTTTGGTGCCTTTGATCCACGGAATTTAGAGTTTGTGAGGTAAGCATTTGAATCTGAAGTTCAATTCGCTATAGACTGAACAGCTTTGAAGTAGTTTCATGAAAAAATCTCCGGTATGAGTGGCACATGGGAGTTTCCTACCATCAGTATAGAAAACAGGAGGAGTGAGAAACTACTCTGGAGAGGTGTCACATTGAGATTAAGTGTCCTCGGGGGTATTTTTGTCAGATTTGTTTAGCTACTTATAAGTAGTACGCGTGTGTGTGCACGCATAAAGTAAATAGAAATAATGAAAAGGCAACAAAAGTCGTAATGAATATGTATTAGATGAACCATGCCCGAAACAGCGAACTCACCTTATGTTGAAACTAAGTAAACGGATTGAATATATCTTGAATTTATCTTAAAGAATTTTTGCAATTGTTTTCGTTACATACACGCGTCAGTATGGAAAGAAGGATCGAACTGCGAGACAGCAAAACCTCCTATAAACACACTTAACTCTGATTTCATTTTGAATAAAACAGTTCCTTAAGAATCACTCAATGATTATCTACCTCGTTGTATTTACCCATTTGACCAAATAACGAAAGATGATGCGATTTGGGGCGCAATCGTCCGTAGTCTGAAACGAACTACAACCAGGGACATTCAATTTAATAGAATCACCAGGGGTTTTGAATTTTGCTAACAAGTACACTTATGCCAACTGCGGTAGAAAGTAGGTCACGTGTTAACGCAAAATGGCACGAGCATATGAATTCATTCACAACCGGTTCAAGCAGATGAGGCATGAAAACATGCGTATACCAATATCACATGACTTAACAACGACGACACAGAGGGGACAGAGAGAGGAACTGTGAACGCACCAACTGTGAAGTGATACCGCTACTAGCGAAGTTCATAAAAACAAGTTCGGTTAATAACCACACTAAGCTGGCCGAGAACCTGACAGACATTGCAGTAACAAAATGATTAGTATCAGTATGTTGTTACAGCACTGCTGTACGTCGAAAGCTAATCACAAGGAACAAGGTTACATTGAAGGAAATAAGATTGCTAACTACTTATGATTAACCAGATCATCATTAGTGATATTACAATTTTAAGTAGAACATCATTCGCAATTGATCACAGCTGTCGCAGTTCCATGGACCTTCCAGTCAGCTGTTTCTGAAAAGAACCGACAGACTTGAGTTTCGGTCTTGGAGTTGGTCAGTAGTGCACATCCCTGCTATGGCTGGCAACTATAACCTCAGCCACGCTTTCATGAAGTGATCACGTTGATCAATGCGCCATTGACCACACATCAGTCACGACCGATTTGTTATGTGAACGCACAGCCACTGTCGCTTAGCAGGTCTAACGAGATGGCAGAGTTACCTTTGTCTCGGGAGTAATCGCGGGGTTATCGATTAGAATCAATGGACACTGTCTGCTATCGAGATGATCAGGCAACCTGGCCACCATTCATAAGCGAAAATAGTTGGTCGTGCCTAATGTGTGGTCAATGACGCATTGATCAACGTGATCACTTCATGAAAGCGTGGCTGCAGTTATAGATGCCGACCATAGCAAGGATGTGCACTGCTAACTAACTCTAACAAGGGCGAAACTCGAGTCTAGCGCTTCTTTTCGGAAGGAGCCGACCGGAAGGTCCATGGAACTGAGACAGATGCGACCCATCGCGAGTGCCGTTCAACTCGAATTTAATCAAAACTCTCACTATTCACCACTAATGTTATCATTAACAACGTAATAAATTGGGTCAAGTGAAATAACGAAACTAACAATTTGGTGTGCGAAATATTTTCCAGTAGTCCGAGATTCCGCGGAAGTGTGCTCCAACACTAGTACTTTTACCAATATGACGAGCATGGTGAGTACATAAAAGTGCTCGTTGTTTACTAAGTTCTTTTAATATACCCCGGCCGACACACGCGCGCACGCCGTTTCACACAGTGCATATTCAGGACACGCGTGATGCAGTGTGGATGATTGTTCGCAATCTTTCTATGCATTAGGCGTAAAGATGGTTTGATGGACAGTCTGTTTTCGATTATTCACCACCGGGCCAATTGCGTGACATCTTATAGTACGAGCGTTGTCAAGTGAGCAAAATCAAGAACAATTTGTCACACAATTACGTCAAACGGTTTGAAACTGGAGGGCAAATAGCTTAGATTGACCTCCTCAAGAGTCAATTGAGTAACGAGGGCCGTGGTAAATATAGGGCCTGAACAGCTTTCCTCTGAAACCACAACTGTGGGTTGCGCAAACGAAGTTCAGTCGTCTCCGCGGTGGTCAGAACACATCTGACGCCTCCGCGTTGGCGGCTGGGTGAACCGTAAATGGCCAGGAAAGCCACATCCGGTGAGACTTGGTGTCCTGATTCAACGAGAAGTGCCAGAATTGTACTCAAAATTGGCCTCACCTTGTCCGTAGCCAGCTCACTTGACAACCATGACGATATACAATTTTGTAATTGGCCGGATGATGAAATAGCCAAAAATACTGTTCGCCAAACCTGATGAACCCATGGGGAATAGTTGAAACGTTGAAATCTTGCATATGCAATTTGGATGACTGTTTGGAATCAGCAACCAAAAAGGTTTTTTTGTCCTGTAACCTGGTGATTAGTCAGACTGGTAAGATTAGAGAGAGGTACGAGGTAATATGTGCATCTGCAGGATGGATGTCTGTTTTGCGTTTATCCTGCAGGTTAGGATTATGGTTAGTTACTTCATGTTAAAAGGAAGCTGTAAACAAATAAGACACAAATAGTTGAACACTACACCCCGTTTTATCTGACCATAAATGAGTACGAAGGAGTTACCTCTACGACGAACACGACCAGTCAGAATGCTTTTACAGTAATTGAGTTGTTTGTTGCTGATCGCAAACAAACAGGGCATGTTTCTCCACTGGTAGTTTGCAAATTAATCTTGAAGTCTCGGGAAACCAGAACCGTGGGTAACAGAGGACATACTGACAATCAAAATTGTTCGTACTAGCCTGCTCATGAAAAACTGAAGAAAGCGGAACGTGATTATCTGATAAACTTGGCTGCAAATAAATAGTCAAAAGCAATCCGGAGCGCTTCTTAGAGGTTTGACAAACCCTTTTATCTGACGAAGCCACATTCATTCCTAACGGATCGGTTGAGCTGTCTCGTGGTTCACTAAGAACCTATGTTTCACACACGATCACAAGCAGTAGGAGATGCAAAGATAATGGTTTAAATTAGCCTGTCAGGTGACCGCCTAGTCAACTTGCATCTTCGACAAGGATTTTGGAGTGAAAAGGGATTGAAATCAAGTACCTTTCAAAGACAGTTGATACTTCCGTGATTTTAACTGTGATGTCATTGGTTTCAATATAGCTAATCCTGATAAACGTTCTCTTCAGGGAACCGCTATCTATAAAACAAATCCAAGGAGCATGCAATAACTGATAATCATCACCAACAACGTTCTGAAGTCCTATAAGCTACGTTCTGAAAGTTCACGCAAAATCTTTCTGTACAAACAGTATTTTCAATTTGACCATCAGTCACATTTGATCGCAGCCTTCGCATTCAGATAGACTTTCCAGCCAGCCTCCTCCGAAAAGCACTAAACTCGAGCTTCGCTCTGATTAGAGCTCGTCAGTAGTGCATATCCTTGCCACGGCCGCGATTTGAACTCCGGCCATTCCAATCATGAGGCAACCGTGTTGGCCACTGCGCCATTCACCTCACATTAGGCACAACCGAATTATCAAATCTGAACGCTCAACCACCCTGGCTTGTGAGCAATGATCAGGTTGCCCGATCGTCTCGACAGAAGACACAGTAACTGTCCTGTTAACTCCAGTCGATAACCCCACGATTAGGACTTCCGAGACATGTCGAGATCACCGAACTCATTAAACCTGCAAGGCGATATTTTAGATTACTGATGAGTAGTCGGGGATTTGGTTTAGTTTCAAGTTGACCATCACTCAAACGGTATTTCTTCAGTAGTTTCACATACTGTAAATTTTTATTCTTTGTTGTCCAACACAATCTAAAGCATGTTGAATTAGTACGCAGAAAATGCTACAATCTGGCACAGTATACCAATTGTGAAGATGCCAAAAGATGGAGACGTTTTTGAAAGCATTTAAGCCATTTCGAACAAATTTCGCCAGTTCGGAAATATTATGGTCTATACTAACTAAGTCCTACTGGTTACCAAATCGTTATGCTAAGTTTTTTTCAATCAGTGACCAAAAGCAGCCAGCCAGTCTTGTGGTCCACGGGGCACCTGAGAGAAAATGTTTGAACCCACAATTACAAACAGGCGGATTACGTTACTGCGCCCATCGTTCGTCAAAAAGGAGGCCTAATTAATATAATTCAGTTGGCCTCTGTATTCGCCTGAAAAGCGCATGCATCGATGGGACCGCAACTCTAATCACAGGGAAAACATGCATATCTGGTTAACGTCAGTACTATATCTGGTAGTCATGGATGTCATATATCGCCAAGAAAGAGGTATTTCGCCCGATAAACGAAATTTTGGATAGTGGGATCTTGAAGATCCTGATATCTTCAGTGAAGTATTTATACAGAAGGTACTAAATAGAGTTGCGGAGTGCGCTGTAGTACAATTTGGCCCATAGAACACGCGGTACAAAGCATGCGTGCCTGTTGATCATAAACACTGTGCAATTAGGACAGTACTGAATTAACCGACCAGGCTGTTAAAAACGGGTGATATCCCTATTCGGTTAGTTGTCTCAACAGGTCGCAAATGGTCAACAATTGGAACAGTCGCATTGTGACTGTCACGTGTGAAGTGGGCAGACTGGACCCGGTTTTCCCCGGGCTGATGGTTTCACGGATAACTTCGCCAGTTTGTTTAACCCTAAACATGTCCAAGTGAGGCAGCAGCAAGACAAGGAACTGTCGGAAAATCAGACAGACGACGAGTAGCAACAGATGCAGTAATCGGGGATAGACGTCTTATTCTCGTTAGCCGGGGTATCGGAATAAACGCCGGTGAAAAACTACCTCCCGATATAGGATCCAATTCATTATCACGTTTCCTTACTCTAAGACAACCAGAGAACTGATGTACTCATAGATGGAATCACAATCTGATTTCAACCGGCAACAGTAAGTAATTGGAGACTTGTATTCTCAAGATCTCAGCAGTAGATGGATGAATGCGTATTCGTCAGAAAATTGCACACTTACTATGAGCCCAAAATAAAAAAACAATAATATTATTCAGTTGGACATACTACGACTTGTTATTTGTGAATGGTCAATAAAATTCATGGATAAACTGATCGCTGAGGACGGAAAAATTTGCCACCAGTAAACTACAGTAACAAAAATCACAGGTTACACGAGTAAACTAAAAACAAAGTTGATATATGCATAAATGTGAAAATGGAGTCTCCATGTTTCACTTCTGTTAGAGGAACCCATTTTTTCCATCCAAAACCGCCTCCTCCTCCTCTAGAAGACGATCCTATCCAATCATAATGAGCGGAAACGTCGTCAACATCCGAGAGGTGACCTCCACTAGTTTTTTTACCTGTCCGGCCTTTATTCCGCTACGCTCATTGGTGGTTTAGTGACCTTAACTACTTTTTTGATGTCTGTCCTTCGGTTTTCTGGTTCGAGAATGTTGGTAGGTCACTATGCACCCTATAAATACCATGCAATTTTCTCCTTGTCGCACACGTTTTCGGAGCCGAACAAAGTTGCTATTTTACACCCGTCTTTGGGTTTGTCTTGGACGCAATTAACGGGGACCGCCGCGTATTTTCCGGAACAAGATTTGCCGTGCTAATTACATCAAGCAGGATAACCCGATTTCTTATCAATCGTCTTATTATACCGTGAACGAACCAGCGTACTGAGTCAAGGGTTGCAACTTCCCAGAAAATTGGGTTACATTTCCACACGGACCCACCAGCCGATTGATTAGTACAGCTCGATCGGGATACAAAGTCTCCGACACAGTGCTCCTCGGTCCAACTGCTTTGAGTTTGCACTGGATATGAAGCATGAGTAGAACCACTTGAGCAGCGTAAGCTGTTCGGACTTCGTCCGGATCACAGTCTAGTGAAATGTCCCATAAACAGCTACCCACAGGATCCAATCGTGTTCGCACACTATGGAGAGCACATGACTTCCACTGAGAACGTGGTCAATATGAAAGTTGCTAATCACATTTCCACTCACACACGTGCATATAGCTGTTAGTCTAAACTGGCAGAGGGACGGAAGAAATTTGTTTAAGAAACTGAGGTGGTCTTAACTCACATCTAGATTTAAACAAAGGTCGAAACATGTAACAAATTGTATTGAAAATGGATACTGGAGAAACAGAACACAAGCGTGTTATCGTGTTACTGCAATAATACAAACTAGTGAAGGAAAAAGAGATAAGGGGACTTTTCCTTCAAAGCAGTCGTGAACTTGACAGAAAAAGACTAAGTGGGTGACGCCCACCTACATCGTTGACAGTAGCCACATAATCCGTAGAGAATTCGGATCATTTTGGGTAAAATAAATAAGACAATATTTCAATTTACTGACAGAAACATCCCACAGAAATCCACACGTGTATACTGCACGGCTACAGCCTGGATTCCGACAGAGGCCATGGGGTAAGTGGTCGATACGTTTCATATACAGCGCACGCCTAGCTGTGAATAAAGCCAGAAAGAGAATGTCCGACGACCGTGGACCACATAACCAGGGAGTGCACAAACTTTAAACAACCTGGTTTCCTAAATCTCGTTTAGATCAGATTACGCAGAGCCCAATGAGTACATTTGAAAATCGCTCGAATTCAAAAAACCAGAGGCTAAACAACACCAACCCAGAACAATTGCCAACTATGGGAGTGAACTTTGAAAGCGGCAGAAAACGCAGAAAATTCACAAACACCCGGGTTGTTCACACAAGCGCCTGTGTGTGACCTACAAACAATAAAGAGAAACGCGTGATGTAACATGCCTTCCTGTCAGCGAAGCTGCTTGTTCGATCGACCGCGCTGTGAATCACCGGTCTCATTAAATCATCTATCAAGAAAACAACCTAACGAATACAATTTGCATACCTTCCAGTATATTTCCCTCCGACAACAGGCGCAATCAGTGAAGTGAGGATAGAAAAAACCGCATTCAATAGTTCGATTCAAACAAAGACTCACGCATGCATCTAGCAAAGCAAATCGTAGAGGACGACACTTTTTGTGTGTGTATGTATGTACATTTACCAAGAATTTCGCAATATCGAGTACAGAATAGAAAAAAGGCCAAAAAAACGGTCGGCGTCCGCAACCTCAGTAAGCAGCAAAAACCAAGCGGAACGGAGATAGAACGCCTAGGGTGCTCAAAAAACCCGTGTTTGTGCAGTGGTGTGCCGCATAAGTGTCACAAGTTGGACCGCCGCATATAAAAAAAACATGAATCGCGAATGGTGAGAGGCAGTCGGAAGAGAGGAAATGAGACTGAAGTACACAATCGGAGACTACGGTGATGTTAGCCTGGATCGAGCGGCTTATCAGATTTACAAAAAAGCAGGATGTGAACCGAGTCAGCTAAGGGTAGCAGAAGTTGTTGGTCTGTCGGCCACGCCGACGAGGTGTTGAACACTGCGCTGACCGATGCGTTGGACTGCAGGAGTGATCACCTGCAAAAAAAGCATAAACACCTTACACATGAAAACGATTTGCACACAGACGGTGAATGAAACAACCACATAGCTTATTTGAATGCGAAAGCTGTGATGTGATGTGAGCAGTGATCAAGTTCGAACAAAATAAACCTTCAAATTGTAATCGCTAACAGACATTGTTCAGTCGTTTCGACTTAACAGATGAGTCTTGAAAGACGAACAACCGACTGGAGCAAATATGTTTATTCTCTTTCGAAAATGAACTGTCAAGCTGAATGCCGTTCAGCCAGAATGCTTGAATGTAGTTTCTTGATCACGTTCAATGGGATGCTAATGGCGTAGTGGTTACCACGATCATCTCGCAAACATGAGAATCCGTGTCAATTAGGATCGGCATGAGGAACCAAAATGAAACGAAAACTTGATGGTAGTGCAGTCCTGTCCGAATGTGAAAGTTCGAATCAAACGGGTACGAAAAACCCAAATACCTAAACCGCAATGATGGAAAAGTGTGCATGAAGAACAACGTGATAGGTGCTGCGGATATCAGGCGGCATTGGAAAACATTCGTCGAAATCGTAAGTACAATGCGAGACCGATAACTGGGGTTCGCAACCCGGTGGCTTCAAGAACAGGCAGGAGCTTTAACATGAGCTAAACTCGACAGAAGTGTTCCGCTTTGAAATGGGCCGACTGGAAAGTCTACTACTAAATGTCAGCGACACTTGGCCTATTGTTTTCTCGAAGACGTGGTACATCAATACTAAGGTGACAATAATTACAACAGGTCTTCTGTGGCTTGATAAAACATGAAACTAACCGGCAGCAACGGAAACTTGCAATAATCTGCTGACCTTGTGCGAGATTAACGTGAACGTATGTATTCAGTGATTTATCAGGGTCAGATCTAGCAAGCACAAAGATAAACAAAGTGCGTACACTCTTGAACAAAGTGTGTACACTGACAACGTTTAGTTTGCAAAAATTACTTTACTGATCGTCGCGATGTGCATCGGTAACTGTCAATTTGGTTATAGATGGGAATAAAGTACAGCGAAGTGTTGCACGAACGTGGTGACATGGAGTAAACAATCGGACGAACAGATCAATACACGCTAACCTTTTGAATTACAACATCTGCTGCTGAATCTATCGCGCTAGCCAACTCCGGTGCTCGGCCAGTGTAGCTTAAGAACAGCCAGGTCACAAGAGTCACAAATGCCATGTAGAATGGAAACAGGAACATGTTTGTCACCGTGGACAAGCCGATGAACTCGGAGATGCCCGTGATAAGATAAAAAACCATCAGAATAACCACAAAGACCGCCGGAGTTCGAAATGTCTGCGAATGAATGGTTGGGAAAGGGGTGGAAATGAGCAGTCACATAGAAACCCAGGGTGGGTCAAGGCAAATTCAGTCAACGGAATAATTCATGCTCCTGGAAGAATATTTTTTCAGCTTTTAACATACCAAAACGAGGGGTAAATTAATTAATGAAACCAAGTCCCGCTGAAATAATAATCTTAAAATTACGGTCAATACAATGGACAGTATCGAATCGAAGAACTTTTGATTCAGTTTCATAGTTAATACAACATTAAGGCTGAGTTTGCGTGGAATTCGACCAAGTAGGGATCAACAGAGGATGATTGAGAATGTGTCTGCATTGGGATCTAAAAAGAATCGAATGAAGAGAGCAGGTTACGCCAAATGAATGCATATTTTTCAGCACTGTAAACTGAGCATGAACAGTGCAACAACCACCGGTCATGACTATGAGATGTGTAGATGGAGAAAATTTGGACGGTGGATCCCAAAGGAAACGAGGACAAAAGACTAAGCAAGCGTGTACCAAACAAGTTATGAACCACGACGGTTAAACGCGGTCTTTGTGAAATGAACATTCAAGAATACATTCTATTCGAACACAGAACAGCACAGTATTAGCAGGGGCATTTTTAGCGTTTTTACAGTGTGATCCTATCTTTCGCGAGTCGCCATCTGGAACGCCCTCGATCTCCACATTCCGATAGCAACCCTTGAACGATGGTTTATTGTCGAAGTATAGATATGGAAAACTAAACTGCAAGCTTGCGTAAGCTATATTCAAGCACGTAATTGTTGCAGTAACCACTTAGTGAAAGCGCAACTCAGTGTAGGCCAAGAAACGTTAACATCGAATCACACAATCGGTGCATACGGAAGTTAAAATTGCAATGAGAATGTGCGACAAGCCAAAGTGAATCTTGTTCTGGTGTTTCATCCGCTAGTAAACGCCATCTTCCTCCTGGAGTTTTGACATATTTAAGAGACACGGGGAAGTTATTATGGCACTTAACCGAAGATCACCCAATAGTGTTGCTAATGTTAATGGTCGAATCTAATAGTAACTGTTAACCCAGTCTAATGACTCAAGTACATCCTTCTTAAGGAAAGCAGGCAACCAACCGTTACCATGCAGGCTTAATTGTGCCGGTTGGCAAATGTCAGCATAAGAAACGACACAGTTCACAGCATGGATCAAACAAACGGGTAAGCAAACGCGTCGATTTCGTAACAAAAACCCTGCTGACCTCGACACGTGTCGTGTGCCTGTTCCACAAACTGTGTCAAAATAGAGGAGGCAGTCACCTGGTCAGTGTATGAAATAGATTCAAGGGATAAAGCCACTAGCATCAAAGCTTAGCTCACCAGGGTACTACCGGTTACCCAGACAGGATCCAGAGGGTTCTGTTTAACTATGCTTAAACATGCTATCAGAAATGGTGTGGAATAAAGATAAGTGAAGCGCTCGCAGTAATAAGCTTTGTTCCCTTAAACCGCATACTCGTCATTTCGCCGCTAATGTTTAATTATTTTTGGCGCCAAAAGCAACTACACCAAATCTCCGACAACTAACCAATAATCAACATATTGCTCAGCGAGGTAAATGACAGCCTAGGCTTCAATATGACTGGCAACTCCATTCGTAAGGTTTAGGGTTGGAACTAACGGGAGTGTGTTCCATACGGAAAACGATCGAGCATCACAAACTCAAAAGTGACCATGGTTGGGCGTTTAGACATGATAAGGTGATCGGCCTTAATGAGAGCTAGAGGGAAGTCCAATGTATCGTTTCAAAAGAGGCCAAGTCTGCCTGAGGGCAAGATCCCCAACCATATATGGGTGATATGTAGGTTATCAATCCAGGACTACTTGCCAGGTATATGATAAGTCTTATCTTGTCTTAATGGTCAGCTGAAAGGAACCGACAGCTTGATCAAAAGTAGCAACCAGGAAAAATCACATCAAAGAAACTAACGGAAAATATCAAGCTGTATGAAAATTTGTGTAAAGTGAACTATAAGAAAAATGCTGTAAGATCCATGCGAAGGTTAAAGTGATGTTTCCATGTGTATAACGAAGCTCGAAAAACAGTTACTGATCCACCGAACGTGTGATCGGAACGGAATGAAGGACAGGCAATCTGTGTTTGTATGCGTAATTATAACAATGAGATACGTGCGACAGTACACTCAGACTAGTACCAGTTTACACGAACAAGGCTAACGATCTTTTTTCAAAACCATGATGTTCGGGTGTGTTTGCAACTGATGAGATATCATGCCGGGATCGAACAATTATTCCCAAAACCGAGCCAACTGTGTGCGAAAATGCACAGGTCCCAGGTAAAGGACAAGCACTAGGTAGGAAAAATCAGTGAAGGGAGAATTTCCCGGACAGACAGCAAATGATCTCTATTCGCTAACGTGGAACCCAACGGTCTGCACTGTTTTTCCATCTCAAGATTCGATCAGTGGTATGTGGTATACTGTAGATGCGTGGAACATTCACTAAACAATTCATAGAAAATCAAACTGAGTTGTGTGGTTAAGCACTAAAAGTACACAAAAAAGGTGAAGAAGCATAGATGGCGGCATCCGTTACGGAGTAGCTTGTCACAGTGACCGAAGACAAAGGATGCCTGTGATTAACCATCATCAAAAGTGACTTGCGTTGCACCGCCTGTGGCTCCACCCACACACTTCGTACTCAGTGTACACTCGAAGGAATAAGACCAGGATGCGTGGGAGTGAGGTCTGTCAGGCCCGCCAAAGGCAAAGAAGTATACATTAGCATGTACATATAAACGGTCTGAAAGGACCAATCACACCTCGCTTCTTAAAAGCAGCGTCGTTGGGAAAACTGAAGTATTGACCTTATGGGCGATAACAAAAGTGCACGTCCAACAAAAAATTCGAAATATAAACAATTGCGATCTCAGCGGTATTAACTTGTACGCATCCTGTCATACGATATACCAAGTTGTAAATATAACCGACACTGGTCAATTGTCTAAATGTCTAGAAAAGGTCGAGAGAATACTAAAATTGCAAAGAAGAACTCCATCTACCTGGAATATATTTTTATTCGTGTTGGCCACACGATACTCGTTTCCCAGCTGCTGTAACGTGGACTGTAATCGTTCGAGGTAGCGAGCCGAGTATTCTACACCACCCATTTTACGTGTTTGGGAGAACTTTTGCACCGCAACCGTGAAGGCACGCGTGTGCGCGACTTCCAGATCACTGGGATTCATGTACGGCTTATCAGGACCGCAAACCTGCAAAGCGGAGAGAGATGGAAATATCCAGAATTAAATTATGAAGAGTGGAATTACTGTCCAAAAAAGATCAGCGAGTAGGCTATGCCTGGGCGAGTTGTCTCCAGTTGAGTAGATGGAAACAGTGTTACACCAGTGGATGAAAAATAACCAAGAACAAAGATACAATTACTTCAAAAGCACGAAGTAGCTAAGCTATTGGTCGCAACTTCGAGCAGAAGACAAAGCCATCCCTCATCTTTGTCAAGAAGATATGCAGGTATTACGTTAAACCGTCAGTTGGTGTGGGTAATGTACTTTAAACAAGACATTTACTAAGTCTCCTATAACCCCGTATAGCAAAACCCGCCGTTTTGTCAATGCAAGCCAGTTGGCTGCATTGTTCTCCAGTAAGTTTTTGCGGTATTTTGAACAAACATTCTAAACTATTCATTAGATCTGCGAAGTTTTGTCTAGATGTACTCGTATTCATCGTCTCCATCTTAATGGGAGTTTTAATATCATCCAGTGTTGGCTGATTCTAACTGACCACGTTATGCATATTTATATCTACACTTTCAACTAGGTTGGGTAACAACTCTGCGCACAACAAAACCTATGGACCATCTGCCAGACACTAATTAGCAAGATTAATGGCAATTCCAAATCTGTACATAACTGAATGGAAAAATCAAACAACAACCTAGTATTTTAACTGCTGATGGTATAAATAGGCGAATGCTAACCACTCACCTGCTGATGCGCATAGCACGATTAGTCACGTCGACTGGCAAATACGGCACAACAGAGGAAGACGTATAGCGTTTAAGATGGTAAACAGATGGACGTAGAAAACTAAGTTAAATTGGGGGCACACAAAGATTCACAAAACTAACGCTAATGATTATCATCCTGCTGAGACGAACATCAACGTCAGATTTTGAACGCATCCGCACCTAAGTTATACGCCTGTCACTGGGTCGTCGCTTTTTGTCTAGCCCGGGTGCGTAAGGCCCCGGATTGGTTTAGTTACAGCCCTAGATGAGACTCCTTTCATTTTGCTAAGCACATCAAGTAATTTGCTGTAGCAGACACATGATTGGACTGGAAACATCAATTTGACGGGAGACGAAATTTTCAATTCAACTTATAAATTCTATGGTGTGTCAAATAGAGTATTTTTCAAGTAAACAAATGGTCCACAAATACAGTTGAGTCACTTGGGTTAGGTGAATCGGATATGGTTTAAGTACTGCTCCGTTTGCTATAAAATGCTTGGGCGAATATTGGTGTGAAACGAGATTTGTATCCGTCAACAAACTGAAGCGGATTGTTTTCAATCAATTTCAAGAGGTCGATGATAGTCTCTCTCTGTGTTGATAACATCAACCGGATTTAGGCGGACAGCAGACAACTGGAATACCATCATAATCTTGCTTCATGCAATTCTGGCTTTCGGCGCTTGTACTGATCACCGCCGACTGTCGTAGAGAAGCAAAACTGGTCACCGTAGGCCGCGTTCGCCTCCCAGGCTGGGGGTCTCCCGACTCACAGAGTCGATGACTGGAGACGATAGGTGAGATGATGGCTAACCGAGCTCAGTTGTGTGGACGTTGTCGTTGTTTGGCCGAGTTACCCGTGAAGTGAATGCATTTAATGGCGTGGGGCAAAGAAAGACGTAAGGAAGCTGTTTTGCTGGTGACGCCTTAGTTCCACCTGACTCGGTTTTTTGTTCGTGAGGTGTAGGCACCTTGCTGTTGAATGTTTGGAAATAGACGTAACTAGGTATTCATATGTTCGCCGAGCCTGACATTTAGGTTGCAAACGTTTCATCACCAGGCGAGGTGACATCATCAGTGCGTAAGTGTTTCAGCGTATATATATATATATATATATATATATATATATATATATATATATATATAGCCGCACTGATGATGTCACCTCGCCTGGTGATGAAACGTTTGCGACCTAAATGCCAAGCTCGGCGAACATATGAATACCAAAACCATCAACCCGAGCTACAAACAACACCACCACTGTTCCCAACCATCATAGACGTAACCATTTTTAGCGGTTAGGTCCTTTTCAGTTCCCTCATTTTTCCTCTCTTTCTGTACAGGTTTTGCTTTTCTTCTTCATGGTTGTGTTACAGTTAAGCATCAGTAAGAACCACTGATGTATTGCTGTCTGTGATGATGATGTTCAACTTCAAACGGCAACTCACACAGCCATTAGTTTTGCGAGTGGTACGTACTGCAAATGGTATTTCAAGCTGAATGATTTTTTATTGATTCTCACGTCATTTTCTGCTGTCGAGACCATGGCTGGCCGAAATACTGTTCGTATCCTGTCCAAATCAGTGGTAGATGGTCAATGCGATTGTCACAATGTTTTCAACCCCCCTATTCCGATTGAGATAATGCAACAGTTTCGCAAGCAGTAGCCAATTCCATGTAAAGAGACAAGTCTGCTTGTCATTCGCATTGCTGGATTTGGGTCGCATTGCGAATTTTTACGACGACTTCAGGCAGGTTCAGTAACCGTCAATGGAAAATCGACGCACCTGACAACAAATGTTATCTAGAAACGCCTAAAAAACACAAGTTCCATACTCGTCCATCATGTTTACATTGCTACACTGATTACATTGTCTGGCTCAAGGTGATCTGCGTAAAGAAAGTCGCACTGTGATCAAATATGCCAACCAACTTTAAGGTTGCAAGCGATTAGGACAACCAACTGTCAGAAAAGGATGGATGTTTCATTCCATTAACCATCCAAAATATCATTTTATGCCACAAAAATTATTAGCCTATGTCGCATACTGTCCATTGCACAAAGACAACCTGCAGCAGACAGTCGAAGCCTCATTAGATTACTCTAAATGTCCACAGTGTTCCTATACGATTACCCACTTCAGATGGAAAATACGCAGTGAGCTGCTCAATAGCTTCCTTTAGGTAAAACACGCAGCAATATAATACTCACAACTTTGGAACACATTTGATAACTAAATGGCAAGTGTCAACGTCAGGAAGATGATGGACCAGAAACGGTTACCGGAATAGCGTGTACGCGCTATGGCGGAAGTGCTACCAGGACGAACCACAATGTACTGCTGCCCGATGAGTGTGAATAAACGTCAGCGGTGCAAATCAGTGTATGCGTTCGTGGTCCTATGTTTTAGTATAACCTGTACAGGATTTCGTGCAGTCATAACACCCCTATCCCGGAAACAGCAGGACAGGAAAGTAAATGGTTAAGACGGTAATACTTCATTACAACGAACAACACACTTTACAAAAACTCCTAACTCATTTCGTAACCTTCGTCACATCAGTGTATCCTGGCGTACACATTACGATTTCTTCCCTCACGTGGTTCATAGCACAAGACTTGTAAAACGTGTGCTTTATTATTAAATCAAGCTCGGCGAGTGCAAGACTAAATGCTTAATAGAAATATCGTCGATGGTCGTTTGATGTGATATGTACGGGTTAACAAGGAAAGCCTTTACCTCATCACGGTCTAAAGGAACGTTGACGTAACTTTCAGAAAAGAAACGGTGTATCTTTAGAAAGCAGTTCCAAGTGTCAGTATGCTCACAGGAGACGGTGACTATTACTTGACCTCATAATCAGCGTGCTATATCAAAAGTAACCTGACGATCCACAGCTTCTTCTCTAATGAGTCTGGTATCCACAAATGGATGCTCGCTACATGCACCATTTCCCCAAGTGCATTTAATACATCTCGGTGCGGCACCTAGTAAATGGACAGACACTTGGCCCTGTCGACAGAAGTACAAGCTGGATCAGCGCTGCTAGCACCAAACTTGTCGCATTGTGGCTCGCACTGCACGTTTTGTTACAATGGACGCAAATGTGTTTGAAGATAGGTAACCTGATTGTAACAGGGAGACTTCCGTTAAAAAAGGCGTTCGTTATAATAAACAAAGGAGACATTTCTGAGCCAGACATTCTCTTCGTTACAAGAACCTTCTATTATGGTTGAAATCGAAGAAATCCCGAAAAGAAAAATATGACGTTCTTTTCGTAACGAAATGATGAGACTTGAGTTTTTACCCGCATATGAACAGCAACTTGCACCGAAAAAAGTCAGTGTGATCAGCAAACTAGGGAAAGTGTTTTGGAACGCACATACAAATAAATCAAGAAGCCAGGCAGAAGGGCGAAATCGAAACTGGACACGCCGCCTCATGTGCGCGCGCACACTACCAGAGAAAACCTTTCTAGACGTCAAAAAACATATTACGTGTTCGGTATCACAAGAACGGCCACTGTATTGGGCATAACACATTATTAGGTTAAGCAGCTTCCAAATAGCAAAATCTCTAAGCTGATGGATGAGACCTGTCAACTATTCATACGGAGGCTTTCCACCCATTGGACAAGTGTGGGAATCCTGTGTCGACCAGAGATCTCGTCCGGTGGTGTCTAGCTTGAAGACGCCTTAAAAGAACGTAAAGCCGAAAAATCGCAGATCGTGGATCGCCTGGGACACCCGAGACCAACTCCGGCAAACGGCCATTTTGCTATCTAAAATAGCCAACAAAGTCGACCCAGATCGAATATTTAAAGCAGCCCAAAGAACTGGTGAGTCTTGGTTGGACTTGAATGCTAAACAGGAAGATTGAAATGATGGAGAATGACACCTGTGGACAAATAACAGCTTGTCAAAACCCCGGGGCTCACTAGACATCAATAAACGATACAGTAGAAAATAGTCACCAATGCGCGTAGTTTTCATCCTGGATAACCAGCCAAACATTTGAAGATCGATAGAAGACAAGCACGGGAAACATGAGTGGAATGAAGCCTGTCCAGTGAAAAGTATTTAAAAAGATCCGATTGCCTGAGAGCAGCAGTGACACTGTGAATTCGCTAGTGATGAATTAATCCTCTCGATCCGATCATTGGGCATTTCACATTGAACGCTGAATGAATACATCCACACCGACAACAGGCTAGTCCGTGGCAAACAAACCTGCTTGCCGTGTTTAAACTAAAATACAGCTGGTAAAGAAACTGGTTAGAAAAAAGTGGATAGTGTGACACTAGCCCATATCGAGATGAATTTACCCTCAATTTGATTGGGCAACGGCAAGTAATTGGTTTCAAGTGATTGGTTGTCAGATCAAGCTGGATCTGAGCCAGAGTTGAAGAAGAAGCTGAACTAACTAATGATCACCGGCACAACCTCAATACATCTAACTGGCAACAAAATGCCCGCACCCATATTCGGTATTGTGATTAGTCGATAAAAATGCTGCAACCAAGCACGTTATGAATAATCACGAACAGATCATGAGTTATGGGTACGTCTAGAATGTGTTGAAAGACTGTTCATACGCAAGCCGCACAACTGATAAAAAGCAAATGGCAACAGGTGTTTTATCGTAAATTTGGAATCAAAATTCGTCTTTGAGTCTCACCAGTTAGCTATTAAAACGTGGTGTACGGTGCGGCGCAGGTTTGAAAATACCAGACCTATCATATCAACAGTGCCACGAAATTCCAGTAAGGCCATTACCAACTCACGCCGGAAAAGGCGTAAAAAAGTTTCCAGTGGTTTGGGTAAAAAGCCAACTTGTCATATTACGGAGCATGTTAAGAAAACTTCGACAGCTCTGGTGTACAAGATCGACGGATTGCCAGTCCCTAGTTTTGGGTTCATTAGGGCCCATTGCACAAAGTGCATCTCAGTGTGACAGAAAGTTGCATTCAGTTGTGTGCTTGTCTCAGTATGGCTTATTAAGCCGATTTTATCATTCACCAATTGGCATGTATTCAAACAAGGTTATGAAAAGCATTGAAACGACATACATCAGCATTGCATCCGACATAAATAGAAGTAATTGTGCAATAGCATTTGTGTGAATAAAGGGTGGAAAATCTCAGTTGAAAGAAAACTTCATTAGTTGATGGGCTGCGTTTCCTTAAAGGTTCACATTCCAGGTTAAGAGCAACGTTTTCAGTAAAATGCACAAATGACTGAATAGTGACAAAAATCGCAAAAAGGGCGTTGTTACTTTTCTGTGTGATAAAGCACGAATAGCAAACTCAACAACAGAACAAGAATGAAACGTGTGTTGCACCGTCATAAAATGAAATCTAACGCGATGTGACAGCCTGTACACCTCGATGATTTATTACACCAAACACACCTCACACACCCCACACAGACCAATGTATAACTACGATGAACTACAGTTTCCTGGTTCTCCAATTTGGGGGTTGCAAGAGAGTTGGTAAACTACTTCGGAAGACGGTACTAAATTTAACCTACTTCCTTGCAGTATAACACATTCAGCTGAACGCCATGGTTGGGAACACTCATTCTCCTGTCTAGGTCGGCGAGTCCCCACAGCATTTAACTCAAAGGCAACCATGAATTCTCGCACGGGTGTTAGGCGAATACCGTGGCGGCTGTTTTACAGTACAAACTGGGTGGTCTCGTCCGAATCAAACAATAGAGTGGATAGAAAATGTGCTAATAATGGTCCTTCCTCCCTCTTTCCAAACTGGACTCTTAGAAAAATCCCACTTCATGCAACCTTTCCCCAAATCCATGAACGGAAATAGCTATTAGATTCCACTTCCCACTGATCTCTATTGAAGCCTACACTGCAAGTTCGACGTTTGAACCTTGAGGTACGACAGCACGCTGCTTATATTCGGAGGCGAAATTAAGTGAAAATCGACGTTCGCTGCGTTTCGTGGAGAACAACCCAGGACAATCATCAATGTAGCAAACCTACGGTACTTTCATGGTTTACCCGAAAAGGGTTGCACATTTCAGGTGACTCCATATGTGGTGTGGTGTAACACTCAGCGCAGTGGCTGCAGCAGCGTTAGTACATTAGATTCCTGTTAGCAATTAGCTCTACGCCATATGAGCTTAGCGCCAGAACCCGAATCCTATGGAATTTTTTTTACTGTCTACTCACCAGTTGCACACAAAGACACCCTTCACTCGGATTTAGATGCTCGCCTAGAGTAAACACAAGTTCGAGGATATGGAAGCCCAAGCCGACCGATTGGAAGCAAGGGAGTCACTAAAGGAATCGATTTGAGCAGGTCACAAACCGCTCAGATAGTGGTGGACAGTCGCTGCAACCGTTCACCAAGTAACAGGTTCAAACATTGTCCCCTTCATTCTCAGATCAATCTTAGCAGTAAGCAAGTCATACAGCTGTTAGTGATGGGAACCGCGGTTTCATGCACGAGCGTGGAATTTAATGAAGCATGTAATGAGTGATTTTGTTTTTGTCTGTGTAGGTTAACTGTCCTCAAATTTGAAACTAAAAAACGCTTCACAATTTGGAGTCCTCAGCCACTTCGATCACTGTCCTCAGAGCGGCAACCGGTCACCAAACGTTCACTGGTTTGAATAATCACAAGGATAACATTATTTAGTAACATACAGTAAACAGAAGCAAGTGCATTGTCCGTAATCGTTGGGCGGTTTGTGGAGGTTGGGAACAGTGAACTCCGGCTAGTTAACGTATAACTGACAAAGGCCTTAACTATAACAGACAGTCTGCACACTGTTCTCATTGGCTCTCACACAGACTTACATTGTTAGTAATACGCCTGGCAATTGAAAGTTAACAAAAATACCAGGTTATTTTGATTTGGTAAAAACAGTTACTTTGTTAGCAACAACTTTTACGTTATACGGTGACTGCTACAATGCAGCATACAAGGTCAAATGCAGGCTAGACATTGTCGAGTCAACAAACTTTACGTAGGAACATCAGCGGCAAGTCGACTCCAAACTCCAACCTTGTGATTGATAGTCGGGTCGTCTAACCAGTGGAAAAGCTGACCATGACTAGGGTGCCAAACTGTCAGGCAAACGGCCACAGCGGTTCTTGTTGTTTAAAAGCATGCCGCCGTGGATTAAGAATTAGCGGCGGTCATAAAGACACATGACTCAGATAACAACGGCAAAACCTAGCGAGTAAACGAAATCCACACGTTCGCTTGCACATATGATGTCTTCAGACCAAACAGTGGATCGCAACCTGTGAGTACTTGTGCCAGTTAGGTCCATTCGAGTGATTGAAAAAGACCATGGGGAGAAGCGTGAAGTTTAAGATTCTGCAGATAACGCACGATGCAGATAGCTATTGACAAAAGTTCACACGTTATCCTGATCAGCGTTACACCAAAGTATAGCATGGGTAAGTCCTCAATAAAATTACCGTTATGGTAAAAACCCCAGATCTATAAGACGTTTTTGTCTTGTTTACGCTCAACGATTTGGTCGAACTTCCGGAAATCGATCGTCCAAGCTAGGCGCAACTAGGTTTAGTGGTTGTAGTTCCTGAACAGAGGAAGAGGTTCGCATGGCCATAATCTCGTCTGCTAAAATTTCTTGAGTGCGGATTGCTCCTGTGGACCAAACAACGCGGATAGAAATGGCACAGGAGAGACAGAGAGTTGGGGCATAAACGTCGCAATGGAAGTCCTAAATAGTGTCACTACCAATATCAGCCGGTTCACTAACTAGTTCGGATCAGCAAACGCTGGCTGTACACAAGTGGAGCACACTGGTTCTTTGTCTAGGACATACCGGTAAGCTCTAAGACCGAGTGTTTCGACTACTGTGGATTTGATCGAAAGCGGTTGGCTGTCGAAAAATATCCCTGTGAGTGATGAGCTGGACAGCACCGGTAAACAGCATGCACCAATGGATCAAACCAGACAAGCTAAAAAACATTTCCACAATGAAGCAAGTAGCTATGGTCATTTCCCAAACAGTCGGATGCATAAGTGAAAATGAGTTGGAAATTATGGAAAGACTGATAGGCACTACAGGTACGTGGTAATAACTGAGCTACACAGTGCCTTTTCCAAGTACTATTGCAAGTTACTGGGAAGCGTTATGACGTTTTGAAATCATAACAAAAAGTCTGGGCCGCGTATGACACTTCTTAACATTATCGCTTCGGTATCGGGCTGTGTTGTTATACTTCGAGTCAATGTATCCAGCGTGATCTTTTTTGACTCCTAAGTGACGCCCTGACGTAAGCAAATTCATACACTTAGTAGAGATTGGTCAGATTCATGTTATGTGAGCAATTATGGGTACTTTACACACAAGTGCGTTGAATGTTTTCAACGTAAAACAGTGAGATGTTCTGACATCCAGAAAAGTTTCATCTTAACTTCTGTGCTGAAAAACACATCTCTGCCCTTTCTCTGTACATTAATGATTAACTACGATAATACGGTGAGCCCACGCCACGAGATGTCCACTCACAAATAAACTCTATATCAAGACCTTGTCGTCCAGTAAGGAGGCACACTTCAAGGACATCGTCTTATTCCAGGTGACTGAAACAGAGTGAAGTGATAGTCGTTTAAAGTTGAACCCTCTTATCCATCCGCTTCTAGGAGGAGTGCTCAACAAAAATCAGTAACCACCAACAGAATACGCTAGCAATATTTTCATTTGACAATACACCCACACACAAACGGACAAAAGAAAAAACGTTGGCCACTAGGCATAATATTCGATTCCGACCATGTTATAGCCTCCAATCTCATTCAGTAAAGGCATTCAGTCGATTTAAAAACGGAGCGAAGCAGATTCCTGAAGAGCACGTGACAACCCCTTCGGGTGATTGCCGGAAAAAAAAACAATAGGATGCAGAGTGAAGTTCGTGGTACCTGAGAACGACAGAGTAGCGAACATGACTTGTTTTCTGTGTTTGATCATCAGGCTAATTACAACACAATAAATATGAAAACAGTGACTAATGTGAGTCAGATAAACGGTCAATATAGGTTAAGGACGACATGTTTGTTATCAGTTACGTGATCACTGTTCCGAATCATGGGCCTGACTGATTGTGGGCCAGGGGAGGTTGAGTGTCCGCACGAACTTCTTCTGAGCGCAGAGGTCAGGGTTACGCAATCGGATGCTGATGGCTTCGGCAAC
Source organism: Paragonimus westermani (assembly GCA_008508345.1). Taxonomy (NCBI): domain Eukaryota; kingdom Metazoa; phylum Platyhelminthes; class Trematoda; order Plagiorchiida; family Troglotrematidae; genus Paragonimus; species Paragonimus westermani. The sequence continues at coordinate 88,412 of QNGE01000334.1, read as the reverse complement.
GGTCAACATTCGAAATCTCACCCCTTTTGATCGATTCCTTGGCACTCGATAGACAATCGTGGTACCTTTCGGTATTTTTGTTCTTCATATTTTCACACCATCAACCTGTGCTTCTTACCACAGAGATCCCTGATTTTGTTGACACATCTTAGACATCATCTAACTCATCAGTTTTGAAATATTATTGAACCTAGAAGTGGATGCCTCGTGTTTCCGCGTTCATCGTTTCCAACCCAGACTACCAACTGGCACGTTGTTCATCATGTGCACATGCCCACGAGGGCGAAGTTGGTCCCTTCGGTCTGGATGTTGAGTATGATGTAAAGTGACCAAAACTCTAAGTGAACAAGGTCTATGAACATTCTGTAATGCACGTTTATTTAAGTATAGTCTGTAAGTAGCACTTGAAATCTAAGTGCAAGTACTATGCCAATTCGTCTAAGGTGCGATGGTTTTTATTCACACCTCACGGGAAATCTAGCTCATGGAAACGGGCTTTCTAACTGGTTCGGAGCTGGACAGATGCGACTTCTACGAAGCACTGATTAACATTTATGACAATTGCGGGCTAACAAACTCACGGTTGCTGAATCATCTGAGTAATTAAAAGACGACCTGGTTACTTTAGTGATGAACAGTACAGACTGTGGAGGTAAGCGAAATAGCCTGTCCTTGGTGCCATCCATGAAAACCTAGGCCTAGCGTTCCCCTCTACAGTCTTATCCACAAAGTATGACGGACCTAACTGACTCACAAAGTCACACTTTGCGATCCACAGCTTGGTATCAATACGCACAAACGAATCTGCGGATATTGTGTACTCATTAAATTTTACTGGCGTTAGTTAAGTAGTCATGACACTTAATGTTAGAAAAATCGTTTTTTTGTCTAAATCCGCCTCCTTCCTCTAGAAAACGATTCCATTCAATCAGAATAGGCGTAAGTGTCGTGAAAAGGCGAGAGATAACCTTCGCTATTCTTTACCTGTTTCGGTCTTTATTTCGCTATGCTCATTGACGGCTTAGTGACCTTAACCACTTTTTTGATGTCTGCCCCTTGATTATCTGATTCGAAAATGTTTGTAGGTCGTTATAAATCTCATAAATAACTTGCAATTTACTCCTTATCACATACGTTGTTGGAATGGAACAACGCTGCTTTTTGCACCCGTCTTTCGGTTGTTTTTTGGGCGCAATCAACGGGGAACACCGTGTAATTTCGGGACCAAGATTCCCCGTGTTAATCATTACGAGGAGGAGAATCCAATTTCTATGAGTCGCAACACTCTACCATGTAGGAATCAGCGTATCCTGTCGAGGGTTTACAACACTTAACAACCGCCAGTGGTACCTACATCGTTGCCACGGTCTTGTAACGACCACCCGCGGTTAATAAGTGATATGAAATACACTGTGGTATTAACAACAATGGTAGGAAGCAGAACTGTATTTTACGATGCAGTTACCTGTGATGAAAGTGATTAAAGAGTGAGCACTCTAGAAATGCATCCAAAATTAGGCACAGGAATATCTAACCATAACTGGAATAGTAATAAACGTTGGTTGTCCTCAGCCGTTCTGCAGCCTAAACCCAAAACTAAAAACACTCTACAAAACCGAACGGAAGAAAAAATCAATGTCACGTAGTCACAGATGGAACGTTTATCTGAAACACCTACTGTGAGCGGGCTTATCACACAGACCGCCGCTGTCATAATTCTATCATTTGCTGATTGTAGGACCCATGAATCACAGCCCAAGGCTTACAGTCAACCGCGATATTACGGAGTAGTGATTGCATTGTTTCACTTGTGGGATCGGAGTCAAGTCAAGTAAACGAACAATGTGGTTCCCAATATCTACGCCTCGATAACTAGACATCAGTTATGACCGGGCTGAGGTTACCCTGGGAGGCCGTTAGGATGTAGAGATTGAGGGGACCTCAATGGTGGATTTCAAACGCAGTGAAAGAAGACAGAAAGGTCGCATAAGTGTGCACCAAGCAGGTTGGCAGGCATGGGCATGGAATTACATCCCGAATCTTAGAAATGAGGGACCAAAAGAAGATGACCGATAGCCTCTTAGGAAAAACGCAATCAAGCCGCCTATTGCTACATCAAATCCGTATGGGCTATGCTAGTTTTCAGCTTCCGTGGGTACACAACGGTGAAAATTAAACAAGAGAAGCATAAAGTCCAAACGTCCGAAACACATTCTACTTTTAGTCTTAACCCAAAGAAAGGCAACTCTTAAATGGGCCATGAGGCGGCAAATGTGAAACAATTGAATGGGGTCAGGTAGTTAAATTAACCTCGTGTAAAGCGTAGCTGTGTAAGATATTTAAGTACCGTTGTTGACCCTCGTCAAATTAACTGGGTGGAACTCACGTTTTAAGATAACCCAGGCTCATCTGGTGGCATCTTGACAGAAGGCCTAGACACCGAATAACGAAGAACCAACCCGCAAAGCACCTCACGGACTCAGCTGTTCAAGACATCTGGACCATTCTGATCTCCACATCCCGATGGCTTCCCAAAACAAAGGCGGCACATTCACGATCGACAACCAGTCGTCCATCTGCCGATATTGACAACCCATTTGTGCCTATTTATGTAATTAGACTATGATCGCGTGAGTGGTGCGGAGTGCGAAAATCATTCGGCGATATAGTCACTTGAACTAGAGGCCAGAAACGTGAACACTAAACAACGCAGTCAGTGTACCATAGCAGTGAGGCTGTGCTATTAAACTACTCAAAGCGGATGTCCCCGTTCACCGTTCCATTGCCAACTGTGTTGAGCTCCATCCGACACTACACTTCGGAATATAAAAGCCTGCTCCACTCAAAAAGACACACCCTCAAACCGACATACAGTAACCGAGTTAGAACCACCTGGTAAATATAGTGTGAATAAGATTCGGACGGACAATTTGCGTGTAACGAGCCGAAGCTAGTACCCACCAGACTGCCAGTTCTATTGGTGTCATCTAGAGAGACTTCCAATTGCTCTTGCTGCGCTACAAATGGATTAACCATTGTAGACCGCGTTCGTACTCTGAGTAGCGGCTCTCGCGAATCGGACAGCCTATGGTCGGACGTTAGAGAAGATGACGACTGAATGAATTCACTGGTATGAATGTTGACGCCATTTTGTCGCGTTGTTTATAAAACGAAATCAACTAGTGAAACAAGAGAGGTGTCAGCAAAGCTGTCACACGAGTACTGTTACCTACGAATTGGGTTGCAAATTACAAGTACACTTATGCTATTTGTAGGAAGTTAGGAGTAAAGGTTTTATTATTAGTTACGTTTTAATTAGTTCCCTTTCCGGTTTCTAACCTGGAGCTTCTCTTCATGACAGTTATTCGACAATATCACGAAAAATGTATCGACCGTGATGTTTTGCATTTACGCTTTCCTTCTCGGATCTTACATTGGGTTGGGACATTGATCGTATATACAAAAGCCGTGAAAATCAAGAGACTGAAAGCTGCAACCCGTTGCAACAAGCGCCTAATCATGTACGTCTCCGATCCGGTAAATCCTAGCCATCCATTCTATACTCTACTTCATTTCGCGCTCTCAGTTACTCCTCAGACTGAAATGCTTTTAATCACATGCGTCCCACTGATTAACATGCCGACTTCAGACGTACCCGTTTAGAAAGTACCGCGTGAAATCGATACGGAACTGCACACATGTCGGAGGAGTAAACTACTGTGAAAGCACTTTGTGGGCGTGGATGCGTACGAAATATTTTACTGATGGCAACATCAAACATTGATAGAATGATCACCATTTCAAGCCTTGAGAATTGTCATTAGTCTTGTTCAGATTTGGACAGTGTGATAAAACTTAGTCCATGTAAGGCATGACCAATCACAGTCTTGCGAACCCGTGTAAAACGTGGTAAGCGTGACAGTATCCATACAACACCTTTCTCATGTACGGTTGGATCGAAAGCAACAACTCACTTTATTCATAGCCTCGGTATACAATTCTTGGCTGATCATTATTGCATTCAAATTGTTTGCCTCAGCAGTCGCCTCCAACATTGATCGAGGTTCCGGAAGCGTATCACCCTGATATATTTCCATGTAGGCCTTGAAGTAAGTGACCAGCTCACGACAAGTGATCTTTTCTCCATTGATCTTCTTCAGTTGTAATGAGGATGGAGACAGAATAGTCGGCACAAGGATACTCAATTCACGTACAAAGTCCTGGTCTATGTCGGAAAGGCGGCCGTCAAATTGTGGACTGGTGGCAACTTTGCTTCCTGGATGTGGCAGTAAGAAGCAGGTCACGCGGGAGAAACAAGAACGGATATGCCGCCGTACAGTCTCGTGTTCTGAATGATGATTTGGTTGAATCTGCGGGCAGGAGAAAAATGAGCATGATAACTCCACAGAACAAAAATGTCAATAGCATCTTGTAACATTAAGGACATAGTACGGTTGTGATCAATGTTCGGCTGTAACAAAAAGGTCCAAAATGTTACCAGATAACGAAATTTAAGTCAGGGTTAATTTCCCGGACGATGGCTTCGGGACCCACTAGTCCCGAGAAGGTCCACCAGTAACTGGAGAACACTATCGCCAATCGGATTCAGTTGGGTGAACGACGTCATCGCCCGACTGAGTTGTTGAACTGTGGGCAAGTAACGAAGCTGGATAATGAAAGCCGCATGAAGACAGCTACGCTGCAGATGCGATCTTATCATAACCTGCAGGTCGGCTATTTCTTTGAAAAATCCTGATGCTTTGTTGAGTTACATTTAATAAATTAACTCTTACCTCTCAAGTTCCACTTTCCGAACCGGTGTTTTTACTTCCCCTTAGATTTGTATGGCACTTGAACGGCAGTATTCACCACTAGTGTACTGTTACTGACGAGTGTTTTGATGATGAGTTCGAACAGTAACAGAAAAAGATAAATATGCAACGAGAAGTAACAAGATACGTCTAGGAAGCTCAACGGCAATGGCGTTCATTAACCAACATAGGAAAACGCTATACAGTTTAAAGTTAAGAACCGGACAACCTAGAGAATTCGCCACTCAGAGGCGCGTCAGTCTGTAGGGCACCCCAACATGAGTCAAAGGGTTAGCAGGATAGGCAACCTGATGTGTAACCGTAAGTCTAAAAATCGCATTTAGGTCTACCAACGGTGCACAGTATACTACCACACAGGAGAAAACCTACAAATGGAACGGAAATGGACGAGCATTCATACGGAGGGAAATGCTGAATCTTTATTAATATGTCATGTGCTATCTCACCCCAAATACGTTTTTTGCTATGTTTCCTGATCGTAGCAATATCCTCCTCTGAATCCCCATCAGATTCATTACTGCAACGCGACTTATCGTACGAGACACTATTTCAAAAAATGCATCCCCAAACAAATGACGAAAAACACCCACGAAATCCAGTGACACTTCTGTCATCCTCAAACTGGTGCGTTGATCAACAGACCGAATAACATTTAGGAATGTTTTAAAACAGGCCTGCCGGCAGTTCTAAAGCTACAATTATGCATCAAAGCCGAGCGTCAACGAATCGAATACATGCAACATTCATTGTCTTGTCTTGACCTACCAAAAAGACACGGTTGATTTACCGTGCAAACAATTCGACAAGAAAACCTAAACAAAACGGCAGTCACCCAACCAGTTCTGTTCAGCTGACTCCTGTTATCACAAACAACAGTGTAAACAGAGTAAATGCCGATAACTGATGGTACACTAGCTAAAAGTAGACAGAAAACGTCACAGGAGTAGCGGAACGACGTGCTGTGGGATGTTAACGGTTCGATTTTATCCGCTAAATAAAACGCTAATCTGAATGTCTTCTGTGCACACAACAGTTTCGAGCTGGAGACATGAAAAAAATGCAAAGCAGTAAGCCGGGTTGCTGCTGAATTTTACCTGAACGTAGTTCACAATCCATGACTTTGGGTTTCTCGTCCGTTTGCCTGCTTAACTACGTTTGGACCACGGAACAAACCAACCATCCGAGAAGGTGACTGATCACTCGTTGAAGCAAACACCTAATTGGTTGACAGTGTAAATGTCAGTGCAAGTGACAGAATAGTTGTGTGAAATGAATTATGGATTTTGTGGCGCTCGCTGCTCGGGTTGGAATGAGGAGATACAACTGAACAAAAGCATTAGTTAGATGAGCCCTAGGAAAAAGTAATCCTAGAAAAATTCTCTTCAGGTATTGCATACATGGAAAGTCCGTTTGTTCTCAATAGACTGCGAACACCCGGAATCTTTCGAAGGTATCCGTCCATCAACAACGTTCGCCTAAAACTCCTTGTGTTACGCTGCTCTGTGTATATATCCGTTCAGCTTCAGTTTTATGAGCAATGGGCGCGAAGTCGGAAAAGTAAAGGTAATAATAGGTAGGTATGTGGTAGCAGTTGGGGACATTGTCTATACTGAATAGGATGAATTGGCAATCGTAATGTACAATGCTGACGTCCGGCTATCAGTCCTGCTAGTATGACGCGGTGGTCGAGCTAGGACACTGTATCGACCTGGAGGGCTATACCGATTAGGACTTCGGTTCTTCCAGGTACAACAATATCAGATAGGCCAAAGGAAAGTAGTGAGACAAAAAGCAGTTATATACTCACAGGGTTGTATGTCGCACCACTGGCCGCGTAGAAGTGCTCAAGTTGGGAGGTTCCTATGGGCATACAGAACTATTCCGATAGTTGCGGCACTGCCGTTTACCGAATAAGAAAAAGTGCCCTCGAACAAAGGAGCACTCCGATCGTTCACTGCGATCGCCGGCCGAAAAAATTTTGGTTTTATTTGCAAGCCTCACACGATCCCGACCACATCCACTGCGCGCAGCAATGGTCAGAATCAAACGTCAACGTCTTACTCGCTGTGCCTTGTGGCTAGGCAAACTACCCAATGCCAACTGAGTCAGCGGCTCCGGGTGGGGTTCCTCAAGAAGACCCTATCTTCGATTGTCTTGATAGTCAGACTTTTGGGTCAGAGACTAGGGGTGGATCCCTTAAGCCAACCTCTTTCTGCAGCCCATCACAAATTTTTGTCATAACAGACCAGCTCACTGATTATCACATTCTTCATCCTCCACGATTAATCACGCCCTTTTCAAGCCAAGACAACCGGCGAACACTGGCGCTTTTAACGTCCGCTACTCAGAGGAGCACCTCCTCGAGCCTGAAGCTGAATGTGTGCTGTCTCCGAAACCTGCCTTCACGATCCCAATTGTCCTTCACTTGAACCTTTCCGTGGATAATGTTATGGATCAGCGCCTGTTTCACAGTGTCTTCGGTGGCGATTGACCTGAATCTCACGGTCAAGCAGGAGTGGAGACTGTACTGATCTCTAGAGCATAGTAAAACCTGGTCCACTGGATCCTGGTGAATAATCATCTACATGCCATCAAACTTGGCATTTCAGGCTGTCTATGGACACAGACCAGAAGGACGTTGCAAACATTGTGTGCATATGCCCCAACTTACAACAGTTCGGACGCTGTCACAAGCGTCTTCTATCATGCCCCTTTTCAAACATTTAAAATAAACTGAGCTCGCTAATGACAGGAACACAAAGACTAAGTAACTCACCCCAAAGAAGAAGCGGCTGGGTGATATGTCCGATGTTCTTCGCCGACGCACTGACAATGATAATCAGCTGTTACAGTACATCATCATAGACAGCAATACATCAGTGGTTAACACTAGTGCTTAACTGCCACACAACCACGAAGAAACAGCAAACCCTATATAGAAAGAGAGAAGGAAAAAGAAGGGGACGGGAAGGGACCTAACTACTGAAAATGACTACGTCCATATTCAAACACTCAGCATCAAGGTGCCTACACCTTGCAAACAACACAACCGAGGTGCAAGTGAGAGTAAGGCGTCATCAGCGAGACAGCTTCCTTACGGCTTTCACTGCCCCGCGTCATTAAATGCACTCACTTCACAGACAGCTCGGACAAATAACGACAACGCTCACGCCACTGAGCTCGATTAGCCGCCATCTCACCTAGTGTCTCCAACCACCGACTCTGTGAGTCGCGAGG
>QNGE01000334.1:40848-77452 GCA_008508345.1 Paragonimus westermani | reverse complement strand
GCGGTGTACCAGAAATGGTACGTTTTTCAGGAAGAGATGCCAACCATCTTCCAACCCCCAACCTGGAGGACCAGGAGACTGTGGTTTGTCAGACCTCTACCTGTTGGCCTGCCTGGTATGAGTAACTCTGTTCAGTTTAGCCCGACAGGTCATCGAGATGCGCAAGCCGTTACACCACGTCAAGGTCCAGTCTCACCGTTCGTCTTATGGACAATGTGTTTCGAGTCACGCATTTGAGCACAAACGACAGCAATGCGCCATGTGGAGACCATTGTGTGCAACCCAACAGGGGAGGCAAACTGATCATATTGCTGTCAGCTGTCGGTGACTTCATCCTATTGAAAAGTTTCGCTTATACTGGAGTAACCACCCTGACCCAGATCATACCGTTGTTCGTGCACGTTTTGTTTCGCCGGTTAATCATGTATTAGCTATCTACAAAATAAGGTACTCGGAAATTGAGCGACCAGGGTAGAAGAAGCTTGTTAAGTAACACTGAGCGTGAAAATCTCCGAGTCAAAACAGTGGAGTGACCCAAACGAGCACTGGGCTGAAATCAGCTACACGAACCGTTTACGAAAGGGCCTATCTTAAGAGAAAACAAATAAAACAGGAGTGGATTTCCGCTGAATCAGCAGAATTTATGACCCAACGTCGACTGATCACCAGACTCCGAACACAACTGGAAAGCAAACTTACGAAGAGTGTGTGTAAAGACTTGTCCACGGGAGGCAAAGAGATAAAGCAATTTATAAGGGAACAGCAGAGCGTTGTTTTCCCTTATCCGTGGTTACACTGTCCATCGGCAAAGTACTGATGGGACCATATGTGAAGTAGATGGTCCACCAGTTTACAGCCTGCAATGCCAAATTGATAGACGGATTGTCAGCTAGCTAAGTTACGAAATTCCAGACAATCCAAGGTTGGTAGTTGCGGGCTACCTGGTTGAGAAGGTCACGAACATCCACACCGCTGTTTGAAAACTCCCTGTGAAATGACGATGTCACAATCAATGGTGAGCCTGTATCTGCAAACTTGTTGGCTCGTCTGTTTCGTGAGACTCGCTAGTTTCCTGCTATTTCCCCACCCTTCGTTCTTCGCTATACACTGACATTTATTTATGAGTTTTCAAGTTCATGGACAATTGTTAGGACCAGCGATGGCTCAAATCATTGTATCCGTACGTATGGCATATAGCGGAAAATGACGATGGCGATGACGATGTCGAAGAAATAATACACCGTCACATCCCCCGGCTACATACATGTATTTCAAACTGAGATATAAAAAGTTCATAAGGATATAAAATAGACGAAAAAATTCCTTAACGATGAAGAATAAAGATAGCACAACGTTTCCCAAATGCAGTATTGGTAATGTTGTCCGAATTCAGTCTTTCCAGCCGTTCAAGAAAGAAGTCAGCCAGTGTAATACTAACAGAACATCCAATTGTCACACCACCGTTTGTCACAAAGCAGCTTCCGAATTCGAGCCGACAACTTCTCGTACACAGAAAATACGGTTTCCCACATAAACAGGGGAAATAGGTATGGAGATATTTCGAACAACTTTAAAACCACGTTTTAAAAAACATTCTCATTGATTGATAAAGACTTAGCATCGAAGGAAGGTATCACCAGCGAACTCGCTGAGAGGTCTTTAGCATAGTGTGTCGTAAAAGCTGATGAATGGGACTAAGAACGATACGTCATCGTAAAAAGTTGTGGTAGGCTAAACTATGATGAGGTATAGCGGAGCCCAAGGTTGCGCATTCGCAACACCTTCCACTAACAAAGCTTTTCAGCCGTTAGCTCATCTCCAAAGGTGTTGTTGTTCAACGTAGTGTAAGACTGAGATTTTGTCTGATCAACAGGGAATGTACAGTTTAATAACATGTGCATTCTTCCACGTAATTTCAACAGTCATACCTATGCCCGGTTAAGGGAAATTAAGGTACTTTATTTACCTCAACTGTCTCACGATCTGATAATGACTTAATGTTAAGCAGAAATGTGACAAATCGATGGAGGCAAAATTATATAGGGCAGATTCACTTATTTCCCTTCGAACTTTCCAGCGCTGTGGTGAGATATAAAAGACGGGTGTTTGGCTTGATGATACGGGTTCTCAGAATGATCCTCGATATGCAGTCTTGTAATAGGCTCTGCTTCACTGTAGCCTTAAGTAATACCAACCATTGGCGATCGGTGAAGCCCCGCTGAATACTTAACGATAGCCAATGTAGTGTGAACAAAGGATATTCAGCCACCGTGTCAGTTTACTGAAATATCGACCTTTTGATCTACTCCCCATTCCTTTGGTTTAGCCATCGTCGCGATGTTCGCAGATATATATATATATATATATATATATATATATATATATATTCGAATCAGTGTTTTAATGAGACTGTATAGATAACCTTAAAGTGTCAACATCCCACAAGTCTTCTTACCGTCCTAGCGGAACGGATGAACGGAATCCAGAAGTGAAAAAGTCAGGTTACTGGTCGGCATGCATGAGATGTATAAAATAACCGGCAATCGTTTGCGTGCAGACCTCAAAAGCATTGAAAGTTTAGGGAAATGTTAGCCGTTTGACACTAACAAGCATACGCCTACCAACGAGCAAACGTACTATCCTTATCTGCCCATGAACGCCTCAGTTCCTTCTCCCGTAGACTGCAAAGCACGACGCTGTCAATGTGAACCGTTTCATCTGTCGTTACCTGTGTAAAGCCAATACCCATGCCCACTAAAAATGAATGATATTGCTCTTCAGACAATCCGTAGGATGGACCTTTATATTCAGAAGGAAGTATAACACTTCCATTTTCCAGAAGAATTGAGTATCGAAGGGACCAGTCAGCTCATCGCTGGTATGTGGTCATTCCTTACATTAGTGTATCTGCAGAAGCACCTTCCAGTCAGTTGAGTAATGAAGCAACCGGGTGCAAGATTTAGTGGTTGGGCAAGTTAGCTGTGGGTAACAGATAGTCTAAGGGAATGAAGACCGTTCACTCACATGGCAACCGTAACCGAGTAATGAATAAACGGGCTGTGTTGTGGACGTATACGAGAAACGAAAAGGCTAAGGAGTAGATCTGGCAAGGCTCAACAGAAGAGCCCTTAAAGAGATCCAGCCTTTATCATCATCATCAACAACAACAAATACAGCATTACACCAGTGGCTCCCACTGGTGCTTAACTGTCACACAGCAATGAGGAAAAAACAAGCTCCAGCTGAGAAAAAGAAGAGGAAAAAAGAGGGGGGAGGGGACCAAACCACTAAAAAAACAACTAAATCATGCTCGGACAGTTGATGCCTACAATTTGCAAACAACCGAGCTACAACTGAAATGGAGGTATCATTAGCAAAACGGTTTCCACACACCACTCAGTGCCTTCAGTCATTAAGTGTATCTAGTTCACAGACAAATAGACCAAACAACAACATTCACTCAACTGAGCCCAATTACCCGGCATCCAGCTTCAAATATCTAGTCGACTCCATGAGTCACGAATGCCCCAGCCTAGGTGATGAAAGTCACTCAACCAACCAACCTCTTGATGAACGGCTTCAATTCTCTGTGCTCGGCAGGCCATCCACCTCGAGACCTACGACTGTCGGCCGCGGTACCGGTGTAGCAGACGGCTAGCTGGCACAATTAATACATGGCCCAACCACCGGAGTATGTGCAAAACGTAAAGATTGAACAAAGGAACTCGCTTGGTAGGCACTACCAAATACCCACTTCCGATAGCCACGCCAAAGACAAGGGATAATGTGTAGTCCTCTTCTGGGACACATTAGTGGTACCGATAAACCATCCAACCACCACAACACACACTGCGCAGACCAACATACTTTGGAACCTATTTCTAAACGCAGGAAGAACGCATTTTGACAACAGCAATAAGAAAAAAGCAGTCAGAAGGCAAATGGATATCATAAAAACAGAAAAGTAGGAAAGACAAGTACTTCAGTGTCAACGTACGGCGGCAAACGGAAAATGAAATGGAACGTCCGCAAGTTCGGAAAACATACGACTGTCCCTGAGCAGTTTATTGTTTAGTTACAACGAATTTCCCCCTTAACAAATTTGAACATATCGGTTAGAAAACATACGGATAGGTGCTAGGATTTCTGTTCCACTAACAAGAATAACCAGAAGTGTGCATAACAACAGTGGGTTGAGGTGAAGAATAACTAGGAAGAAATTAAGAATCAAGCAACATTGAGGAAATGTACTAAACCATTCTGAGCATGAAAGTGTAGGGTAATACGTAATTGTTAGTGAACATGTTACACTAGTAAAGGATGGCTAAACGTAACCATCTCAGTGGAACTCAAGAAACGTGAATTAGCAGGGAGCACTATAATCTTGAATATTGAACCGAGAGCTGTAGATGGTGTCTGATGAAGTTGGGATTTCATCTAAACCTGAGGTGAATAAGTTAGGCTGTGCTGTCAGGCTCGGAATCTGCTATATCAGTCTTACATACATATCCCTGATCAACCAGTGGGTACCAAAAATGCATCTGCCAGTGGCCAGCTTCTGACTAATATGTTTAACTTTGCTGTGCACCAGGAAAAAAATGAACCCCAAGGTTTGGTTTAACACCACTAACTACGTGGTTCAAAATACACCAGAGGAGACACGACCGTTGAACATTTAAAGGCGACTTACTTTCAGCCGGGAATCCAACAGTTTGTTCCCTCCAATACTCCCATATTCGTATTCATACGGGAAACTCCAATCACGAACTAGGAACAGTAGATGCTAAAAAGAAAGTAGAATACAAAACAAAATCAAGAAACGGATGGCCACAAAATAATGAAACTGTCCAGATCTACTGCTTGGCTCTATTCGTCTGTTACAATGTACACGACCATGAATTCTATGAACGCAAACCAACGTATAACGAGAGATGTTCGTTAGTTCTAGTAGGCTACATTGAAAAATCTCAATAAGGCAATGACAAAAAGCAACTTGAGTAACACTTCAAAACAAGCACATAAAATACCTGAAATGTGCCAATTTGCAAAAGGCAAGGGCATAAGACAAGTTACTTTATGAACGATGGAACATCAAGTCTTTCACGGCCACGTAGTTGTATGGAGTGCGGTGTACGACACCAGTCAAACGCAAGGAAACCAGAAGACGATTTTTAATGCCAGGTCAGGGGCTGAAAGCAACTATTGGAAAAAGGGATATGCACTGCGCGGGAAATGCAGCACGGAGTCTGGCGGCTCACTGTTACTAACGGTTGTAGAGGCACCTCAGTCGTGCAAAAACGTTTGCGTTTATGGTTCCTTCTATTGACACAATGTATGCTCAGAAATAAAGTGCTCCCCAGACCAAGAGTCATCTGTGTTCACAACTAATGCCATGACTGCCCCGAGAATGAAGATCGCTTGGCTGTGGTCATTCGGGGGCAACTGAAGGACTTCGAGGATGTGGCCGAGAGAGTCGGAGCCAAGAGTGAGAACAGGAAACCACCTGAAGTGAATATGTTTATGAAGAACAGGGTTAAAGCGGTGCTAGGGACGCACAAAAATGGAGTAGGCTATTGCGGAGGAAGCGCCCGAAAACCCGGCCAACCGCCAGAAGGTGATATGGTGGTTTAACGCGGTCTGGCTTGGACAAATGGTGGATCCCTCCGTTATATACACCACTCTACAAAGATTGCCCTAGAGAGCACGAATTGGGTCATATCAAGATTCCAGAGGGCAGTTACTGATGAAGTAGTTCGCTCAAGTCACCCTACGGATGACAAGCTTTCAAAAGTGATGCGGGAGCTGAGAATCATGTCTGTGACCGCGTGATTGTTGATAATAACACCGACGAGATATAACAGGAGGAAATACAGAGGGCAATGGAGCAGGCGGCAGAGGATGCGACTGCGCCGAGAACAGAACTACGGAAAAACAGCCAAGTGTGCTGCTTCGGTTGTGGTGAAAGAACACTGACAGACAGAGTACTGTAATCGATGGGTTGGGATGTTTAGAAATAAAGTATTCCGTGATTCGAGGAGCCAAATCATAACATCACTCGCAGTGCGAAAATGTTGCGGAGAATTTCAGCGGACTGTGCACCACGGTTGTAGAAACTATTGGTCGTTCCTCACAGTTGTTTCTGATGCCCCAGGTTTTGCACATAACACCGCTGCTTATAGTTTTTCCTCAATTGTACAACTTGAACGAACTTACTTAATCGTTCATACCGTTTTGGCAGTCTCGAGGTTACTGTGTGACATACTCCAGAGTATGTCACGGTGCAGGCATACACGCTGCTCCGTTTGATGTAGCAAAAGGCTTATGAGGCAACCTTGTGCATTCATTTTGTAATGTGTGCTCAAGTTTGATTAGCCGGTTTATGCACTTAAGGCATAACTTAAGTGTTAACACTGACTGTCATGATTGTGGTACGTAATTGTTTAGTGTGCACCTTTCACTGACTACTTAGTATTACCGTATAACGTTCGGTCAAATGTTGTGAGTTTGGTGATCGTTATTTGTCTAAATGTTGCTCGAAGACGAATTATTCTAAAGTCGTGAAATAAAAGTTGTTCTCGTTAACTCACACCACGATCTCAAAGTCGACTGACCTGAAATGTGTCGCGAATGAAACCCATGTCGATATCTCCGGAATTGCAGATTCTTAAGACTATCCAAGAACCAGCGTACAACGGCCCACCGTGATGGATGAACCGCATGACATATATATGGATTGATATCACTCCCCTACTGATCTTGTCATCTAGACAATCCTCAGGAAGACGCGGGAAGTGTACAACTTACTTTAAAATCTTCGAGTTAGTTTTCACATAAACAGCGTGAAGCAATCTGTCCGAACTGGAACAGCGTCAAACTACCAGGTCGACGGGCAAGTTGTTAGTGGCACTCGTACTGGTTGTAAACAGCACGATATCGTCTATCTGAATTTTGATTTCATGAGTTGGTCACTTACAGATGGTTCAGTTGTAACAATCATTGCATACGTCGAAAGCAGTCTAACGAAAGCGACCCTTACGAGAATTGGTTGTAGGAACGTCGCTGCGAGCAAGCATGCCTGTCATTACTAGCAATTCGGGGACGATGCCGAGGTGCTCCAACTTAAGACTGACCTTCGAAAGATGACTGGCCCGTGGTACTTGGTGAAAAGGAGGTGGTGCAGAGATGGAATGAGACATTGCAAAGAAGAGGTGTGTGGCTGTGTTCGACAACCAAGAAGGCGACGCACTGGGTCAGGTCGGTCAGGCTTGGTAAAGAAGCAGATCCCTCTGTGAGGACTACTAGACAGTGTTACCTGAAGTGGATCAAGATTCCAGATGGCAGCTACTAGTAAATTAATTCACTGAGGTTCTCCCACGGACTTTCCATATCACATCACTCGACATCGTCTGCCATCATATAACCACGTCACAGCATCATCTATTTCATCCAACGGGTGGATGTAGGTGAGATCGAAAAAGCAATGTTCGTGACTTTGGTGGATATGAACAATAATACGGACAGATTAACATTGGGAGGGATGCAGAGGACAGTTCAACCAGCTGGCAAATCACGTAACTGCGCCGAAAACAGCATTATGAAGGAATAACTAGGGGCGTTGCTTCAGTTGTGTTAAAAAAATTAACCGAAAGAGTACCATAACCAACGGGTCACGACGTTTGAAAATAATGTGGTTCATGATCGCTCTTTCTGTTGACCCAATCAAATGTTGATGGGAGCTATTGAGAGGAAAGTTATACACACATGTTGAGGTTGAGTGGGTGGGAGAATAATGCTTCGTAGATAAGGCATTTTGCTGCCTGCTTGCAAAGGGTAGCAAGACGTGGGACCAACATCAACGATGGGCAGTTGGAGACCAAAACCTGCTAGTTTATGTCGTGAAAGAACTCAGAGTATGTGCTGGTAGTAAAACCATGAGGCGTCGTTTTACTACTTGTAGCTACTAGACAGTCCTCGAAGCAAATTTTCTGGTTACAACAGATGCCGTGATTGATTTAGAACTAAACCAGACATGGTTTTCTGATACACAATAGACTGACAGAATAAGGTCAAATAAATACACATTGCCAAAGCCCCCAATTACACAGCTTCTTTGCTATAGCCCACGGGTGAGAAGGACGGTGCGTTTCGCGTAATGATTATTCGTCCGGCTGCTATAACTGGAATGCACGAAGAATACTAATAACCGAGAAATCCCGCCCACACATCCCGTAGGATGCCGTTTATCTCGATGGAAATGCAAGTACAAAGCATGTATCAGGGAATTATCGAAGAATCCAACAGCCCATACAACTCGTCGGTTTCTCTGGTGATGAAACCTAAGGGGAAACACCGGTTTTGTGTGGATTCTAGGGGACTGGTTAAGGTAACGCAGAGCACGGTTGTATCAATACCGTACGTCACCAATGTTCTCAATAAGTTGCAACAGAAGAGTTCGTGAATTTGGATTTACGCTCCGAATAATGCCAGATGACAGTCAGACATGTGGATAGTGGAAAAACCACATCCACAGTAAGCGAAAGACAGCGCAATTTCAAGCGCGTACCGTTCAGTTTGTCCGGAGTACTGTTCACACGTTGACCTCTAACGGTTCAATTGGTTAAACGACTAGACAATGTGGTGGTATATGGAGGTGATGTGACACATGGTCAAAACATGTTGCACATACGTGTTGTTTTTCATTCCACAACCTCATTATTGTACGAACTCCTGCGAAAAGACAAGAAATTTGAATGGACCGACGATGTCCACAGAGAGTTCATGCGAGTGCAACAGGAGCAACAGGAGCAACAGCAGATGTTGAAACGTTTTAATGCAAAAAAGTTCATTGTAGCAGCGAATGTCGGTGACTGTGATATAGGACAATATACAAAACGAAGGAAGGGGCAGTCAAATATACCAGAAGAGACTAGACAACAGCAGAGCGAAGGAAAGGCCTGACAACCGCATGGCAACCTTGCGAAAATACCCAACTGGTGTATAAAAAAACAGGTAACCACAGACGATAGATACGGTGTGATACACTATTCCTAATTATTCTCTATCGGAAACAGAAGTGGTTATGCAGTATAAGTTACTGAAACGTACTCAGGTCCTAGGCGCAGACGCTTTTCTTCCAACTCCGTTAAAGTATGGTAAGACTGTCATTTGGTCAGACCTCAAACCATCCTGTCATTGGGAGAACTAGAGAAGCATCCTGTGGTCGGTGCATACCGAATCATTTCCATTCACAAAAGGGTGTCGACACATTAAATGTAAACGACAAAGTTGTTGGACTGGTTTGCCATTAGGAGTTTTATAAGGAGGGGGCTTTCAGAACACAGGGAGCCATATAGGAGCAGGCAGATATCGGGCCACGTTGCGGATGCGCCGATATCATCACTCAACGATACGAACTCTGGCATCGACACTCCTTCCCCTTAACCAACGAGTACGATACTCTGGGATCTGAAGATAGTATCTGATTCCGTTATTTAACAAACTCTCTAGGGCTGCTTCTATCGTGAAGGAGTCCTAATGAAATATTTAGTTGTTTTTATGATTATAATTCCATGCTAGGCACGGAGTGCACAATTATGGGTGACGTTCTCCATTTCAATTTGTGTTCGACAGGCCTGCCGACCTCTCCATTCTCCTACAGCTATAGGATAAATGGTTTTCTGGGAAGGGCATTTGGAGGTCCCCGGGAATTCCGGAGTGAGGACTCTATCATACAGCAAGCTAATTGGCAATAAACACATGACGGAGTCGCTTCACGTGGTCTCTACAAGGATAAGCAGACAATTATAAGCCATTCAAACGTAAAAAGCTAACTCGAATGAAATGTACTGTATACCTTCTAGACGTAGTGATTGGGTTCTGGCCTCAATTTTGTCGGTACAGACAAGGTGATACCGGTAGCTGCTTCCATCATTTGATTCGTCTTCCCGTTTTATTATAATACGTCTGACGAGGAAAGCGAAGATTTGTGATGCAGGTGAAAATCGTCAACCTGTGTTGCAACGTTATGGAAGACTTGCAATTCTCCGATAACTCGGTTTCGCCTCAAGAAAACAAGACCTGACCCATTCGCACGTCCACAACCTCTTGGAATTCGAAAACCTTTGTTTTCACATACGATTTTATCAAGTAAGTTAATTGTGTAGGGAGCACCATTGTCTACTCCCACGTAGGTCACAAACCTCTAATTCTGCGGCCGATGAGTGAGGTAACAAAGATGCACGGTCCGTGTTGTTTGGAAAACGTACCGTGTAGCTCAATGAAGCGCTCGCTTCACAGCGCATTACACAACACGGGGAGTGGGCAGGCAACATTGCGGCTACATATCATGAAGAGCTCGATCGCTCAGCTTGGCAAGGTCAAGAGATATCTCCTAGCCAGTTGGGGACAATGGGACTATATAACTTAGTGGCTGGAAACGTTCTCGGATATGGCTGCAAATCGCAGTCAACGATGTGCTTTCATCAATAACAATGCTGATTCAATATCACGTAGTTTTTCTTATTTTTATTCACCAATTCCATCGAATAGTGCGCGAAAACTATTAACCTCTCCTTTCTTGCACTACCGCCAAGATCAACATTACATCAACAATAATGCTCATGAGCAGAATTCGGAACACGAAACCTAAGTATGAATTAACAGCGTAAGTAATGAAGAAGCCACAATCTGCACGGCCTCCGATAACAAGTAGCTGATAGCTGAGACCAGAAATCCAGCGGTCAGAGACAGGAATTATCAGGACCATACTGGATGTTTGTTCGAGGAACTGTGGAAATGCTAAAACAAGGAACTGAGAATAGAAGGTTGCTTGCATCTACACATCGAAGTTCTATTAATCATACTTCTCTTCTCTTTTACATCATGACTAGGGCTGCTTATTATGGTTACAAACTGTTATGGATCAGTGTCAACACGCGACTATCGTGGTCATTGATTATGACAAGTAAAGCCGGGCTTAAAAGCACAATGACTGAGCACAGTGGAGACAGCCCTATATTCAGAGTAGACTGTTTAACGATGTCTTTAAACAGTTAAAAGTATGCTTCTTTAGTCTGTCCTAACGTACATAGATGTAGGAGTATCGAAAAGTAACCGCGGACTAAAATAAGAATATATGAGAACTTCTGAGCCGTTGACGTTGGGGCAACCATAAAATGCCTCGGCTTAGAAATAAAGGTAGGGGACAAGAAGGATAGCATAGATTCGTTGTCAAAAGTTAAAACGCCTACCATCTAACCATCAGCGCTGTAACTGAAAGCACAAGAGCGTCAATCCGCTACCAATGTCCTTAGTTTGGCTGTTAAACCTTCCACATCCTTTATCTTCAGTGAAGGATTCTTTAGAACACGAAACGATAATGAATGATCGCATGGTTGACGACCGTATTTAAGCTTTGGGTATTCTAATAAAGTCTGGTACAAATGCTGCCCAGTTCGGCCCAGCGGAGCAAACGCTTTGTGATGCAAACTATGTTCACGTACTTCCGAAAATAGCAACGTGAGTGACCGAGCGTATGTTTTTGCGACATGCCAGTAAAATATGACTGAACAGCGACTTCAGTTTCAATTCAAACTTGTACTTGGAGTTAGAGAGTTTTTGGAACTTCATGCGGTTGATCCTACGACATAGTTCCGTTCGGGGTAAGGAAACTGGCGCTCCCTCGACACCCAGGCAACTCAAAACAGGAGAATCACAGGGAACGAACAGCAGACCAAGAACATAGAATCGACACTTCAAATTTTTTATATTCAACGTGAGTACCATCGGCTCTGACGGTGAGTTATACGTGTACATAGCGTCATGTGGAGACGTGGTATGTTAAACTTTTTGTCATTTCGCGAGGGTGTAGCGGCCTGGAGATTTCACTGGCCTGCCTGCGGTATGNGTGGATCAAGATTCCAGATGGCAGCTACTAGTAAATTAATTCACTGAGGTTCTCCCACGGACTTTCCATATCACATCACTCGACATCGTCTGCCATCATATAACCACGTCACAGCATCATCTATTTCATCCAACGGGTGGATGTAGGTGAGATCGAAAAAGCAATGTTCGTGACTTTGGTGGATATGAACAATAATACGGACAGATTAACATTGGGAGGGATGCAGAGGACAGTTCAACCAGCTGGCAAATCACGTAACTGCGCCGAAAACAGCATTATGAAGGAATAACTAGGGGCGTTGCTTCAGTTGTGTTAAAAAAATTAACCGAAAGAGTACCATAACCAACGGGTCACGACGTTTGAAAATAATGTGGTTCATGATCGCTCTTTCTGTTGACCCAATCAAATGTTGATGGGAGCTATTGAGAGGAAAGTTATACACACATGTTGAGGTTGAGTGGGTGGGAGAATAATGCTTCGTAGATAAGGCATTTTGCTGCCTGCTTGCAAAGGGTAGCAAGACGTGGGACCAACATCAACGATGGGCAGTTGGAGACCAAAACCTGCTAGTTTATGTCGTGAAAGAACTCAGAGTATGTGCTGGTAGTAAAACCATGAGGCGTCGTTTTACTACTTGTAGCTACTAGACAGTCCTCGAAGCAAATTTTCTGGTTACAACAGATGCCGTGATTGATTTAGAACTAAACCAGACATGGTTTTCTGATACACAATAGACTGACAGAATAAGGTCAAATAAATACACATTGCCAAAGCCCCCAATTACACAGCTTCTTTGCTATAGCCCACGGGTGAGAAGGACGGTGCGTTTCGCGTAATGATTATTCGTCCGGCTGCTATAACTGGAATGCACGAAGAATACTAATAACCGAGAAATCCCGCCCACACATCCCGTAGGATGCCGTTTATCTCGATGGAAATGCAAGTACAAAGCATGTATCAGGGAATTATCGAAGAATCCAACAGCCCATACAACTCGTCGGTTTCTCTGGTGATGAAACCTAAGGGGAAACACCGGTTTTGTGTGGATTCTAGGGGACTGGTTAAGGTAACGCAGAGCACGGTTGTATCAATACCGTACGTCACCAATGTTCTCAATAAGTTGCAACAGAAGAGTTCGTGAATTTGGATTTACGCTCCGAATAATGCCAGATGACAGTCAGACATGTGGATAGTGGAAAAACCACATCCACAGTAAGCGAAAGACAGCGCAATTTCAAGCGCGTACCGTTCAGTTTGTCCGGAGTACTGTTCACACGTTGACCTCTAACGGTTCAATTGGTTAAACGACTAGACAATGTGGTGGTATATGGAGGTGATGTGACACATGGTCAAAACATGTTGCACATACGTGTTGTTTTTCATTCCACAACCTCATTATTGTACGAACTCCTGCGAAAAGACAAGAAATTTGAATGGACCGACGATGTCCACAGAGAGTTCATGCGAGTGCAACAGGAGCAACAGCAGATGTTGAAACGTTTTAATGCAAAAAAGTTCATTGTAGCAGCGAATGTCGGTGACTGTGATATAGGACAATATACAAAACGAAGGAAGGGGCAGTCAAATATACCAGAAGAGACTAGACAACAGCAGAGCGAAGGAAAGGCCTGACAACCGCATGGCAACCTTGCGAAAATACCCAACTGGTGTATAAAAAAACAGGTAACCACAGACGATAGATACGGTGTGATACACTATTCCTAATTATTCTCTATCGGAAACAGAAGTGGTTATGCAGTATAAGTTACTGAAACGTACTCAGGTCCTAGGCGCAGACGCTTTTCTTCCAACTCCGTTAAAGTATGGTAAGACTGTCATTTGGTCAGACCTCAAACCATCCTGTCATTGGGAGAACTAGAGAAGCATCCTGTGGTCGGTGCATACCGAATCATTTCCATTCACAAAAGGGTGTCGACACATTAAATGTAAACGACAAAGTTGTTGGACTGGTTTGCCATTAGGAGTTTTATAAGGAGGGGGCTTTCAGAACACAGGGAGCCATATAGGAGCAGGCAGATATCGGGCCACGTTGCGGATGCGCCGATATCATCACTCAACGATACGAACTCTGGCATCGACACTCCTTCCCCTTAACCAACGAGTACGATACTCTGGGATCTGAAGATAGTATCTGATTCCGTTATTTAACAAACTCTCTAGGGCTGCTTCTATCGTGAAGGAGTCCTAATGAAATATTTAGTTGTTTTTATGATTATAATTCCATGCTAGGCACGGAGTGCACAATTATGGGTGACGTTCTCCATTTCAATTTGTGTTCGACAGGCCTGCCGACCTCTCCATTCTCCTACAGCTATAGGATAAATGGTTTTCTGGGAAGGGCATTTGGAGGTCCCCGGGAATTCCGGAGTGAGGACTCTATCATACAGCAAGCTAATTGGCAATAAACACATGACGGAGTCGCTTCACGTGGTCTCTACAAGGATAAGCAGACAATTATAAGCCATTCAAACGTAAAAAGCTAACTCGAATGAAATGTACTGTATACCTTCTAGACGTAGTGATTGGGTTCTGGCCTCAATTTTGTCGGTACAGACAAGGTGATACCGGTAGCTGCTTCCATCATTTGATTCGTCTTCCCGTTTTATTATAATACGTCTGACGAGGAAAGCGAAGATTTGTGATGCAGGTGAAAATCGTCAACCTGTGTTGCAACGTTATGGAAGACTTGCAATTCTCCGATAACTCGGTTTCGCCTCAAGAAAACAAGACCTGACCCATTCGCACGTCCACAACCTCTTGGAATTCGAAAACCTTTGTTTTCACATACGATTTTATCAAGTAAGTTAATTGTGTAGGGAGCACCATTGTCTACTCCCACGTAGGTCACAAACCTCTAATTCTGCGGCCGATGAGTGAGGTAACAAAGATGCACGGTCCGTGTTGTTTGGAAAACGTACCGTGTAGCTCAATGAAGCGCTCGCTTCACAGCGCATTACACAACACGGGGAGTGGGCAGGCAACATTGCGGCTACATATCATGAAGAGCTCGATCGCTCAGCTTGGCAAGGTCAAGAGATATCTCCTAGCCAGTTGGGGACAATGGGACTATATAACTTAGTGGCTGGAAACGTTCTCGGATATGGCTGCAAATCGCAGTCAACGATGTGCTTTCATCAATAACAATGCTGATTCAATATCACGTAGTTTTTCTTATTTTTATTCACCAATTCCATCGAATAGTGCGCGAAAACTATTAACCTCTCCTTTCTTGCACTACCGCCAAGATCAACATTACATCAACAATAATGCTCATGAGCAGAATTCGGAACACGAAACCTAAGTATGAATTAACAGCGTAAGTAATGAAGAAGCCACAATCTGCACGGCCTCCGATAACAAGTAGCTGATAGCTGAGACCAGAAATCCAGCGGTCAGAGACAGGAATTATCAGGACCATACTGGATGTTTGTTCGAGGAACTGTGGAAATGCTAAAACAAGGAACTGAGAATAGAAGGTTGCTTGCATCTACACATCGAAGTTCTATTAATCATACTTCTCTTCTCTTTTACATCATGACTAGGGCTGCTTATTATGGTTACAAACTGTTATGGATCAGTGTCAACACGCGACTATCGTGGTCATTGATTATGACAAGTAAAGCCGGGCTTAAAAGCACAATGACTGAGCACAGTGGAGACAGCCCTATATTCAGAGTAGACTGTTTAACGATGTCTTTAAACAGTTAAAAGTATGCTTCTTTAGTCTGTCCTAACGTACATAGATGTAGGAGTATCGAAAAGTAACCGCGGACTAAAATAAGAATATATGAGAACTTCTGAGCCGTTGACGTTGGGGCAACCATAAAATGCCTCGGCTTAGAAATAAAGGTAGGGGACAAGAAGGATAGCATAGATTCGTTGTCAAAAGTTAAAACGCCTACCATCTAACCATCAGCGCTGTAACTGAAAGCACAAGAGCGTCAATCCGCTACCAATGTCCTTAGTTTGGCTGTTAAACCTTCCACATCCTTTATCTTCAGTGAAGGATTCTTTAGAACACGAAACGATAATGAATGATCGCATGGTTGACGACCGTATTTAAGCTTTGGGTATTCTAATAAAGTCTGGTACAAATGCTGCCCAGTTCGGCCCAGCGGAGCAAACGCTTTGTGATGCAAACTATGTTCACGTACTTCCGAAAATAGCAACGTGAGTGACCGAGCGTATGTTTTTGCGACATGCCAGTAAAATATGACTGAACAGCGACTTCAGTTTCAATTCAAACTTGTACTTGGAGTTAGAGAGTTTTTGGAACTTCATGCGGTTGATCCTACGACATAGTTCCGTTCGGGGTAAGGAAACTGGCGCTCCCTCGACACCCAGGCAACTCAAAACAGGAGAATCACAGGGAACGAACAGCAGACCAAGAACATAGAATCGACACTTCAAATTTTTTATATTCAACGTGAGTACCATCGGCTCTGACGGTGAGTTATACGTGTACATAGCGTCATGTGGAGACGTGGTATGTTAAACTTTTTGTCATTTCGCGAGGGTGTAGCGGCCTGGAGATTTCACTGGCCTGCCTGCGGTATGGTGTGTAAAATAGTTCCAAAACTCATAGTTGCATATTGTACCTAGGCTATTACGAAAGTTCGCATGATGCATGTCCGATTGTTTGTCTACATGTCATGTGACCGTGGCGCGAACCCGAAGGACACACGTGTCACATTCTTCCGGTTTACTCGCTCGTCGACGGCCGGTCTCTAGCCTCTCTAGCTATTTTGCGTGTCGGTGCCTTTTATAGCGCTATCAGAGACCACCTGTACATCTCGTCGAATAAAGATCTGGTCTCTCTCCTCAACGGCCTTTTGCTTTTCGCGTCTGATAATTGCGTACCTGGGGAAAACGCGACTTAGTGCGACGAGCACTAAAAGGGATTGGGAAGCAAACAGCATCCAGTAGCCAGGAATAACCCAAGCCAACGTTCTCTGATGGGATTTTATGTGCAAACAGGAAGTCCACTCTAAACATTTGGGACCATGGGGGGAACAAACTTAGACCACTCAATTCTTGATGATAAGACTTAGTCACACAAAACGGGCGTCATTTTCTACGGACAAAAAACGCATTAGTCCCATATTATCTCTCATCAGGTATGCTGGGTTTATCTGAAAGCAACACTCCAAGCGAGACATGAAAAAAGTTGTGAAGGGATACATGTACCTAAGTAGTTCTTCAGAATACGCCTGGACTACTAGAGAACGAACCATGCTCGACTCACTCATTTAGGTTGGACGAGATTGAGTCAACCGGAACAACCGTAATAAGATGATAGATGTACTTACTAGTGAGCAAATCAAATCGACAGGTATAAACTAAAACATGTAATACCGTAGCGTAATTGACAATGAAGATAATTCGTTGTTTAGTTGAAGACCCGATAGGAAATAAGTACACAAGAGCAATACGCGATAGCGCGATTGGTCCACTGCGTTTGCAACTCTAATTGATTGTTGGAAGATTATTTTGTGAACTGGACGACGACGGCTTCACCAAACCGCCACATTTACCTACTTCAGTGTGGACGTGCAGTAAATTAACGCATCCCAGGTAGATGCAATAAATACTAGCCATGAAGTAGAAATACGGATAATTGAGAGAGACCCAACGTATATTGGGAGATGATTGTAATAGATCCCGACTAGCACCAAACGATACTGATGAACGGAGAGCTAGAGAGGTTCAGAATCCAATTATGGAGCGTGCGAGCAGGCACGCATAGACCAACAAGCATACAAACAAACAAACGCAATCGTATGCAGCAAGCGGACGGCAAAGATCCTTCTGATCCAATGTACAATGTGGACCAGGGTTTCGAGAATTCTGCACACTGTTCAGCAGGCAGATCGGGGTTATCTTCTGCCTATTACACTATTTGCGTTTAGTCTGTCAAACGCCTTTATGATCATCACAGCAACCTTGAAACCATCTAGGGTGCTAGGTGTCACTGACCACTGGTGTTAACCACTGAAATCAACGAATCCGAGATCAGCATGCTGGGAGACTGACGGCGAGTTGAACCTTTTCAGCGTACAACCACAAGTAGGTTTGAAGGACGTAATACAAACAACCGTGCACTTCTTTCGGCATAGATGCGAAAACAATATACCAAACGCACCTTGCTTACACTGGTATATTTCAGGAACGCCTGCCACCCTCTAAAAGTGAAGAGCACCGATAAATAACAATAAGTGCCTATTGAGTGCAGCTGGAACATTACGTGCAGTATCCACGGAAGTTCCTTGTCTTGCACCCTCCGTCCGTCCGTTATTCTCCGTAAGTCAAAAGAAGAGAATCCAGGCCCAAATCTATGTTCCGCAGAGCTCGACAAGCTGTGACGTGTTAGAATCCATTTACAAACGCTCTAATTAATCTCTCACGCTGCTTCATCAAAATATTCAACCTGACCGGACATTGGTTAGTGCCCAACGTGTCTCACTCCTTGTGGACTGGTTAAACAGTCAGTGCCGGTATTTCATTAGCAGCGTTCTGCGTTCGCCACGAGAGTCGTCACCTGTCAACAAAAAGACACGGACGAGCTCGTAAAATAGTTTTGCACTCAGTTTATCGGGTCCGATCGCTTCAGCAGGATGTATGTACTGGCGAACTTTAGAATCACAGGCTGGAACACATCACACTGACCACAAGTTTAAAATCCTGGGTCCTAATTTACCAGATTACATGGAAGACTCCGACAATCAGCCATCCGATCGTACAACTAGACTGACCAGATGAAACAGTCTCATAAGCAAGATACTTCAACCGAACAGTACAAGTCAAGTGGTCAACCTTCAGATGCGCTATAAAAAACGCAACCGTAAGAATTAAGGTGGTCAAGGAGCACTGGACCCAGTTTAAATCAGTAAAATCATGATTTGACGTCTAAAATCGTACACCAACAGTTTACTAACTAAGTGGCGTACGTTATGCCAACAGCAACGATGTGCTACTTTGTTGATGGGGTTTAAGTGAAGTGACAGCTAGTATCATGTAGAAAGATGTTTAGAAACTGCTTACTTATTCTTACTGAGATGGATATCTAAATAGAACTGAACAATTTTGCTTTCATTACTAGTTAGCAGGTTAACAGACATGGTGGAGCACATAAGCAACAAACACGAGTCCTAACAAAAGAACCATTGTTTACCTGGAACGGATTCTCACAAACATCCGATTCCATCGCGAGTCGACCATACTCGGTGAAGAGATGAAGATGATGTAAGTGATCTTCCTGGATATTCCCATGTACGTTGTATATCTGGATACTGCTTAACATTGTACTCAGTGCGAAGACTGTGGCGCATTGTCTGACTGTTGACAAACTATCGAAAGCTCCCTAAAATGCTGATAGGCAAACAACCAGAAATCCAACCTGCGTATCCATGAAGAGTACAGCAGCTTCTTCGCCGGAGGATAATCTTATAAGAAACGGTTCGCTCCAAAGAAGAATGCCAGTTGTTAAACGACGAGAGCCGCCACACCATGGGAATCCAGCTAATGGCATATTTTCATCACCCAGCCAGTTGCTTTTATCTTCCGAAGACATGTAACGCAGAAAAAAATCCAATAAGAAGGACTTTCCTTGTCTGAAAACGCCGGCAACCGAAACGATTACGACATATTTGTCCCGCACATTGGGATGAAACAGAATCGACGACAGGGCACTTTCGTTTAGAGAAAAGTGTGTGTCGCTATTGCTCTCATCAACAGTTACTACCTGTACAGCGTGTCCAGAGGGCGAATGCATCGTACTCAGAGCAAAAATCCCCAGGACCAACCGGGCGGCGCGACAATCCCAAACGGGCGCGCTTCAGTTCAGTTTCGTTCGGTTTCAGTTTTGATCACATAACCTAAGGCTAATAGCCGGTTGGTACCCAAACTCTTGCACCAGTAAGCTCCGACGATCCCACCGTGCGTTGACAAATAGGGAAAAAACTTCTCTTCAATAGTCTTCCGACATCTCCGGTGGTATGTAGAACAAAGTTTATCATTAAGTTGGCAGCGTAAATATTCCTGATCAAATCCTCAACAGGACTATGTAAACGATCTGTCGGATACCAGAGGTTGCATAATGGAGGGATGTGTTATTGGAAACATCTTCAACAATCACGGTATCCTCGGATTGATAGACAGGACCGATGTCGATGCTGTAAGCGCGCTGTTTGAATTTCTGGTATGAGATGGGGTGAATAACTCTCTATCTGTCGGGAAGGAAACTTGGGTTCCCGACAAACGCTGTCCAACCGTTTCTGCCACATAAAAAATGTATCGGAAACTTCGCGAATTACCGGCACGATCATTCAACAACCCGTGTAGATCGATTCACGTTGACGGTGCAAACGAGGTTTGAGCAACACCCCTCATGGAAATCAGCTGCTTATCAACTACATTCAAGGGTATAAGAATCAGTTGATGAGCATTTCTCCAACACCTCTTGGTGTACATCGACGAAAATGACCCAGGTGGGTCACTTGTAGTGAGGTCACCTTCGACGTCCCTAAACTTCTAAACTCCCCGCGACGTGAGATTTGCCTTGTCAGTACCACCGCGCCGGTTCACATAACCTTATATATGTGAACTTACTACAAACCACTAGCATAAAAGTTAGTGGGCCGGCATAAGTATCGCAGTCATGCTCTCAGCTGTGTAATGAATTCGCACTATCTCTACTCCTGTAGGTTACATTCACTAGGATAACGATGTTGAGCTATTACCGTTAGGAACGCCGCTTAACCAGTCTAACGCTTGTTTGAATTCTGAAGGTCGACTGGAATTTTACGTCGACGCACTCTTCCACTCTGGCGGCTGCTGTGCGGTTGTGCTCAAGGTGCTCTTACGTCCAGCTCCCTAGCACCCCTTAATTGTTACGTTGAAGTCTGTTGTGAACGGTGAGTAAATCAATAAATAAAGTGTGCTTGCAGATTCATCTTTTCCCCCCTGCGACTGTCGATTCACGGTAGCATAAGGTTGAGGAAACTCTGGGCGTAATAGTTCATGAACATGGCACTACAGATTATTAATTTTCTTAGAGTTTGGCACTTTCTTTAACCCTTATGTGCAGTTTCACGCCTTTTTTAATGATCGCCTTTCTAGTCAACAGGAACCCGCCGAACATCGGAACAAACAATGTGTATGAATCCGGGAAATTTAGGCCCATCCTCGCACCCATTTTTGAATCGCTGAATTCGCTAAAATCAACCGTATCTCCTATTTGATTAAGCCTCCACATATGCCCTCAATAGGCCTTTAGCCGTGCACATGATAACGCGATGTGATGAGATCGACGTGCATATTTTCTGTGTTGGCATCAGTGCACAAGATACGACAATCATCGACTCCTTCTTTCGATCAATAAACTCTGCATTTTTTGTTCCATTCTTCGACTCACTTCTCCGTTAACCAATGAGAAAACTGGACCTCAAGGTCATCGAGTGCATGTGTAACGCGCAACGGAAACCAGCGAGCGCGCACGAATTGAATTTGTGTTGTGTAACGGGGCGTGCTGCTGTGTCGTCGGTGCCGTTTTATCTTTCGTTTGTGTAAGTCGTGTGCATGGCTTACTGGGCCTTCGGCTCATGTTTGTCCGTATTTTTTCTCTTTTCAAAACTTTTGCTCGAACCCCTACTCCGGAAGAGCGCTGTCTCCTGGTGCGTCCACGTTGCCCGAAGTTTGGTCCGCGAAGTCACGGGCATCCAGAGTAGAGTCGGCTGGCCTGCATGTTACACATATGTAACGCGCAACCGAAACCAGCGAGCGCGCAAGAATTAAATATGATTTGTGTGACGGGACGTGCTTCTGTGTTGTTGGTGTCGTTTCTGTTTGCGTTTGTGTTAGTCGTGTGCATGGCTTACTAGGCCTTCGACTCATGTTTGTTCGTATTGTTTCTCTTTTCAGAACTGTTGTTCGAACCTCTAGTTCGGAAGAACGCTGTTCCCCGGTGCCTCCATAATGCTCCGGATTTGGACCACAATTTCCACGGACGGTCAGAGCGAAAGCGGCTGGCCTGCATGTTACACATAATCAAGCTGTTCACGCCCGGAAGGCCGGGCTGGTTGTAGTGCTCTGCCGCTGAAGTCCTTTTGCTGTCACTCAGCCCCACCCGGAGTCAATTAGTCACGGACATCGATTTTTGTGTCACTGAAATAGCCTTAATCTTTGTAATCAATATTTGTGATCCCCTTGATAATCTCCCCTGAAAATATACGTGGAATAATCCGTTAATATCAACTAGGTTGGAGTATTTTGCGACAGTCATGGTCTTATCAATTCCGTGAACACTTACACTTGTGTTCGAATTCGTACCCATTCTAGTCAATGAACACATGCTCACCCGCAGCACTACGATCTCACCCTCCCTAAAATCAAGCCCTTAGCGCTGCAAATTCGTGAGTTTTCCTTTCATATAATCTCCTTAACATCTCCTGGACGCTGAGTGCAATCACGAATTAAGGTGAACACTGTGGGTGAATTTACCACAAAGTTTCACTCCAGATACTGTGAGTTGCCCGAATAGCAATAATTCAGAAGGCAACGAAAAGCGCAATACTATGTATATTTTCACGACGAGAACAAGCAGCTGTACAGCCAGCAGACGTCCTGCGTTTAGCGCGCGGAACAAAAAAGTGAGGAATTCTCAATTAGCGGAAACAGGACATACCATTTGGCTAAACAAACATTTGCTGATCGGAAGCGTCAAATTTCACAACAAAATACCAACAAAAGTTAAGTTATTCTAAGGTGTCGCCACAGAGCTCCCCACAGAAGGCCACTAAGGTAAACGGGTGCATTTGTTACACAATAAGCGTGCAACAATACTGTAACTAAAATGTAATGTCCATTGCTAGGCAAATGTCCAATTGGTAGGAAACACATTTGAAGAACAGGGGGAATAGCCCATAAGAAGGTCGGTCGCGGACTAACGGTGCGCTGGTTGAAACCGTTATTTAAATTATTTACGTTATTTGGTGTTCGGGCTTATCAATTTAGCGCCCAGCGCACTAAGTCACTTTTCCCCCAGGTACGCAATTATCAGACGCGAAAAGCAAAAGACCGTTGAGGAGAAAGACCAAGTCTTTATTCGACAAAATGTACAAGTTGCCTCTTATAGAATTAGCTATGGAGGCTAGAGACCGGCCGTCGACGAGCGAATAAACCGGAAGATAGTGGCACGTGTGTTCTTCGGTTTCGTGCTACCATCACGACATGCAGACAAGCAATCGGACCGCATGCATCATGCGAGCTTCATTAATAGCCTAGGTACAATATGCAACTATGAGTTTTGGAACTATTTTACACATCACACCGCAGGCGGGCCAGTGAAATCTTCAGGCCGTTGCACATATCTATCGCAACGGGCGACCCAACCCCAATAGACTCACGAGTGGGGAAAAGGGGAGGTAGATTTACTCAGTGGTGGACGATAGCCTTCTGGAGTTGTCTCTCCATTTCACCATGTCCACGTAATCTAAAACTAAACGGACGGTAAAATACCTGTACCAGGTGAAAAAGACAAGCTCACCGTGTTAACGAATCGTTCATCAACGATATCACTGAAGACTTGATACTTTCTCATTCACTGACTATTGCTTTGCACCAATTTAGCTGAGATTATGTTCGAAAAGAACTCGGAAAAATGTGTTAGTGTGTGCGAGGGAAAAAAACTTCCAGTACAATAACAGGGCAGTTGTTACAAAAGAACGTGTTAACTGTAGGAAACACTAACGTATTCAACAAACCTTACAGGCATCCCGACGCGAAATGGAGAGGAAGGTGCAGGGTCGATGCCCGATGTGTTTGATGTATGTTCAGGACGGAACGGCGAAGCTGCAGGTGTGAGTTATGCATTGATGTCATCTTCCTCAAGGAAGGCGGGTTTGACCCCATCATTTGGAACGACGTCACGCTTATTATCGCGTTCGACGGTGGAAGCTTTTTTGCTTCGTTCCAACACATGGGAAGGACCTGTATACGAGGGCTACCGAGGCCTGCTAGAGCCCTCCGCGCATATGAAGGCGTGGGAACTAGAAGAGAGCTTCTCGTGCAAGTGCACGGATGAAGACCGCCCCCGTGGTTGAACTGGACGTAACTGTCGCATGTGATTCTCTAAGCGTGCCGCATACTTTCCGAAATCGACAGGTTTGGCTGTGGAAGGAGACATCAACTCGTAGGGTAAACGTAGGGTACAACCGTAGACTAGGTGGACTGGTGTGGCCTCCAAGTCCATCTTGACGGTGTTACGGAGCCCAAGGAGGACTAGGGTTAAAGCATCTTGCCAGGTGGGGTTCGACTGAGCACAGAGGGCTGTTTTCAACGGACAATGGAAGCAATCCACCACCCAGTTAAACTCTGGGTGATAGGCCGTAGTGCGTGTGTGTCTGCGCCCAACGGTGTTCAAAAGATCTGTGAAAGATCCTCCAAAATGAGAACCACGATCGGTAGTCACGACTGCAGAACAACCAAACTGAGCTACCCAACGTTCCAAAAAGGAACCAGCCACCGTTTCAGACATACAATCAGAGAGTGGGATTACATCTGGCCACCTAGTAAAGCGGTTGACAGAAGTCAAGAGGAAGATAAAACCGGTAGAATGTCGTAACGGTCCGACAAGGTCGACGTGCGTCGAGTGTAGGAAAGACACCAATAGAGCTTTTGGTGTGCCTATGAACTTTGGAACGTTGACACTGCAGACAGCAACGGGCACAGTTGCGGACATCGTGGTTTATTATAGGTCATACAAAACGTTTAGTGATAAGCTTCACGGACGCACTTATGCCGGGGTGCGACGGGTTATGCAGTGCGTTGAACACTGCACGGCGAAACGATAAGGGCATTACAGGCCCAGGTGCGCTTTGGGAAGCATCACACAGGATGGTGCCCGCAGAGAAAGTCAAGGGAACGGGCTGTATTTTGAGGGAGCTGCCTCTACGAAGATGCTATATCTCCGAGTCGCCTACTTGAGCAGCGGCCATGGCGGCCAAATCTACAGCGATAGAATTGAAGACACTTGGGATATGGCGTATGTCTCTCGTAAACTGAGAGATATAATCCAAGTGCCTGATTTCTCTGGGAGTATACCTGCCTGACAATGAGCTCAGCGAATAGACAAATGGCTTATGATCACTATAGACCGTGAATTGTTGGCTTTCAACCGCGTGCCGAAAATGGCGTATTGCGAAGTAAATTGCGAGCAACTCTCTCCCGAACGTGCTATAGCGACACTTGGTGGGCTGCAACCGTGTAGAAAAGAGCGCTAGCGGTTGCCACCGACCTTCGGCACCAACTGCTGTATTGGAAGCGCCGGTTACAATCCACAATTCTGCACTGGGGGCAGGATGAGCCAACAGGGCTTTTTTGGAGATAGCCTCTTTAAGCTCTTAAAGGTCGTACGCGCTGAATCAGTGAATAACAGTTCACTACCATGGAGGCGATCGTAAATAGCCGTTTTGCCTAGCTCGCACTTTGATGGGCTGAGTGTAACGCAGTTGTTAATCAGCCGTTCAAATAAACTACGTAGGTGCGAAAGGCGCTTCTCCTCAGAAAAGCTAGCAACCAGGATATCGTGGGGGTAGGAATAAACGAAGTCCAGACCGCGAGTGACTTCGTGCATAAAACGCTGAAACGTCTGGGCGGCGTTTGTCAATCCAGATGGCATTCGCAAAACTCGAAAAGACCAAATGGAGTAATTACAGCGGTCTTTGGTATATCTTCGGCCGACACAAGTATTTGCTGATAGGTGCGGACTAAATCGATCTTGCTGATGATGTTTTTGCCCGCAAGGCAAGTCCTAAGATTTTGCTATGCGGAATGGGATACATTTCGAGGACTGTAACCTTATTGAGTCCACGGTAGTCACCGCAAGAATGCCAGTCTCCCGATTTTTTGGAACCAAATGCAATGATGAGTCCCAAGAACTGTCGGAAGGGCAAATTATCCCGAGCTCGAGCATGCGTTCGAACTCTGCCCTAGCGAGTTTGAGCTTCTCAGGAGCCAACCTGTGGGTTCCAGCTGATGTGGGCGGGCCTTCAGTTCTAATGTGACGTGTGACATTGGAGTTCAGCGGACATGGCGTTTGATATCCTGACCAATTATAGGAACTGTTGAAAAAGTTCCGCAAAAGACGGTGAGACAGCCGGTGTTGCACAAAGGGGACTGATGGCTGCGAAAGTCGTGTGGTTGCCGTCGATGCTTAGTCGTGTAACGGCATCTGCTAGTTTCCGGCGTCGCGTATCCACTAAAAATTCGAAATATAGGGAAAATCGATGCTGATGATGCTAACGGTGCGGCAGCAACGGCAAAAATCCAACGAAATTTTCGTCGGAGACCCAAAGCTAACGTCAGCGAACGCTCACCAAAAGTCTGGATAGCAGTGCCATTGGCAGCACGGAGATGACTAGCGCTTGTCCGTGTCGCCTGGTCTGTGGGACTACGCTAACTTGTGCTCATGTGCCCACCAGGAATGCGGGAACTGTGGAGAGGTCCCGAACGAACCTAAGGCGACTGGGGGCGGATGTGCCCGCGACGTCAGTCGCCATTACGCGTCGACGATCCGGTTTTCCTGATGCGGGCAAGGGAAGAAGCAAGGCGTTGGACATTTGATAGCCCTAGCACCGTACCGTTCATGATAACAGTGGAATCCTTTACGGGGATGTGAATTACGTTGACGTGGTGACCTGATGTTACGTCGAGGTCGTGCGGACCGGCTTCGGAAATGGCCAATCGTCACTTTATCTAAGTCCCTACGCAAAGCGGCTACTTCTGCCATCAATACCCTGACCTCTGTAAGGGCTGATGTGGTAGAGATGGCAGTTACTCTGAAACCATTGGAGTTGTGTAGGAATAGTTGAAAACGCTCGACCGTTTAACCGGCGATCTTGGCAGCTTCTAAGAGCGGTTGCGAGCGGGCTACGGACAAAATAGCCTGGGCTGTCTCCGGCAGCCTCTGCATCCATAGCTCTCGTAGCAGTGACCCGTCCATGTAGGGTCCGCCGAGAAGCTGTTGCATCTCACGGAGCAACGTAGAGGGACGCCTGTCACCCAGCTGTAGTCTGCTGAATAGCTGCTGCAAGCGGGTCTTCTCAGACGGGGTTACTCGCTTGATGACGGTCCCCCTAAAGGTGTCGTAGCGATGCTTCGCAGGATCAATAAGGATGACGTCACGCAGTTGCACTGTGACTTCCTTCGGAAATCTAGACACTAACTGACTGGACTTTGCTCGATCAGACACACTTCGGTCGTTGGCGAACTCGGCCACAAGATAGACAAACCACAGTAACGGGAAATCTCCAGAAATGGGGGAACTGTTAAGATAACCGCGCCGACAGTATGCGAATCCAGTGGCTTGGTGTCTTCGCTAGACACGGCAACGCCCGACAGTTTACAATACGTGAAGAAAGGGGTGTAAAACGTGCCACTAAATGAGAAGATTTAACCAGACCTGGTAATTCACCAATGACAATGTAGTCAATGAAAAATGTTAACGCAATATCGTCAAAAATATAATAATTTACTACAAGGAGCTCACTCACCAAATGGCGTGAAACTACGGGAACAAAATAGGCTGGAGCGTTGAATACGGTAATACTTTCGTCGGGCTCACCAGTTTGTGGTTCAATCCCCCACGAAGCTTCACTTCAGATAAGGCGAGTTACCCAAATAGCAATAATTCAGAAGGCAACGAACAGCGCAATTGTAATGAATAAGAAAGAAGGTATTCGGTAAAATACACGCTGATTCGTTAGAAGAAAAATGCCCGTAGGGTAAGACTTTACTCTTATGAGAAGGACGGTAGAGTGGCTGTAATGTATAAAAAAATGGATGAGTGATACGGATAAGCAAACGTGAACTAGGACCAAATGTTAGTAATAAGCAAATGTTAGTACATTCTCCATCACTGATAAACGGACGAAATGAACAAATATATGTCGTTATCAGGAAGAAAATTGCGAGAAAGCTGTGAGTATGCTTCACGGCTCCTCAGATTATACGGGTGAAGACATTGCTGCTTTTGCTTCAATAGATCATAATTGGAGAGTCAACGGCTTCATCGTTGGAACGCATTTCATATGTGATTTCTGTCGCCTCCATCAGGTCATTAGCGTCAGCTAAACATTCGGAGGTTCCAAGGTCATCGGGTTCCCCACGAGGAGCTAGGTGTTTCACCGATACCGTCTCTTCTTTCCCGTTCGGTAGTCGAACGTGTGCAAACGGCGGGTTGCAGACCAGTAATTCAACTTCCTCCACTACGGGATCGTATTTGAAAGCTCGTTGTTGTTTCTTCAAAAGTACCTGACCACCTGAAATTAGCCACTTGGGAAGCGATGTTCTGGGAGTTGACCGACGATTAAAGCTGAACATGCGCTCAAGCGGTGTCGCATTTGTGGACCTACAAAGTAGTGATCTCACAGAGTGTGGAGCATCTAAAAGTGCTGATTCCCAGTAACTGATTCGAAGGTTCCTGGACTTCACTGTGAGTGTTGTGACTTACCAAAGTGTTGAGTTAAGCCGTTCTACTTGGCCATTTCCAGCTGGGTTATATGGCGTGGTTCTGCTGGTAGCTACACCTTTTCCGCGAAGGAAATTTCTCAATTTTGAAGACATGAATGCTGTACCATGGTCCGAATGTACGAAAGCAGATAGTCCAAAAGTGGAAACTAGTTGACAAAACCAATTAATGACAGTAGAAGAGGATATGTCAGAGCAGGCAAAAGCAAACGGAACTCGAGAAAACTCTTCAATAACAGTAAGGAGGTAATTATTACGAGAAGTAGATGGGAGAGTTCCTTTGAAGTCAACACTTAATCTTTCAAAATGTTGTGTCGCTTTAATGAGGTTCGTCCTCGGTGGTGCATAAAACGTGGGTTTGAGTTCGGCATATGTTGGGCACCGAGCAATGAATGCTTTCACGTCTCCGGTAGAAAGTGGAAGATTTTTTGATTTCACAAAGTATAACATACATGTAACACCAGGATGATTCATGTAGTTGCTTGAGATCAAATGAGTTCGTGGATGCACAATAACCTCTTGATAGGGCGTCAGCAGCCTGGTTCTCTTTACCAGGCCTGTAAACAACGTCATAACTAAAACATAAGAGTTCGATTCTCCATCGCAGGATTTTATCATTTTTTACTTTTCCTTCATGTTTATCATCAAACATAAAAGATTCAGATTGCTGATCAGTCAAGAGTTTGAACTGGACACCAAGGAGATAATGTCACCATTTGCGAAGATCTTTGACGATAGCGTAGACTTCCTTTTGAACAGGTGAATGATTTCTTTTACTAGAATTCAGAGTTCCGGGAAAAACGCAACGGGTCGACCAGCTTGGTTGAGTGTCGTGGCTATGACCGTATCAGAGGCATCAGTTTCTACAACTAGGAATATTTGGATAGTTGATAGTGACCACTGTGGCGTTCTCAAGCTCACGTTTGAGGTCTTCAAAAGTTTGTTTAACACGATCTGGAAGCGTTAGAATCTTGTTATGTATGAGATTATGAATCTTGTCGGAAAAATGAGAGATCCAGTCAGGGTAGTAAGCAAACATTCCAACAGCCCTCTGTTGAGATTTGAGGTCGGAAGGGGGTGGAAGTTCACGTAATGCTCGGAATCTTTCAGCATCTGGTTTCGTAAAACCGTGAGGTATCTGGAAGCCGAGGAGAGTGGTTGTACGAGCGGCGATCGTGGTCTTGTACTAATCGACTCCCGTTGTCAGTACCTCTTGGCCGCCCACCACGCATGCCACCTAGTCACTTCTCCTTTGGAGTAAGACGACCAATCTCNCTAGGAATATTTGGATAGTTGATAGTGACCACTGTGGCGTTCTCAAGCTCACGTTTGAGGTCTTCAAAAGTTTGTTTAACACGATCTGGAAGCGTTAGAATCTTGTTATGTATGAGATTATGAATCTTGTCGGAAAAATGAGAGATCCAGTCAGGGTAGTAAGCAAACATTCCAACAGCCCTCTGTTGAGATTTGAGGTCGGAAGGGGGTGGAAGTTCACGTAATGCTCGGAATCTTTCAGCATCTGGTTTCGTAAAACCGTGAGGTATCTGGAAGCCGAGGAGAGTGGTTGTACGAGCGGCGATCGTGGTCTTGTACTAATCGACTCCCGTTGTCAGTACCTCTTGGCCGCCCACCACGCATGCCACCTAGTCACTTCTCCTTTGGAGTAAGACGACCAATCTCTGAGTTCGTGCTTTCGACCGTTTTGTTTTCTTTAGAGGATCAAAAGGAGCATTGTGAAAGGTATTCTGGACAACATCTAGGCCCCTATCCTTAGGGACATATGCAAATATGGTAAATAAATGACGTCTTTCATGTGTGTTTACTGATTATGTCTGGGGTGCCAATTCTGACGTCACCTGAATGACCGTTCGTTGGGATCCAGTCGAGTATGCTGTATCCTGCTTTGGGGCTTTATTGTGACCGTGAGGTTCGGCTTCGTTGTCTTCATTGACCCCGAGAGAGAGAAACGCTGATCCATAGAATCATCCAGGGGTAAAGTCAGATGAAGAACTAGGATGGGATTTGGAACGGACGCTACGGTGACATGGCACATCCAGTTCCATACTTGAGAGAGTACTCCCCAGAGTGACTTGATGAATTATTTGTCAAAGAGAGAAAATCAAAAGCAGAAGTACTCACCGGTTGTTGTGGTTTGAGGAAAGAGAAATAATGGACGAAACGGACGAAAGTTAAAGTAAATGAGCTGTCGTGCCATAACTACGATTATTTATGATACTTTCCACCCGTTGATGTGGCTTATGAGATACCACACCGACTCTGACCTTCGAATTGACGAGAAGTGAGTTTTTTCTTGCAAGACCCACTAGGAGCCAATGACTCCAGCGACTGCCTTACTGGACATGTGGTTCATCCAGCCCGAAGGCACAGTATGTCGACATCCGCTCACTGGTGTACGCAGTAGACGCAGTAGAAGTCACGGTCAACCGTTGAAAGATCGGAATGTACTTCCACTTGAGGGCACTTTTTTCCGCAAGATGACAGTGCTGCAACTATAGACACACTCCTAGCCGTATACTTATAAAGTTGTGTTGTATATGTATAACATGAGGCAACTACACACACTGAATATATACAGACCAGGCTGAACAAGCCGGTTTACTTAGCCGCTCTGTAGGGAGCAAACTTTACACCTTCAGGGTGGTACTTCAAGAATGGGGCACTCCCACTCCTGCCTTTTTTATTACAAGCGATCCGCCTGTAACCGTTAATAACTTCGCGTACTTGATAACACCATCTCGTAGACTCACAATGTGACTGAAGACGTCAGCAAGAATAGCGCCATTTGCGGCATGTGGACGATTTTCGGTTGTTGCTGAAAGAAAGGTTCAGTGTTTGTATGCAGTCCATGTTTGCATTTTGGCCTCGAAACTTGGCATGTTCTCATCGATTTGGAATGGTGTGTATTGTTTGACTATCGTTATCTCTGCCAGTTTGCTCACGTCATGTGGGATAATTGTGTAAATGTCGCGGTCGTCCGCTGGCACGTATGCAGTCAGTTGGTCGGATTTGTTAGACTGCACAGTTCCTTATAGTTGGGTCACGTACTTTGCACGTCAACGGAAGGTTTATATCATCAGACATTATCCACCAAAACCACGGAAACCTCGTGGTCACAAAATATGAAGTTCATTGTCAGTCTGTCGAGTGAAGCCTGGTAGGGGACCTCGTGGTCACTGAGATCTTTGAGTAGAAACGCGTCCATAATGGCAAATTGCCGCAGTCAGTGGAGCGCTTGCATACACAGGAGTGATTCTGTTTGACGTTATTTTATCCTCATTTGCTAAGGTTCTTGTCCTACACTACTCCCCTTGATTATTGCGACGAGTATTGGCTCTTCCTGAGGCATTACCTGGCCAGGCTCTTGGCCCTTTATGGATGGATGGGCAAGTAGTAGCAGAAGCTGGAACTCGCTTTCGCATACAGGATTTATGTACTTTTTAAGCAGGCGGCTACAGAGCTTCGTTTCTATCGTTCATCTTTTTGCGTTCGCATGGGAGCTGGATTTTCGTGGTTTACGTGTGATATTGCTGACAATCTGGTTGAGGCTAATTATTTGGACATTGTCACGGGTCATTCTGTATTCGTTGTTATTTACCTTATTTTTCTCACTCCTGTTTTGTCAGTGGTGTTCTGAAGGATGGTGCTCCATCGTTTTCACGATGGCTGTCCACAAAACGTGGAACCCGTACGACAGTAGGTGAAATTCTGTACCAGTGGATGTGAACTCTCAGCTCCCCACCCGTTTCGACCACTGGAGTCAGCGTGGGCTTGACGTATTGGCTAGACTACGCTCACTGTGGAATATATTTGCTCCTCGTTTGACGTAGTTGATGTCCCATAGGGTAAGCAACTTCGCTGTGACCGAAACAAAGTAAACTGTCAACGAGTCGTATCTTCATGGTAAACGGCTTGAGGAGAACACAATGTTACGCGCAAGATGTAATAGTCAACGGTCTAACTACATAGGGTGGTCCTCCTCAGGAGTGCTGTCATTAAAATCACATCAACGAAATATTAACGTCGAACATTACAATGTTACGTATTCCTCAGTCCATTAATCAAAATTTGGCTTAACGCGACGCCCAATCTGTCTCACTTCATGCGTTTTATGTTTGATGTGGATATTACTCGCTATTGCCAGCGTACACTGGAGAAGACATTTCATGTTCCCGTTGCGACGAAAATTTATTCAGTAGCTTGTGGTCCTCGTTGCCCACCTCAGGCATTCCTCCACCGATTGTGTTCCTGCATCTTCAAACCGAAATCCAGTGCATAATGCAGTGGGATTTCCATTTGAGCTTCGCGTAAAGTTTAGTGCATACGTGCGCTAAATTAACGTTCCCACAGGTGTACGTAGAAATACCAGACGTGAAGTGAAAAAAAGGTAGTTGCGGATACCAAAAATATATTATGCGATAATTACAAATTGTCTCGATCAGCGCTAGACGACAGTGATACAAAGACAGTCGGATAGATAACAAGATAGGTATTCAAACATAGATGATTGGGCCACCCCTTGTATTAATCGTCCGTTAGAGCCAACTGGCTGCGGACATTCATAACTAATTTTGACCGTAGACTATCGGCACGATGGAAGTTAGCAAGAGGCCCGATAAGACGTCCCCTGCGGCCATGTTTGTGCACAGGCTGGTGCGCTGCACGTGACAACAGTTGGTCACATCTATCGGTTGATTTTCAGTCGAAATCATACTGTTGGGAAGTCGAAGTACTATGTAGCCCACGTAAGATTTGAGGAGTGCTGCGTGCCCCTATAAATGACATCACGATTTCGTGACACACTGGCTAGTAGGCACTTTAGAGTCATAGTTAGTTACGGTTGCCCATAGTGGCGTTAAACCAATCGGCCACAGCGAGCGATCACTCCGGCAGTTGGGTGGTTGATATGCGTTTGAACCCTTATCCTGTTATTAATCTGACCGCCTCTACGGCTTCGTTGATCGCGGTTCAACAGATTGCGCCGAGTCCCTATCCGTTTCGTAATTTTTCATGGTGGAAAACTTAACCCGAAGACTAGAACAGTCAACCCTTAAATAGTGGTTTATAATGATATTATGAGCTGAAAACTATTACTCCCTCATTTTTTGGTAGCCCGATAGTAATGGCGTTCACTACCAGTCGCACATTTGCGTGTTTAGTTAATACTTACCGTGGCTATTTTTTCCTAGGTCTGCACAGCTTGATGATATCCAGCGCATACTATCTGGCACGTCACGTGATGTCCTGACCATTTTCCTCGCGTGACCGTGTAATTCTGTTTTCCAACTTTGTGTGTGGCAACAGTGAGTGTGAAACGATGAGATCAAGAAGCGGCTATTTGGTAGGAGTCAAGTGGGTGTATCTATTCAGACTAGTGGTGGATAGGTTAAGGTCGGTTGGCCGTGTGCCAGAGGTGCCAGCTAGTCTTTCCTCCCCTAGCTCACTCTTTGCCGGCGCGTCAAGTAGGTGGCCCAGGTTTCGAGATGTATACGTGACTTGACACGGAGAAGTGAAGACAGTTATCAGCAGGTTAGCCACAGTAGGTCTCCCTTGTCTCCTAGAATGGGGCCTTTGTAACAGCCGTCTGCCAAGGGCATTAGAAGGGATGGTCAGTAATCGGTCTCAGTGACAAAAATCGTATGGTTGTCTGGATGAGTTGTTTTTAAAGCAAATGAACTTTTTGGAGTGAGGTGTTAAAAACTGCCTTATTGACACTGCCATATTCTCATTTACAACTTTTTCGTATGCACTGTGATGGCACTTTTGTATTGAATGTCTTAGTTTTGACTTGGGATCGTTGTATATTGGACTCTGTTTTCTATGTTCTGTCTTCAACCTGGGACACTTTTTATGTGCAATTAGGCACCAATGCCACCTATTGATACATTGCGTAGTGATTAGCACTTTGTGGTATGGACACTGTTTACGCGATCATTGTGCGGAATTTTCGTATTGCTCTTGTAGAACATACTTGGGGGAGGGTTTTCTAATAAACATATCGAATTGA
The DNA here is from genome assembly GCA_008508345.1 of Paragonimus westermani. Taxonomy (NCBI): domain Eukaryota; kingdom Metazoa; phylum Platyhelminthes; class Trematoda; order Plagiorchiida; family Troglotrematidae; genus Paragonimus; species Paragonimus westermani. The sequence goes on along the minus strand of QNGE01000334.1, from coordinate 42,977 downwards.
GTTTTCAAAGGCAACTTTAGTCGTTGAAAACCCTGTCGAATTTATCCACAATGACAGTTCCGTCTCCTCATGGTAGGGGTGCGGCGGAAACCACCATCACCATCATAAGATTCTGAGCTCATGCTGCGTAATGAATGCGAACTCTGATGGATGGTTCAAACTTGCGATATTTTTCCAGATGGATTTCGTTGTCGAAGAGGTGCTGTGAAGATACGTCTCGTTTCGAAAGCTGAGAACCAACAAACACAAAATACAACAATTTCATTCCTCCAAAAGCACACATGATTTCAACGATTCTACTGGTACTATACTATTGGTACATCTTCTCCAATCTGCGATATCCAATACCAGTTCTTCTAAATGCGGCTGTTCCAAGCGATAGTTATTCAATATTGATCAATGTAAGCATTTGCTTTCGTCAATGATGACCAATTGTTGATTGATTCAGGTGGCCGAATTGGCTTTTCGAATATAGGGAATCAAGTCACGCCACACTTTCCAACTTGCCACCGCTTAGTAAAGCAAATCCGACACGGCAATTTCCTGGCGAGTAAGACCTATGTTAGCGTTGACAGTTTCTAAGACTGCTGTCGCAGACAGTTTGTCCTGTAAACTTGCTTATCTTGCGGATGACCCTTTTGTTCGGCTGTGCTCCGAGATACAACCTTGGAACACTCTCAGTCGCACTAAAGCAACTGTAACATGCAGGCCAGCAGACTCTACTCTGGGTGCCCGTGACTTCGCGGACCAAACTTCGGGCAACGTGGACGCACCAGAGGACAACGCTCTTCCGAAGTAGGGGTTCGAACAACAGTTCTGAAAAGAGAAACAATACGAACAAACATGAGCCGAAGGCCCAGTAAGCCATGCACACGACTTACACAAACGTAAGCTAAAACGGCACCGACAACACAGCAGCACGCCCCGTCACACACTCAAATTCAATTCGTGCGCGCTCGCTGGTTTCCGTTGCGCGTTACACCAACCATCCTTGGTTTTGAAGGTCATCATCACGCCTCTTTGTTTTGTTTCCTTATCTTCGGATTCAATGCATTGAAGTGAACTTAAATGTTAATCATTGTTACACCTGACTTGCTATTTTAGCTGTCTCCTAGTAATGACAGGAACCTATCAGTATATGCCGCGCGCCGCGCCGGTGCCAGGTGTAGAGTACCCTTTGACAGTCAAATATTGTGGTGGTGAGTTTTATTTGTTTTGTTGTCGACTCTTTCTAAATGTACAAGAGTGTACTATGCCAGTAGAGTACTGTGAATTCTCCCCAACGCCTGAAAAATGTCTTGCGTGGCTGGAGAAGAATCTGCCAGGGGAATTCGACCAATTAAGAACCGGTATGTTTGTGTTATTGTAAGGTTTATGTTGCACTCTTAGGGGAAGATGCAGTCGTCTCGGGAGTAGATGCTCCCTCCAAAGGTCGTCAAGTGCGTGGCGGCAAGGGCACATCCCGCAGAACCGTTAAGCAGAAAATCAATGTTTTCAAAACATCCCGTGGGAAGAAGAAGTTTACCACCAGTGTCATCGGTTTGTCAACTTTCGGTAAGCCATTTAGTTAGTTGCGAAAGGGATTAGAGTATGCTATTGTGTGCGCCGTTTTTGCCAGGCTTATACACCGAAATCCTCTTTATGGCAGTTGTTTCGGTCATAATGTGATCTATGAACCTAACGGGCATTATCGATATCAAACCACACTCATAGCTGTTGCGATGTAAACTTTCAAAACTTCTGTCAGTGGCGGATTAGTCAACTCATACACGTTAACAGAATAACCACATTTGAAAGGAAAGATCAGTAGTCATACTGTTCCGTCACGGTGAGACTGGACCTTGACGTGGTGTGACGGCTTGCGCATCTCGATGACCTGTCGGGCTAAACTGAACAGAGTTACTCATACCAGGCAGGCCAACAGGTAGAGGTCTGACAAACCACAGTCTCCTGGTCCTCCAGGTTGGGGGTTGGAAGATGGTTGGCATCTCTTCCTGAAAAACGTACCATTTCTGGTACACCGCCACCCACCCGCTGCCTTGCGGTACAGGCTTTTGAGCCAAAGGCTTTGGTTGAGAACCCTAATCGTTCTCCTGTCTAGGTCTGGGCGTCCTGGCAGTATCTCAGCC
>QNGE01000334.1:18616-34522 GCA_008508345.1 Paragonimus westermani | reverse complement strand
CGCATGCTAATATACCTGCTTCACGAATGCCCTGTGTGATCTGGGTCCAGAAGCGATCAGGATCATCGGAGTGAGAACTACTGAGGCAGGTTTCTAAGCTGGTTTGATACTTATGCTTTACTGACGGTATAGTCAGCTTCTCTACCGCCAATCGTTCGTCGGTGGGGTCGTTTTCCAGCAAAAGTGAGTACGAAACAACGTACCAGCGCATGATCTGAGTCTAGGTACGTGCTCCAATAAGAACGTCAGTCCTGTATGGAACCCCGCCACCTATAACTAACAGCTATGTGGTCTCTCTGAGACCCGGTCTGATTCAGAGAGGGAGGGCGCTAAGTATGGGAATGACGTGCACGATGCCTAAAACTAGCGCTGGCTAAAAACAGCTTATGCTCAGCGCACAGCTGCAATAGTCGCCCGCCATTGTCCGAGCGATGTGATGCTATCCCAAACCTGCCACCTAAACGAGATTCGGCCGACCTGGGTGTTCATATCTCCGGCCAGAACGACTATGTCAGAACCACGTGTCGACCGGAGGAGAGCGGCCAGTTCCAAATAAAAGACGCCGATGTCACTACAGTCAGTTGGAGCATAAGCAGACACAACGAAAAGATTTCTGACGATTTTGCGTCTAAAACTGACCCCAACAGAACCTGCCAAGCGGACGGCACAAAGTCTACTATTAACAGGAATTCAATCTATCAATGCGGCTGCGGCCGTCGTGTTGAGGACTATACCTACTCCCGCTTGACCGGTGACGGCGGCCTCTTGAGTTCTTCCGTCGACAGATGTACACCCTCGACGGTATCTGCTGATTCCTACACGATAGGGTAGTGAGATTCAAGGGAATCGGATTCTGCTTCTCGTAATGATTAACTCTTGGTCTTGGTCCCGAAAATAACGCAGTGCCGAAGAGGAAACAAAAGATGAACGCAAAAAGCAATTTTGTTTCGTTCCGGCAGCGTGTGTGACGAAGGGGAAATTGCGAGGTATTTGCAGGGCGCATAGCGAAACAGAAAATTGATGTTCAGACAAAAAAGTAGCTAAGGTCATTAAGCCACCAATAAACAGAGCGCAATAAAGGCCGAACAGGTGAAAGAATAGCGAAGTTTGCCTCTCGACTGTTCACAACATATCCGTTTATTTTGATGGAATAGAATCGTTTTCTCGAGGAAGGAGACGGTTTTAAAAAGAAAAGCATAGGTTCCTCTAACAATATGTGAAAACGACGATTAGTCGGTTGCTAAAGGAAATTTCTTGAGAGTGCAGGGTGGAACGATTTGTTTTGCTCTACGCGGGCTCCGTCTGTGTTCGATTGCGCTAATCTTCACCGAATAAAATAGTCGGTTTCGCTGTATCCTCAACCAAGGGATTATGAGACATTGTTTAGCCAATAACCATTTATAGGCTAGTATGAAACTGATACTGCTACAGGTGATCATCCGTACACATTATATCTCCTCTGGAACCTGGTACTATGATATCTACTGCAAATCTAAAGTCCGGTTAACTTTTCTAATCCACCAAGTTTCAAACGGTTTTCTTATCCGGCTTCTCAAATCCAGCTTCAGTTGGATCATTGGTTATCACTGGATCCTGTCCGTTCACTCGATACAAAGTTCATATCAAACTTTTCGTTTGCCGGGTCTTGTGTGTGCATAAACCAGTGTGTCATAGTGGCCTGCCAGACATTGTATGGTTCCACGGCGTGTTTCTTACTACTTGTCGAAGAGAATGCGATGCGTGTTCTGTCAGCCCTAGTGAGTAGCGTGGATGGTTATCGGTCGTCTTACCATCTGCTTATAATGGGACAATTTTTAGAACGGAATTAGACATACGTAAACGCCCGCGAGACGGGAACATTCCGTCGTCCCGTTTTCAGTATTGCTTACCTTCCCTGTGTGTTTGCGCCCACTTCACCAGGAATGCATGGTACATCGTAGTCTGGTGGTAGGGAAAGGGTGGGAAGTCATACGAAGCTGCATTGGGTTCAGATCAGTTTATCTATAGTGTATGTTGGCTGCTGTTGTGGGTTACGATGACTAGATTCACTGTTTTTCTTCCGCCTTCTGAACTCTAGGAGCTTGCAACAGATTGCTACATCTAATTGATATTGTGCTTTGGTTACCACTCTACCGGAGTGTTATATGATCAGTTTGTACCGGTCAGTTTATGTCATTACATTATTTATGGATTACAGACTTTGATAAAGCAGATTAGTGTGTGCTGATTTTCGTAGGCCTGGTTGACGCTGCTGTGTGCTGACAGCCACGATTTTGATTTCACCTTCGATATAACCGTCATGTGGTATCTAACCACTCCACGACATTCGTTTTAACTTAGACTTGGGCTGTCAAAACCGTTAGTTCTTGTCTTCTAATTTCCGCGAACCAGTATTTTAGAGAGGTTTCACTTCCCGAGTTGGATCGGGGATTCTGTGGTGACGGGACATGCTTCAGACATCAGTTGCACCGAGTTTCATCTGCGTATTTCCTTATACAGTCAGTGGTTCTGCTGTTATTGTTGAATAAAAGTTTCAAAAACTTAAGGCTTCCAACCGTTTTATCGTAGTGTTGTGTGCGAAGTCACAAATGGAGTAGATACTCTCTGACTACCTAAACTCAGATAGAGGAGATTTCGATTACCGGATCTTGCAATAAGTGAATGTTTGATGCTTTATCAGCCATTCCCGCTATCACCTATCAGATATTCGCTAATTAGCTAACTCACAGACATAATTTAGATCACCATTTCCTAGTGGCTCACTAGAACTGATTAAGGTCGATATGCAGCTGTCAGTGGATACGTACACGCAAGTTGCTTGTTTTCTATGACTCGCTTCCAATCTGGTAAACTTTGTAGATCGTGGTTACTATCCCATTAACTCTGCCGCTCAGTGTAGGTTCAGGAACGCGAATACTCAATAGTACGATAAATGTACACTAGTGTTTCCACGATAGGCCTACCCAAAGTTGCTCGGCCGAGTGTTCGAACCACTATTCATCTCCTCTCTGGTATTTTAATGTTTTCAAAGTTTTAAGTGGCGCATGTGCATTAATATATATCTATTCCTAACAGCTCAGGTTTCCATTTTTCTGAACGATGACGCTTAAATTCATTGCGCTCGCTTTTCAGACTTGACGCACAAGAGTTCTGCAAGACGAATTCCGTCTTATCAGCTTCTGCAGACTTCATCATTCATGCTATCTGCACTCAAGACAGAGCGTGTCTAATACGGATGCTCCTTCATTCTTCCATTTTCCTTAGAAGGCTGTGTTTCTCTGAAATTTTTCCAGTATTTCTCGCCACACATTGAGCAATGGGTATGGCTGGAAAAACTACTAGTATAATCTAAATGAGCTTCCGTGACGGTGAGACTGGGCATTAACGCGGTTTGACAGATTGCACATCTCGATGATCTGCTGGGCTGCATTTGACGGTGTGGTGACCACAACGGTAACGCCACCTATAACATGCGAGCCAATACGTAGAGGTCTAACGGACCATAGTCTGCTGGTTCTCTAGGCTGGGGGTCGGAAGAAGTTTGATATCCTTTTCCGGATAAAGTACTACTTCTAGTACACTGCCACCTACTTACTGCTTTGCGATGCTGGATTTTGGGCCAGAGACTTCGGTTAAGAACTCTACTCCTTATACTGTCTGAGTATAGGCATTCTAGAAATATCTCGGTCATACGCAATCATGAATATTCACAACTTAGGGTATCCGCACCAAATTTAGTACGAATGAAGTCAAACAGTTTGGGCGTCGTGTTTAGCATGTTATTGGAAAACAGACTGAGAATAACACAGTTGTGAGCAAGTTGGAATACTCTACGTTTCAACCATCTCGGGTGGCCTTCCTCAAGAGTATTGTAATCGAAATCACATTAACAAAGGAACAGAGGTCACATTGGATTTGCCGTGGTTAGGTCAATTTGCGCTGCATCTGACCGGCTTGGTCTAATCCTTTGCTTATCAGGTGGGGATGAGGCAGCTCTAGATAAGACGCGTCCGTGTCTGGTGCTGTTAATCCATCCACGCCACACTGGAGATAGGGGTTTATTATCATTGCGATTAACACAAGCGTGTTGTGTGTAAATGGTGAGAGCTTCAGCACAGAACCACTCCGCATAGGAAGACAGATCTTTGTGAATCACTCGAGCTTGATCAATACCTACGTTGTGATTCTCTGACAGTGCACGTGCGATGGTCGAATCCTTCTCCAGCATCTAAAGTTGATAGACTTTTTCAACAGGAAACCTCGTATGCTTCTTGCGTTCAGCTACACGTACTTTCAGTTGTCTCCTTGTCTCTCCAATGTAGTTGGCATTGCAATCACCGCATTTGATTTCTTAAACGCAATCTGTCTGGTCACTCATAGAAACGAGATCCATAGGATGAATTACCAGTCGTTCCAAGGTATTGTCTAACCGAAACACAGTCCGGATAGCGTACTCAGAGAGAATGGATCGAATTTTTTCAGATGTTTGTTCACGATACTTTATTTGCACAGTAGACTGGAAAGTTCTGGTCGTTTTGGTTTCCTCCTTGGTGGACATGCGCTTGATTGTGTTCTCAATAAATGCGTTTGGATAGTGATTGGCAGGTAGCATTTCTTTAATATGAGAAACCTCTGTTGTTCTGGTCTGTTCAGTGGTGCAGATCTTATTAGCTCTATTGACGAGTGACTTGATGACTGCTCTCTTCATACCGATTCAATGCGACGAGTTGAAGTTGGGATACCGACCAGAATGGGTTGGTTTGGGGTACACAGAAACCTGAAATCTCTGTTGCTCGTCAACTTTGACTAGTCAGTCTAGAAAATTAACTGAGTGCCCATTGGTTTCAGTTTCCAGTGTGAATACAATGCTGTTGCATTTGGACTTAAGAAACTGTAGGAATCGGTCGCGAGCAGTCCGTTTTATGATTACAAATGTGTCATCTACATACCGCCACCAAATTTGTGGAGGGCAGGTAAATTCACTCATCGCTTGTTTCCGAGTATCCAAGGAAAAGATTGGCTAGTGCAGGTGCAACAGAGGAAACCCTGGCTCTTTCAGTGATTGCAACGGCTATCTGCTGGAAAACGTGCCAGGCCGTCAGTGAAGGATGATTACCGAGCTAGCCTAGAATCCAAGCTTAGCCTTTCTTACCCTGAAGATTCTAATGTCTAATTGACCCAAGTCTCACAGACCATTTGGGATGCGGGTGCTTTAGTATGTGGCACGGTAGTTAAACAACCATTGAATTTCAAGGTAAACACTAAACTTCTGAGATGTAAGGTGGAACAGGGAGGATATCCATGAGAAGCTGAGGCGTAGCTTGGTCTGACGGCGATAGTTTGTGCCATAGAAGCCGCTTCTGCTTCAGTGAACACCACCAGAATCTCCAACCTTATGCGTGCTATTGTTCCAATGCGTCCGTTTATCACAGGTAGATAGCACACCTATCCATGAGTCCAGAAGGTTGGAGCGCTCTGCAGCCAATTTAGCCGGCCTCCTACCTCTACCGGGTTACCACTGCAGTCTTGCGATATACTACTCTGACCAGCAGATTTAGAATTGTGCACCAGGGCCGATGTCCGCCATTGCATTTCGACTGTCAAATGCAGTAAGACTGATGGCCCAGCTGACCTCGTGCGGGCACTTTTAAATGAAAATGGGGAGGCGCCAGGACACACCTCGACTCAGTAGTCTCAACTTGTGTAGACGGAGAATATCCCTTCGTGCTCGAGTCACTCGGTACTAATTCTTGTGTTCACGAAGGATGTTAGGGGTTCTTACAAAAGCCATAGGGCTTTTTTGACCCCAGTCGTCACTGACATTCGTTATACTTCGTCGGCTTACTGCAGACCAGGAGCCAGATTTTAGAGGAGGATAAGCAGGGTTTCATTCTGGACGAAGATGTGCTGATCAAATTTTCTCCCTTGCCAAGTGCTGGAGCAGTATCATAAGCATCGCCGACCGCCGTTTGCCGTATTTTCCCACCACAGGTGCGTTCGACCCACTGGATCAATCTACACTTTTAGTGTCGTCAAAGCGCAGGGCTGTACTCAACAAGTGTGTCATCACGCTGTCAGTGCTTTATCACCATAATTCGGTTTGTGTTAGGGCTTACGACAAGCTGGCTGACGGTTTAAACCTCAATAGCGGTGTATGCCATTGTTGTCCACGTTCGCCATCTATGTTTAATCTTGTCGTGGTTGAAATACTGAAAGAACGTCTGTGAGAATCACAAGATGCGGGCGGTGGTGTGCTTAGTGGAAGACTAACCAATGTTAACTGTGCTGCCGACAAGGTCTCATTGTTTGACAGTGTTCAAGTAGTGCAGAAAATGTCAGACGCATTGTCGCGCTGTGCTAACTATTTAGTAGTACACTTTTGACTTCCGAGTGTTCCTACAAAAAACTGTTGTGATTGGGTAAATTTGAAGTGGGATAAAGAAACTATGGAGGTTTTTGACGGGTTTCTGTACTTAGGAAGTTGGATAATCAGTGACGGAGATAGAAGTAGAAGCACGTGTCCATAGGACTAGGGCGGCATTTGCCAATTTAAGACGTCTTTGGAGACAGAGAAGCATCCCCTGAAGATTAAGGGGCGTGTAAATAAAGTGACTGTGGGGGATTTGCTGCTGTACGGCCCGGAGATTTAACCGCTCGTGGAAGAAGACGTGGACTGCCCGACTGTGTCCGGTCGCTCGCATCAGGTGCACCAACGGATAAACAACTGAGAGGTTTGAAAGCTGATGTTTGTCACTGATGACCAGGCGAGTTCCTCTGTTCGGTTTTTAAGTTTGCATAGACTTAGATAGTTAAGCCACATAGTAATAATGATGATTATTTGTCTGCCTGGCCACGCACTCCGCCGATGCTGCTGCCGATTGACGTAGGATGATGACGAATGATGATAGCTTAGACAAATGAAGCCGTCCACCAAAGGGTTGACTACTGTAGGTCGGATCCATCTCCTGCAATTGCTTTCTTGTGACTTACAGAGTAGGCGGCTAGAGGCCTTGGATAATATAAAGGTTAACCGGGCCAATTAGCGTGAACGTTGCAGCCGCTTAGTTGAGTTTTCTGTGAGGCCGTGTGGAAACTGTTCCGTTAATGATGCCTTTCTTTCACTTATATCCCGGTTGTTTGTTTACAAATCGTGGGCATCTAATGATAATCTTTTGCGTATAGGCATATTTCTTTACCAGTCGGATCCCTACTCTTTCCTTTTTTATTTTCTTCGTAGTTGGAGCCTACTTCCTCTTCAGGGTTATGTGACAGTTAATCGTCAGCGCGGACCGCTGGTGCCTTATTGTTTTTGCCGAAGGTGTTTTGTCACTGTTAAGCAGCGGGAGGTGGGTTTCGATGTTCAACTGACAAACGATTGGCGACTTGCACACGTAAACCTTGATACCGGTAATACGGCTTTTGGCGTATGTTGAGCTGCAGCTGATTACATAGTAAAAGAACACCGCACCTCGTTAGATTTATGCTCTCTACCACATATGTGAAGGCGACCTGCGTCGTTCGGATTCTACTCCGAATATTCATGTGACTGTGCGCGTATGATGTCTGACCCTTTCTGCTACCTTGGCGTGGTGGTCAGGCTTGCATGCTGTTTTGATCCGGAGGGCTGTGCTGACTGTGACTGCGGTCCTTGCGGGTTCAACCTTGTCAGATTGGCCAAAGGGGAGCAGCCAGACAAAAAGCAGATGCGTGTGTCTGTGGACTTCTATCCATTCTTTTCTTCGGCTTTGTTGGTGCATTGTATGATGAATGGTCTGCCTGGCTTTTCATAGTTGAGCGAGAAATTTGCTTTTCATCCCCATCTTCTTTAGGTTGCACTAACATGCAATCCTATACTGGAACGCTTCTTGTATTACGCTTCATAAATCTTTCTTCCTAGTTTAGATCTCGTCATTGCAGCCTCTCTCTGTTTAGTTTCCGAGAGATAGGGGTTTCCTTTCCTTATTAGCCAATCAAGTGGCTAACCAGCATTGGCCGGCTGGACAGAAAGGCCCCACTGGCACACCTCCCAGTCTTATTCCTTCGGGTTTACACTGGATATGTGGTGTGTTGGTGGAACTGCAATTGGTGCAGCGCAAGCCAATTGCAGTGATGGATGAGCGCAAGCGTCTTTTGGCTTCGGTCACTATGACAGGCTAATCCGAATCGGATGCCGCCAACCATGATGTCTGCTTACCCGTGATCCAGATTGAACATGTTAACATTTATATTCAGGTTTTCTCAGCGGACATCTACAATGTAGCCATCACCTTTTGCTTTGCTATTTGATAACGTGGGTGTTCCTCAGTTGTGAGGTTGCTACGTTAACAACTCATGGTTAGTCCTACTTCAGACGATCACCCTACCCCGTTAACATTATGTTACGCATAATGTGTGTTACTGAATCCATTCGAAGAAAGTTACACAAGCGAGCTACTTAGTGGTCCTACAATTTGCAGTTCTCCGATCGTTTTACCATCTGAAAACGAAATTTTATTGCTTCGTTAACTATATATTGCCACTGAAGATTGTTCTGATTTCAGTAAAAGGGGCACTGCTCAACTATGGTCCCAACGCTGCTATAAAAGCAATACAACTTCAGATAGAGTAACTTTTGTCTTCCGAATAACGACATTTAGGGTTGGTTGGTGTATTCAGAATGCCAATCTGCGGCGCACGTTGAGCTACAGCTCGTCGAAGTGAGACGAGTTACTCAAACGATGATGTAGTCAAGAGCGTAATGTACAAGTCAGAAGTTGGACTCTGGTTTTCAATTAACAGTGTTCTGGCAACACAGAACTGCCAAATGAGTAGGAACAAGTTACAAGAAAAAAAGCAACCTCACGTCACAATTCAGTCAGTTGATCGATCATCATTTGGACTGTTTCGCTTAATTCCGTGTAGACTAGCGTTTCTCTAATCCAAAGAACCGACAGCAGTGGTTGGCTGCAGTTCAGAAAGTAATTTCATAGTTGCGACACTGTCGTCTTCTGGTTAATGGGAGAGGGCGTCCAAGGAGGTCCCTGGACGTCCAATGCGGTCCAAAAACCTACAGTGTCATTCGAAAGCCTAGTGTATATGTGAATACGTCCACTGCGCGCAGCACTGATCAGACGCTTTTTTTTGCTTCGTCCTCCGGATGGGCGGGCCTATCACTGTCAAGTGAGCAGTCCGAAGTCATTGAGTCCTGGTGGATGTTTCAAGAAAACGTTATTTGTTGTTGTCTAACAGTTCATTTTCGAATTACAGTTGGGGTTCATCAGGTCAACCTCCTACAACACAAACCCCTGAAAGTATGATGAATTACCATTGCAATGACAGAACTTCACTTTTCCTCACTTTCCTTCTTCTCTTCTAACTTCCCCCTCTTCAAGCCAAGATATCCGGTGAGCATCGGCTCTTTTAATGTTCGCACTCTAGCAAATGAGCAAGCTGTTCTAGTGTGCAAGTTCCATAGCCCTTACCTAGATATGTGCTATATTTCCGAAAGACACTTTTACGACTCTTCGATGTTGCTGTGAATAGCCGGCTTCTTCTCAGGCTGTCGTGACGATGAAGCTGAATCTCGCGCTCAAGCGGAAGTCGGGATTACACGTAGTTCCAATTGACTGGCACAATCTGTTCGTCGGGTTTTCAAATTAATGGTCCCTTGTGGATCGTCAGACTGCATTTCGGTCAAAACTAGTCAGACCAGAAAGGTGTTAGTTATCTGTCACATCTGTGTGATCTCACAAGGAGGAGATCAGATGCTGTCCACACCACCCTTCACAATGCTCGTTTTGATCTGATTGGAGTAAGCGAGATAGTTACTGTGTCTCCTCTCGAGGCGATCGGGCAACCTGATCATGGCTCACAAGCGAAAGTGGTTGAACGTTCAGATCTGATAATTCGGTCGTGCCTAGTGTGAGGTGAATGGCGCAGTGGTCAACACGGTTGACTCATGAAATCGTGGCCGGAGTTTAAATCCCAGCCATGGTAAGGAAATGCACCACTGACGAGCTCTAATCAGAGCGAAACTCGAGTCTGGTACTTCTTTTCGGAGGAGGCTGTCTTCAAAGTCTATCTGGATGCGAACGCTGCGACCAAATGTGAGTGATGGTCAACTTGGAAAAAAACAGTCGATAACACGAACTCACAGATTGGTCGTCTTACTCCAAAGGAGAAGTGACTAGGTGGCATGCGCGGTGGGCGGCCAAGAGGTACTGACAACGGGAATCGATTTGTACAGCTATGTGTATCTCATGAACTATCTATCGACCTGCACCTTGCACCACAACTGACGAGTCACACAAAGGTCACTCACTGTAACGCAGCTACAAACGCCAACTGACCACATCACCGTCAGCTGTTGCTGGAGCCACCTCATTAAAAATTGTTCATTTTGGATTAACCATCTTGACTCCAATCATGCTGTTGTTCACGTTCACCTAGTTTTATCATGTGTTCAGGGGTTAACCGCCTGTCAGTACCGTGTGCTGGAAAGGAACAAAACGTTCGGTAAACAGCACTTACGGTTGAACTGCCATCGTCAAAGCAGTGAAGCTATCGAAATGGACATTGTGTACATGTCTCAGCGGCTGTGTGCCTCCTGTGCAGTGGTCTATTCCAAAGAAGCACCGCAGATACAGCAGAAGGAGATTTCTGCTGACTCACCAAAACCCCATAAACAAACACCGTTTGATCTTCCGGACTCCGAATACGGCAAAGACCACTGTAAACTGAAACATAAGTTGTTACGATCCTCTGCGAGAGAAGTGCAAGAATAAACACAGAGACCGCGAGCAGTATCGCGATCGCAGACGAAAAGCAAGGATATCGCAAAACGATACGAAAATCAGAGCACAAGTATCGGGACTCAACCTTCACCACTTAGAACCTTCGCCATCAACAAGTAAGGAAAAAGACGGCCTTCAAACGAGTTTCATTTGTGCCCCAAGGCGAACCAGTGTCACGCAGCGGCCTCGGACTTAGGTCGTTTCCCCTATGTGGATAGTGCCATCTCATGAACGAGATGTTCACAAGGATAGCGAAAGGACGTAGTGTATTTACGAACCTTCATCACTTATGGCATCCCGAAGACGTCCGTTTGTTGATTGAAGGCAAAAAGTGTAATTCGTGTGAACGCTCCATTTTGCTGTATGGGTCAAAGAAATGGCCCATTCGAACTGAATATGCATGGAAACTCTCAATCTCAGGTCATCGTTGTCTCTGCCGCCTAGCTGGCATCAGCTGTGTTGACCGCCTGGGAAACGTGATAGTCCGTGAGCGGGTATTCGTAGATGTGTGATTTCGTGACTGATGTTAAAAGGTCGAATTTGCTGGCTGAGTCGCTTACTGCGCATACCCACGAACGTATGGCTCACCATGAATGGCTTAACCTGACCACTAATGAGTATTAAAACCCACGAGGCGGTCATGGACTGTAAAAATGTTGACCGCCTCACTGAGCAATGTTTTCAGGTGCGGTTTTCCGGTTTGAGGAATCCGAGATAACGTACGCTACGGGTTATCTCAATCTACAACGAATTTTTCTTCACGCAAAGCTTCTTTTACCTCTAGTTCCATATTTTTCTCTTCCCTCCTTTTAGCTCTCTTTCCATTCATCTTTCTTTCGCCTACATTACACTCATTTTTCCTTCGGCACTTTGTTTAACGTTGTTAGGCTCAAAAAACAGTGCGGGCCATAGTACCCTTAGGTACTACCTACCGTTGAAAATGTTAATGTTTGTGTTAACGGTGGTGTCTGCCAGTCGTGCGATCGCAAATTTCGAGTCACGTTAAGTGGTCTTGGTTTTGATGACCCTATGGATGCACTTTGTACATGGATCGAGCGCGTTTAGTTTGAGCCTAACGGAATACAACGCCGTGGTGTCAAACTCAAGAAAATTTGCAGTTTTATTTCGTCCTGTTCCTAATTTGCATGCATATTTACCAATTCGTTTGTTTCCCAGCCTTTGCACACAGTGATTCCTTCTCACTGTGTATACCCAGGAAATGGTAAAGTGTACACTGTGTACCTGTTACAACCATGAGGAATGATTTGGAACATGATTTTTGCAATTGACCTCTCCCCTACTCACCACTTCCAAGTAGTTCCACTTAGTTCCGTCATATTGTTTGCATTAGCGATGCACATGCTCTGTTCAGTGTCCACTGGTGTTACTCGTGTCTGGATAGGTGCCCTTTTGAAAAACAGTCGAGTCTGGTTGATGTTGCTCAAGACTGTGAAAGGGCCGAATGTGGAGGAATGCGTGGTTATTAATGTCCCAGAATGAACTACGTTAGCTATAAGCAAACTACTCGCCGGTTGCTTCCACAAATGTTTGAGCCTGCCTCTCTTCATTAATCCCGCTGCTGCGTCTTATAGCAGTCTACCAGATTGGCGAACGTTTTAACCCTTTTTTTTACGATGAAATGATTCGCATATTTTTTTACTCCAATTATAGTCTAGAAATTTGACTTGGTTTTCACATTCTGCTTGTCAGTAGTCTTCTGTTATGCTCACTTTTCTACAGAACCCGAGAAATGTATTTTTTCATTGTTCACCTAGTCTGTTGTTAATCGCTTCGATTATCTACTTTTCATATCGTATGATTTCTAACTTTGTTTAGCCGTGAATTATTTCATTTTGTTGGTGGACGTGCATGGAGTAGTCGTTGGTTTGTTTTCGTTACACCAATTATCATGTCGGTTCGGAGCACTCAGTTTGTGATGGCTGCTGTAAGTCGTTTGCATGGAAGCAGTCTTTGATGTGACAATTACTTCGGTATGGTAGAGGTAGGGGTGATGTACAGCGTCGAGGATAGTTGGTCTCTTAAATGCTATGAGGTCGCGTCAGCGCGCACGTCTATGGTGGATTCTGTCTGCATAATGTAATCAGATGCACGTCTCCCCTTAGCACCCTCGGTTCGACCTGTATTTTCCAATCAGTTTTTAGACAACAGGAACGAATGGTCCGGAAAATCTGTTGTGCAAAAGCAAGCCAAGCACCCGTTAATGTTAAGGTCGATAGTACCTCCCCAGCGGTACCCATTCCCGCTTGCAAAGAGTGTCCGTGGTATGCCAACGTTCACTACAGGACTGGCCACCGTATCAAGCAAAGCCACATCTTTCAACATACTTTCTCCCATTTTGTGATTAGTTGATTTGTATTTTTCCACTTATTTAAGGTTCTAATTTATTCATTCGCGACTAATCAGACTGTTGCCCTTGTTATGCAACTCTTATTTTTTGTCTTATGCTACACTAACTGATGACAGAAAACATGTTCAGTCTCGGAGTGTTTCCTGCTTCGGTGAACTGAAGTAAACGTATACGAAACCAATATGCATTTCAGCCGACCATATGAAAATTCCACCCACTAGTGTAAAAATTAACATTCCTCCCCGTAATCTGAACGGCACTGTAGCATGTCCATGTGAACCTCTTTGAACCATATGGCTGAATGAGTTAAGCGTTCCTCCTATACACTACGGTGTGTTCGCTGTTACGTGATACCAAGCCGCGTGTGGAATGGATACTACCGGGTTAACCGAGTCTCGAAGGGATCGACAGAGCGTGACTTAAATAATTTTCCTCCTGCGATTCGTTTACACGTCAACCTGTTACCAGATCGCGCAGGAAGATGTCCCACAAAAATTGAATTCCTTCTGTTTTGTTTGAGGAACAGCGTATGTGAAGATCTTTAAATGCTGACAAACCACTAATGTAAGCGCATTTAGTTTATAATTTCAACACTATCAGCACCCTTATTTATGATAACTTTTAGCCGGTCATTCTCAAAAAGAAGCGTTATACTCGAGCTTTTTCTTACGGCTCATCAGCAGTGTGCATACTTACCATTATCAGGGTTTGAACTTCTGTGCACATGTTTAAGAGGCCATGTAGTTGATTTCTGTGCCATTGATTGTTATGCTTAAGCGCGCATAATAATTGTCCGATTAACTCCACTCGATAATCATGACAACAATTTCGACACTTGAAGCTGTTATTTTACTTGGAAAACAGTCAGCGGAAAGGTTCTACCTGAATACGAAATTTCTTGTCAGCATTGTCTGGTCTTCGATTTATAGCATTCGGGATCTTCGGTTGTTCATCAATCCTAACGTGTTCCGTCAGTATATTTTCAAAATGGCATCTATTTGTCAGGTATTGATCTGAAGGCTGCCTCCAAGGTATTTGGGCAGAAATTTGCCACAGGAAGTTCAGTAACTGGAAACGGGGATGAAATTGTGATCCAAGGTGATGTGAAAGATGAAATCATCGATATTCTGACAGAAAAATGGCCAGAAGTGAGTTTTTTTAATGAAGGCAACAGTTGCTTGTCAGTTGTGATTTTGTCACATTGCATTTTATTAGGCGATTGTGCGATCACTCCATCTTTTAGCAGTCTTTCCTACTGTTGAACAGATAATGGCTAATGTTTGCTAGTCGATGAACTCGTAATAAAAATCAGTAGGTTAGATTTGGTTTAAAATGCCTTTATGGGAGAATAATTTGATGAAATAATTTGATGATGATGAAAAAGCGGCCGCGCCAAGATTATGCGACCACTGTGTACACCGTGATTCAGTGCACAGCTGATGCTTCATGCTACCATTCCATTGGTGTGAGGGAAATTCTAGCTTGGTCTCATTGCCAATCTGGAACAGTGAAGATTATCAGGCCATGTTATTGCTTGCGATCATACAGTTCGTATATGGTCATTTAATTAACCCCGAAGATAACGAAGTGCTGACATCTCACCGTTAGGTCAATACACATCCATCAATTAAATGTTACACACTTTGTCTGTTGGTGCAAATTACATCACTTGCGATTGGTGAGTAGGAAGGGGAGCATTCATTAATTGCTGACCTTTGGAATCTTGGAACTCGAACTAACTTCTTCCTTGTGCGCAGCTTTGAACTTCGTAATCGAACCGCAATTGCTTTGGTCGTTGCTGGACTGCGTCGTTAGATTGACCGATAGGTCTGTGTCGACCTGAAGATGAGGCCTGGAAAACATATGTTAGTCGATGTCATCTTGACGGAACTGTGCGATCAGCGACCACAGTGACTGTAGTGTGTTTCTTCTGCCCCTGGAATTCAGTTAGCCTCCACCACACGGTCCTTTTGAACACAGCAATTCTATCAGTTGTGTTGAAAATTAGTCGTAATACTTCTGTGATGTTACTCATCCTCCCTTTTGCTTCTCCTGCTCAATATTCTTTGGTTTTCTCAGACACACTTTGGCAACAGCTCTTGACCGTTGGAGTCTTTTGACAGTGTGTTCAGCTGAATCTATTGGAATATGAATCTGTTTGTTTGTTTTTGAACCGATCAACTCACCTCTGTATAGTATGGCGTATATAAGAGAAGTACAAAACGGAGCATCATGGAGTTTCATGAATACATTGACGTCTATACTATCAATAACCGTAACGCTAAATCGTCTTTGTTGCGTATCCGGCCCTCGGGATACTTGACGTCTATATGATCGCCTGACATCGGGTCAGCGTTCCAGTTAAGTAGCATCATACCAGTCTAAAGCCACTGCATAATTTGTTTGTCGTCCATTTTCCGCTACTTTCTTGATAATTCAGCCACAACTCCACGTCATAGGTGAACCTTTCGACATTATTACTTGTACCCCGTCACGGTGAGACTGGACCTTGACGTGGTGTGACGGCTTGCGCATCTCGATGACCTTTTGGGCTAAACTGGACAGAGTTACTCATACCAGGCAGGCCAACAGGTAGAGGTCTGACAAACTACAGTCTCCTGGTCCTCCAGGTTGGGGGTTGGAAGATGGTTGGCATCTCTTCCTGAAAAACGTACCACTTCTGGTACACCGCCACCCACCCGCTGCCTTGCGGTACAGGCTTTTGAGCCAAAGGCTTTGGTTGAGAACCCTAATCGTTCTCCTGTC
>QNGE01000334.1:0-15802 GCA_008508345.1 Paragonimus westermani | reverse complement strand
AAGCCGTAAGGAAGCTGTCTCGCTGATGACGCCTTACTCTCACTTGCAGCTCGGTTGTGTTGTTTGCAAGGTGTAGGCACCTTGATGCTGAGTGTTTGAATATGGACGTAGTCATTTTCAGTAGTTAGGTCCCTTCCCGTCCCCTTCTTTTTCCTTCTCTCTTTCTATATAGGGTTTGCTGTTTCTTCATGGTTGTGTGGCAGTTTAGCATTAGTGTTAACCACTGATGTATTGCTGTCTATGATGATATTACTTGTACCATTTCTAGGGCACATGCATTCGGACCTGAATTGTGTGAGGCAAACTCAGAAGAATGGATTGACCTTAACACTAGCGTGGTTCGTGTGTGACAGAGTACACATTCTCATGTTTTGTGTTTCTCGGCCCTTAAGTTTCGTTGGCAACGCAGTGAAGGGTTTTCCGTTATAGCTTACGGTTTTTAAGGCTAGTCGAATTCATGTTTCATCTCACGATGACACATTCCTTGGCTACTGCAACCGTTTCGAGTATTTTGTCAACTCAAAAAGAAGCATCCACTTGTGAATCGCGGCTGCCGCGTCTACGATCAGCACGCGTCTCTCCTTATTCCTGTAGCCTGATGTACAGTCGCTGACGCCAGTTATTTCCGTTGAGTTATGTTGAGCCTTATCTTCACCACTTGAGTGAGAACGGCCGCTTGACTGCATCAGATCCTCTCCGCTCCGTTAACGTTGTTGACCTCATTCTCCTTGTGGTAATCATTTTCAACTTTAAGCCATTAGTTCTTCGGTTCGGACTGTCGTTAGTCCCGGCAACAGTCTGTGGAGCGGCAGATTAATAAATAAGTAACGAGGTGACGAACAATTGTTTTCGATAATTCTTTCTCAAGTCAATACAGTTACGTAGATTTAATCAAGGCATCGTAAGACCAACGGCAAAAAACGGAGAGTGACTGTTAACGAATGACATTAGAGGCTACTACTAGACTCCACACAATAATTGGTTGGGCCCAGATCGGACCTTGATTGGGTGTTATGTCACACGGTCAGAGTCAAATGTTTGTGTGTGGTTAGACGGAGTATGATCGATCTGTGGCCACGCAACTTTCAAGGGCTGAACAAACTTTTTCTGGGAGCACAGGTCAGAGTTGCGTAATGTGATTGCAGTCGGTTCGGAGGTCGCCAAAATGCACTGACGGACTGTTTTTGGTTGACCGTTGGCCACTCTGTAGATAACCCGGAAAGCTTTGTTAACGTCTATGCCATGGTTGGTGTCAACTAGATGTTTTGGCTTGAGAATAGAAAAGTTGGAAGCGGAAAGGGAAGAAAGTCAAAATGCGCGGGCTATTCTGTCGGGGCAACGCTAACTTATAACAGTTGACCGTTTACGCCGAGAAAGAGGTCTGACTTGAAAGACCCCACCTCGAGTCTTTGACTCAGAAGCCTGGCATGCGAAGTTGAGTTTTCTTGGGAGACCTTACCAGGATTCTCTGGCTTAAAGTTTGGCCTGTGAGACAACAGGATTTGGTTTCTATCGGGCAACCCTACCAGGGGCCTACATCTCGTGTCTGATTTACGTGACGATGAGAGATTTATATAACCTATGGATGCAGTAAGTTACACATTCATGTTCATTTTTGCCAACTGCTGTGCTCACTGGGTGTATTCAGGACCATCAGGGGCTTTCAAATCAAACCTAAGTTGTTCCGACCTTGTTGAATTGTCCACCGACTGCCACGGTTATCCGTTTGGCGATAGAATCGCACTTTTGTGTGAGCGTACCTTTTTTGAAATCTTTCGTTATTGTGACGACAGTCGTACCGCATCTACGGAAATAGCTATGCTGTGCGCCTACAAAATCGCGCATTACTCGTGCATTGTCAACAGTGCGACACAACCTATTGAGTGAGACTGTTCCCCGTGTATATGCTTCCGGTTGGTATGTGCGGCACGGTTGTGCCTGGTACGATCGAAGTCCTGGCCGCTACAACTAACCTTTCGGATCGATGTAACGCACACGTCTGACTGCCACGTCAAGATAGCAGAATAGGTATGGTTGAGCAATATAGGTCAGAGTGGCAGCCTGACCTCTGTATTAAAGTCCTATGAACGTTTAGCGATGAAGTAGGCATTCGATCTGTCCAGATCAAAGTGATCGAGATAACTACATCGAAAGTACCAGATTGCGGACGATTTTGATTTAATCGGTTACTTTGCGTCATCTCTCAGAAGGTCGTGTCGCACACAATTTGAGAATCAGCCATGATTGCTCACAACCGTCGTACTCCCACAGACTTTTCAGTCAGCCCCTTAAGCAAAGAAGTATTGTACTCGAGTTTCACACTTATTACAGCTCATCGTTGATGCATATCCTTACCACACCCGGGACCACAGCTTTATCTATTTATTCATGAGGCGGTCTTGTTGACCACGACAGCTGCGGTCACTTATGTGTGTCGTTAATTTCCTATAAACCAAAATCCCATACCGCTCACTGGTATGCGCACCATGCACCATGGTCAAAACCTGCAAGACCTCCATTTAGTTGTAGGCTTAATCTTACGGCATGCGGCTCATTTACTGTAAACTTATGATTGACAATAAATTGTACCGGATACAATTCTTGTTTTCAACCTTTCACTTCCTAATTCTCGCGTTCGTTGCCTTTAGGCTGGTACTAATGTTCTCGACAAATCTAAATTATCAGATCCGAAGTTTGTCTGTAAGTGATATAAGCCGCTGAAGTTTGCTGTCACCGACAGGAATCCGTTTATTCCTGTGAAATGTTTTAAAGTAATGGAATTTTTGAAAACGTTTCCTATCTGTGCTCGCTCATATTTGTTGATTTGTTCTATTTAACTGCTCTGCTAAACCCTATCGATACAATCCGTTAATAAGAATCGGAGACTCCGTGCCACATTGAACTTCCTGATTATTTATGGAGTTCATGGATGTTTTCAACGAAGACAACTGTCGCTTTGGCTTTCCGAGGTGCTCTCGGTCTCTCTGCCTCCGGAGTCCCCGCGCATATGAGAGCAGTCTCCCGACTTCACACGATCTCATTCGGTTACCTTCCCTCTCTCTAAATTTCCGAACGGCTCCCTGCGAAAGACGCTGACGAATCCAAATCTACCTTTTGTTATCTGAGTCGATGTCGGATCGACGAGGTTGACCAGTACTTTCCGACTGATCGAATATGTCGTCCGAATTTTGAGTTAAACTTCGGCCATCATAATTACATGTTAAGCTTACTTAATACCTACTTTATTTGGCCACGAGATCAATTAGACCGGGCCTAGACACTGACCCAACCAGTCGTTCGCCTACTTATGAAAATTTGAAAAATTATCTCCGTCGCTACCGCATGTTAGCTTATGCCAACATGCCCCACAACAAGTGATCTCCATCTCGGTCTTCTAATTCACTGATGATCAATCCCATACAACATCCCTGAGGTTATCTCGGTAGGATTTTCCTCGGTGTAAATATGGTCGGATTTCAGGACGGTACTTCCCAACCGCTCTACAGTGCATATTGTAAAAATGTTTTTCGCTGATAGTGGTCATATTTTTTTTTACAGAAAAGTGGACGTGATTACCGACTGTTGTTAGGCGGTGTGTGAACGCTTCTGGTGAGGATTGTGTTGTGGTTAAAAATCGAAAGCGTGTGCTTTGTCATTTGCTTGCTTATAGGAAAGTGTGATTATACCCAAATCATCAAGGTGGCTCCTCTGAATGTAGTAACGTTTGGCAGTGTGGTGGGTGGTTTTGGAGCGTTCTGCGTGAATTTTTGTCAGCCTCGTATCGAATATCTAGTGGTTCCTGTGACTGCAACACAAATTGTTTGACTGCTCTTGCTTCTTGTCATCGATTGTAGACATACGTGCGTGCTGCGAATCAACAGGTATCTTGCCCTCTCCACCGTGAGCACCAGGTTGCTAATTTGAGACGGGGCTGTTGGGATCGTCGTTTCGGCGTAGGTATAACCAAGTGATCTGGGGGAGATGCATGTTACACCCCATTATAACAGTTTGGGTTGTTTGTGTACAGCAACGCGATATTTCCCTCTCACTTACATCTCCTCCAGCACACTGCGGTGACCATGAGGTCAGGATAGCTGAATGTGCTGCCTTTCAACTGCACGATATAGCACGGGGTGTAAGTCGAACATTGTATGACAACACCACAGTGCCTAATTAACATCATACAAAATAAAACAGTAGGGGTGCAGAGACCTACTGGACAAGTAACCAGTTAGAAGCGAAGCGGATGCTGCATTTCTCCGTCCATTAAAAGTTGTGGTCCAGTTATGTCACTATAGACGGCCCTAACGGTCCCCTCGTAGAATTTGGGTTAAGGAGAAGAGGCTCGAGTGTATTGAGAAACGTGCCAGTTGTTTCATATTCTGTCTTTTTTAATCAGATTGGATGATATAAGTTGGGCCAAGGTGTCTACAATTTGACAAGGGTCAGAGAGGGAGGTTGACAAATCCTCTGTTATTCACGGTGGTGTCTAACTTTGTCTGATAAGTACCAAGTTTCACACTGGCATATCCCTACCGATTACCCTTTTAGCACCTTATTAAATAATATCACCTCACGGTTAGGACTAGAGTCAATCGTGCAGTGATTTTCACAGATTTGTTGGTCGTTCGGAAGCTCTTTTTTCCCCAACTAGGTTGCTTATGTTCAATAAAAACTGCTTGCCAGGTCCATTTTTAGTCGCTCTTGTTAGACCGCATTTGTTCTCGGTTTCCCTAGTTCTGACAGGGCATCGCGCATCCACTAAGTCTGTCGCCATCACTCTGACACTGACGTGCTATCGTTCTGTCACTGAAGTACGGGTTCCATTCCTACAGCTACGAAACTTTGGTTTTCACAAGTTATCGGTCTTTCGTGCTCTCAATCTGGGATACATTGCTCGTGTGTGGTGCATTTGGATGACCTGTGTTGAGGACAGATAGCCTCCCTTTACGCGTAGTTTTATTGAATCATTGGTTACCCCCTTCGCGTGCCTGTTCTGCGTCTGCTATGCCTTTTCGCGTTCAGGGTTTGTGACTGTTCTGTAACAAAGGAGCATAGTAGACAACTCATGACTTGACATGGGGATAGGAAGGACTTAACACAAAGTTTGACACCCGTTGAGTCGTCTGGGTCATTGTGTAAACGGTGTTCGGCGTTTCCGATTGGAGTCGTCAAAAGAACCCAAAACTCAAATGACAATGCCACATATTCACGGCACCACCGAAGAAACACGAAGGATACTCAGTCACTGAGCGTCGTAATGTCACAAACCAAACTCAGCACTCCGTTCAGCCTTGGTGTGGTCTAGGCGATTCCATGTCTCGGGTGTGACCAACGGTGTGTGAAAGAAACGGGCAGACAGCTGCGCACACGCGTGTACGAACACAAATTAGTGGTGCGACGAGCCGACACTAGATCACAGCCGTGTCACCACTGCGCAAACGCAGGTCACGGGATCAACACGGACCATACGAAAGTGGTCATGCGGGCACAGTAAAATGGGAGCGGCTTGTACTGGAGACGCTGTATTCGAGGAATTCCTCCAATCGACACGTAGATTTAGGCAGCCACTACGTCAGCGTCGTTGGCACTGAAACGAGAGACGAGCGAGAGCAAATCGATTGACGGACGTGGTGAGCAACAGAACAATCTCATTTCGATACGTTTATTTGTTTGATAACGGATCCTAGTTTATATTTGAGACGTCACTACAAATCTTTCCATACCCACTATGTGCCTCTTAAGTATTTTATGTAAGTATAGCGACTGTCTCCGGAGTGTGGCTGAGCACACAGAATCTGGATTCAAAACCAAAGGGCTTGCCCAAAGAACTGGTCCTCTAACTGAGTCGGGTTACCGAATTGCATCAGCATGCCACTGCAACGACAGCCAGGCTAATTGGCGTGGGAGTGTGGGCGCATTTCGGGTCAAGTCGCTCGGCCACACCGTGGTTACTTATACATATGTCGTACTGGATCTTAGTTTTTTTACTTATACCCTTCAAATGGTTTGGGGGCAGTCGAAATGGGCGGCCTGACATCAGTGGCCACTATGTCCACGATCGATAACACCTGATCATAAGCAAACAACCCAGTTCTGAGAACCAGCATGCATGGATGAATGCCAATGGAAAAAGCAAAAAAATTCCCTAACGCGGTTCGGTATAAAGGTGGTTTTGTCACCGAAAAATGTATTCTTGCACGAAACATACATACCAATTAATGGAAGATTAGCGAGGACGGCGTAGCGAACAAACTATTTTCGGTTGTTCATTGTGACCACCCCAGGGCTCACAAATCCGACGTGCCTTCAGCGTAGCAAAATTATCGATTCTAAACTGCTATCAAAAGCATCTACACTCACAGTCTGTACAGTCCTAAAAGTCAGCTTGCGAACAATCACGATACTTGAGAAAAGCGTGCTGCGTGATCTTGTGCATATGTATGGAATTGGTGACATGGGTCCTAATCACCTAACGAAATCCCCTATGACGCGATTGTTTTGGCTATCCAAACTCAACGGTGTTCGCATCGTGGACATCATTTTTCACGATGGAGCATGTCTCTGGAGGGGAAAAGCATCTCAATGTGAGCAACATTTTTGAACGAGCTGCCCACGCCTATTTCAATAGCACAATAAGTTACCTTCTTCATGGCACCCATATGTGGATAAAATGGTCAAATAAGAAACGTTGAAAGAAAGTGGAATTGCATGGCTCTACAACGCGACCACACGATTGAGACGTGTCAAGCGACGCCTATCGTTTTAGCGCCATGGCCGTAAAACGCCACGTCAGAGTTTACAAATGACGCGATAAACAAAAAAAACGTGGTGTGCTTCGGATTCTATGCAAAAATGGTTCGTTTTCGACCAGTCTTCTAGTAATTTGCAAATCTTTCGTTCGTGCATGCAGCTTTTCATCCATCGTTTGGTGAAAATTCATCGTGACAGTCCGTTAGGGATATGTATTTTTACATTGTTCCATACCGGTTCCTAGTCCAACACTACCTTTCAAACGCTGGAACGTTTAAAGAAACGCTTTTCACCAACCAGGTATGGTTGATCATGGACCATGGTGGTCAGTACACTGGGTTGATGAAGATCAACAACCTGACCTGAAATGTGGGTTGTACCTGTTGCGTTATTTAGGTTACACCGTTGGGATAAAGTCCACATCCAGTGGAACAAACAAAATCTGGTCACAAACTTCGTCACAATTCACGCATACACGCAATGTGTAATTAAACTAAGGACAGCAATGAACCAGGTCGGGTTGTGGCAGTCGAGTGTTCTCAGCGATTCGTGTCGGCTTGTGGCATTCCGACAAAACGAATTGTCATTATTAGCGACCATGTGCATTGGATCAATTGGCAGGTCAGGACGAGACCCTGGGTGAGAATGTTTTAAAGTTCTTCGCAAGGTAGCCTTTGCTGATTCAAGCAACTCTGTTGTCAAACTGTACTACTGGTCGCCAGTTTCATTACCCCGGTGCGTGCTCAGAAGTTCCGCTAAAAAAGGAGCAGCCGCGTTAACATTCAAAGCTCAGGGTCTCGTCCTGACCTGCCAATTGATCCAATGCACATGGTCGCTAATAATCATTGAAAAATAATCCAAACTGGTGTGATAGGAGGAGTCCCACTATGGTCGTTATTATTCAGACTAAATTTCCGCTGGCTCCATTGGTTGTACTGGTGCAATACAGTATTGTACCAAAAGAACGTAAGTGTAACATTCCACATTTCTGTACTGAGGCGATGATAGAGCTCATTATCTACAAACGGTAGAATCCAGCAGCCCCGGATTATCATTCTGTGATTTAATTCAGGTAACCTATTTTGAAATACAGATGCAGGCGCCCTGTGAGTGTTTGTAACAGCGCGGAAGCTGTTACTTATCCATCCTGCGGAACCAGCGCTGGTATTTACAACGGTGTGTAACTAAGGGCTATGATTTCCTCTCACCCACTGTGCCGCAAAGCAACGACATCAGTCTTTCTCTACAACGCTTCTACCACAAGACTGTGACGTGCTTTGTGAACAGTATCCTTTCCGATAAAATGCGGTACTGCAGGGCGGCTTCATCGTCGTTATAAATGTCTTTGTTGTCATATTCTCCCAGTCTTTTAAGTAACTGCAACCAAAAAGTGAGTAATTCTCTGCTGTCGTCTTAAACTTGCTAGAATAAACTCTGGGCTTGTTAAAACTTAGGCTATATCTGCTTCCCTAGGGTTTGAACCAAAAATCCAGCGCCTTGTACCCCACAAATTGCAACAGGTCGGTAAACTGCATCTCCCTGTGACATGTGATACTGCTTACAGCAGGCACTGCCGTATTTTCGCATATACATATGAACCACTGAAATGTGGCCTCGCTGGCATCACCAAACTTCTGATCCATTTTAGGATGGCACATTTTCAGTAATGCTTCATTTTTCAGTTTTGGAGGAAACATCAAGCGATTTAGCCACAGAAGTCTGTATAGCACATGCTTCTGAAAGTCTTTCAAGAATGTTCCACTTGTTACTAATCGATACTCGCCCTCTCTTGAGTGGACATGTTGGTTCACGCCTCCACGTAGCTTGGATTTGTGGCCCGCTTACCGAACCCAAGCGCAGAGTCGCGTATCATACAGTACATAAAAGTAACAGCCAACTAACTTGCACGTCGGGGGTGGCGGCCAACGTCAAATCAGTTGGTTAGACGAGGTTAGGTCCACACTCGCTCGACGTCTATATAGCGCTACTCATCCCAGTGTCTACGACATAGTAACCTTGTGCATTTGTCAAAAAGGAAGGCGAGAACATATTGCAATGTGTCACTTTTTAAGTTGTTACATATTGGGCCCGAGGGATACGGATGAGTGCACAAGATGGGATTGATGGCAGTAAGTCGTGGAAAGGTGCGCCGTTTGATAGGTGCTGCCTGTTAGATGGTTGAGTTTAAATGAGCTAACTAAAGACAATCCCTATTATTAAATCGTATGGGGGGCATATGAAAGAGCCAGTTGATATCTAAGATAATTGTGACAACACGGTTTATGCTGTACTGTGCTCGGTGTATTTTGTATGTGTAATGTCCATCTCTATAATAGCGTGATTTGTGGGCTGAGGCACAAACTCACAGAAGCTGAAGTCAAATTATCAACGGAAGAAGCCGGCTGGATTACCTCGCAATAAGGAACCGAGCACGCTACGCTCCCTAATCTGAAAGGCCTAGAGACTAGTTTGTCAAAACTTAATTGGCGAGAGTTACGCTGTCGGTGCTACTTAAACACCATCCGGTTCGATTCAAATGGCCTCTAGCCTGCTGATTCAACATCTGGGTTGTATTGTGGGAGCTCACAATTAGAGTTCCATGTCGAATATACGTTTTTGAAACCTTGTGCTACGCTTTTTTTGTCAAGCAACTGCTCAGCCTTGTCCTTTTTGATCTCACCATAATAGTCTCCTGGTCAGAAGGCTTAAGTCATTTTCGGGAGTTGCAGCTCATCGTAGAGTTGAACCAAGATTCCGACGCCCATTATTTGTCGATCGATAATTTGAATGTCACTCACGAGGTACCAATATACTGCAGTCACGGTTTTTCTAAAGAGAGATGTCTGGTACGTTTTGTGTGCGTATTAATCGGTTACAGCGATCTTTGTCTGGTACATGCAGATCACACGTCCACTGGCTCCATCGCTACTTTAAATGCATCAAAACCCTCATTTTTGTATACCATCTCACCCCTCTTTCTAGGCAAATTGTTAATGCGATAAAGTTTACTTGAGTATGCTTACATTTTGATATCTTCGTTTACTTATAACCGCAGATCGATGAAGACTTGATTGAAGATCTTGGTGAAATGAAGCGCTAGATCCTTGTCTACAAGAACAGGCGATCCGCTCCAGAGTTTCCGGAGTGTTCACGCGCATGCGAATATTCTGGTTGATTTATCATCTAGCTGTCTCCTTTCTACCGTTCATGTTCATATCAGATTCAGGCGTCTATTGTATTGCCTAGTATAATTGTATCTAACGAAGTTCGTGGTTACTTATACATATGTCGTACTGGATCTTAGTTTTTTTACTTATACCCTTCAAATGGTTTGGGGGCAGTCGAAATGGGCGGCCTGACATCATTGGCCAAAAGTAACTAGGTCATACATTTCAACCTTTGCCAATGAACGCTTATTGGGACGTGGATTAAATCAGCCACGGTATACCGATGAAAAATTAACTACCAGTGGCTCGTTCACCATTGATAAGTGGGATGCATGTCGGCTTGTAGGCAATTAAGAGGTCAAGGCTGTTTATGGACTCGAATGAACTTTTTATGTTAACACCATGCAGAATGATTCGGTTTATCTACGACCACTTTAGGCTGTCTCTGTGTTGCACAGACCTTAGCTGCTATCTGGAAGTGTTACAAGTGACTCGGTACGACCGACTAGGACTCTTGTTGTGACCGGTGTCTGTCCGTATGTTCCACGATGACACTAGTTATTTACTTCTCGATCTCATTTCCAAGCTCCCTCAGCCGTTTACCAAGCTGCCTCATCGCAAGTTCAAGTATGCTTTGTTGCACATCAACGGGAGAAAACCATATTTTGGACCTAGATACTGCCCTTCAAGTTGATAGATAGGATGCACATACTGCTGAATGTCGTCACCTCAGAGGTTCTGTGCAACGGTCATAAAGTACTCTTAATGCCTTTAACATAGATTATTGAGGATAGCTTTCCTCAAACAAGCCCTGTTGATCGTTCAATCAAGTACATGATAATTGGTGGTTACAGCTAATCGCTTCGCCTCAGAACCCTTGCATTGTGAACCAGTTCCTCTTCTTTAGGAGAGATCTAATTGCGAAACACCTGGACTTTGACTGGATTCTAACCAGCCACGGAAACAGCATGTCCAAACGTGGCAATCCAAGTGTTTCACAATTGGTTCCTTTCTAAATTATTTGGTCTGCCAAATTGCTTGTGGGTAATGCAGTTCCTCTTCGTTGATGTCTTTTAAGCTAACTTTGGTTTTTCTATCGTTGATACAGTAAACATGATTTCTCTTTTATTTTAAAGGTGCAAACCTATCGAAGTTGGTACGTTGTCTTCCTCAGGTCGAGTTCCCGTTGATAGATTCCTTCAACGGATCGTCTGATTAAATCGCCACTCGAGAACTGAGAGGTGTTCTCCTTATCGACTAAGCTTACACTTGACAATAAAATGAGTTCTGTTGAACATCTGTAAAGCTTTATCGAACTCTCTGAGTCTGTTTGTTACTGCGAACTTACCCTCTGTTTAAGGGTGGTACAAACAACCTTCCAATAGAGATTTCCATCTTTTGGTGTTTCAGCTTACTCGTGAATGTATGAGGTATTAATTAACAGGTGGAATGGTCCCGTATTTGTTCCACATATCTGTTGAACTGATGAGTGCTGAATTATATTATCTAGAGAAACCGGAAATTTGGACCCCACTGAGATTTTCAGGCGATCTTGGACGTTTCTTGCTCATTCTTTTTCTCGCAGCTGCACGTGACAAAAAATCCAGACGTTTCTCCATAGGATAATCACCTGGCAGACGCTCGTGTGGACAGATTGGCTTTACAAACTTAGCTGCTGGCACGTCTTCCTGAATCCAGGCATGGGGTATCACTGAGTTTGTTTTTTAAACAAAACTCACTCGGGGGTACGCCAATATAGCTTTCGATATTCACTATATTCTCTACACTACTCTAGAAGTGAAAATTCCTACAAACTCCATGAGATATACATGCTCTGACTGATAGGGATCATACTAACTGTATCCTGTATGTATTCATTTTGTCCTGCCAGACCTCTTTCACATCAGTTATGTTTCGTTTGTTTATGGAGAGAGTGAGTAGATACTGGCCGATCCACGTAGTTTCACAATGAATGGCATGTTGAATCGTTCCCTGTTGTCCACCAATCGTTTTAATACCTAGGGACTTTAGCTGATAGTTTGTCTTATATGTTAACGCTTATCGTATTTTGCGATATAAAACATGCTTTTCCTTGTTCCGAGCATTTGGGATCAAGAGTACATCATCAATGAGCCTATCTGTAAAAGGTTAAGCTCGTCTGGGATTTACGTTTTTAGCCCAATCCTTGACATATTCATCAGGTTGGTGTTCAAACGTCGGTATCTGCTGAAATTTGCTTTATGACTATTTCAGTTACGTAAACGCGGATTTTCCCGTAACAACCTTGAAATGATCAGTCAGCCACAGTTGTTATACAACATTTTTGTCAGGTATGTTTCCTTGCGTACCCCGATCCATTCTAAAGTCGGCGAGCTCATATATTACGACGCGAAACGACAAAATCGATGTCCTCATACCTTCATCAGTTATCACGGCAATCGGATAATGATGAACACTCTTCGGTATGCATGGTACAGTTTCCACTTGTTAGTGTAGTTTTTATGGCTGTGATTTGAACCTCATGTGGGTTTCGTACAGAGATATCCACTACAGATGTTAAGCATGTAAGTCAAAATGTTGAAGCATGACTAGCGATGTTACACAAACCGTCTTTTCTGTTGCGTGTATTTGCCAATCACGCTCATCTATGTGGTTTTGAAGCTGTCAGTTGAGATAAAGTTGCTGCCTGCTAGTCGGTTGCCCGATTATGCCTTTTCTAGATTGGTATTTTTGACCAACTCGGAATGAGATGAGCTCGTAGAGGCCCATACCAAGTCTTTGAACAATCGCTAGCTCGAATCCTACATATTTACAGACCTGTTATGCTTTTGTTACTTGCTGTGTTATAGTTTCCTCATGCGCGTGTGGATGTGCTAAGACGTTTGATAAATTGCGATACTTCTTCAGTGTTGTTTCGACTGCGACAAGTCGATACGGATAGATTGAATTATATCCGAAGTATCACTGAGCAAATCTTAGCTTAGTAAAATGGGTTAACAGCCATGTGACCTCATGACCGTAGTTTAAACCATCCCAACCGAGTTAACTAATCGACTATCAGAACATGGCGAACAAACTGGTTTTCGGTGTGTCACGTTGGGATACAATGCATCAATCAATATAAAGACGGTTTAAAGCCAATCAGCCTGTATTTAATGGCCTGGCTGCGGGAACCGCGCAACAATCTGTCGACGCGCACTTCCGAACGGTCTGGTTACTCGGGTAATGAAAATGCAGTCTTCATTGTTCTGGGTCACGTGCTCCGCATGCTGGCCCAGCTTCCGTTGCATTGTGCATTGCTCACTGTAGGTAGTGATAGAAGAAACCGGAAGGTAATGCCTTGGTCACGGATTATAAAGGCTCTGACTACCCACCCCTTGAGCTGGGTAGTAGGTGCTGTCCGCCCGGTTGTCGAGTTCTGAATCATCCACTCCGCTGATTGACATGACAGTTTGTCACAGTCAACGGTTAGCTTGTGTTGGCTAAACTGTTGGCTGCTCTCCTTTTTCCTGAAGCTGCAATGTTTTCTTCCTCTATCTTCTACACATTCTTGTTCACAATTCTGCTACATCGCAGATCATTGTCAGGATCAACGGTAGCCCGAGCCGTAGTTCCCACAGGTATGGCTCGTTGTTCCTGCAGAACTACTCTTGTAGCATACATCCTTGGGCATAACAACAATCGGTCGGACTGTGTGGGGAGGGTAGGCCAGAGGTCACAACCTGAGTGAACTTTCCTTCGCGTATGTACTGTTAGCCGTTTAGTCACCAAGCCTATGCTGGTGGCCACTAGTTTTGGGTCAATGGCGTGAGTTGTTATCGGAGATGCGTTTCTTCCTCGTCTGCCCGGAGTATCTTGTTTGGCTACCGGCTTGGTTCTTTGTGTGCATCGTTGACCGTATCAACTAGTTGAGGGTGGGGCCCAACCATCCATTGATACATACGGCTATATATTCCAAGGATTTACGTGCGATTGCAAGTAAACTAACGGATAAAATATGTGGCAGATTAGTAAAGTGAAATGGCTCGCACCTTTGTGGAACTGTTTCTCGTGTGGAAAACCGTTTTAACCCGACCGAGCGATTTGGTTGGGTCATTGAAACCAGCTGTGCTAAGATCGCAATTAGAGGGTGTTTTCATCGCGTGGACGGGTGGAGAATCAGTGGCACCAGGGTTTCAGATGTGAACATGTAGTGGTTCCCAGTGAACATGCAGTGCTGGACCCCACACCTGTAAGTACATCAACTGGGCGTCCAAGGTTGAAGGGTCCTCATTCTGTCAACCATGGACTAGTGCCTAAACGGAAGCTGTTAGTCTCATCACGTCACCAAAACATAGGATGCTAAGATCGCAAACAAAACCACTACTACCGTAACGATAACGCAGAAAGGAGAAAAAAAGCAGATCCTGCGTTCGATAAATTAGGTCTCAGAGTCACTTCCTAGGCGAACGTAGATCGACGGCAGAAGGACAGCGCTCTTCCACTTCAACTAAGTGTTGCTAAGGCTGTTGCCAACGCACCTGGTGTAAGTACCATCAAACCAAACAATCGAAAGGAGTGTCATGACTATAAATTCAGTCGGCCTGTAAACAGGAGACTTAAGTTACACGTCCAAAAATATAAGACAATCGTCCGTGTGCTCTGTCTCAGGAACTAAGGCAATCTGCGGAAACTCCGAAAGCTAGCCAACTCAAGCTACGATATGTGTACATGTTTAGTCTCAGACACAAACTGGCGAAAGTTGGGTGATACGTTTCTGGAATGGATGCTGAGACATGACTCAGACAGGAAAACGAAAGATTACGGGCTATGCTGCTCATAGAAGTGATGGCGCCGGAAGGGGTTGCTTCTTGTTCGTAAGTAAATGACTTCAGGTGCACACAACCTACAAGTAACTGGTTGTGACCTGCACGTTAAAAATACCCTTCAGGTATTGTGTATGTTGGAGTCCTCATGCCTCTGTGGCCAAGGTCGAGAGATTGCTTCAAGATACGATACCTGTACCCAGGGGGCGCAGGTGGTTTTTTATGGGAGACTTAGGTGTGCCTGAGTTAGACTGAAGGGCATAACTGTTGAAAGGCACATGTGACTTAGATGTGCCCTATCTTATGGCGACATGTGTAATAACCGACTCGTTCTAAGCAAAAACAACGCCCATCCATTCTGTAATTAGTGGTCGCTTCGTACGAGAGGGAGATTAGAAAACCAGTTCTCTTCCAACGTCTTGGAAAGAGTGATCACGTAGAGAGCAGCATGCAAAAGATCTGAAATTGGAAGGGTGGTGTCCACAGGAGGTGTGTGCTCGCATATAGGATAATATCTTGAACATGACGCAGCGTGCACTGCGAACAAAATTGATAAGGTGAAACTGTAGGGCACGAAGGCTAGCCACTACTGAATCCCATTTCCAAGCCTGGCATAGGCCCGAACAGTTGAAGTCAGCTTTTTACAGGGAAAAACGTGACTCAAAAGGTTGATTGGCCCGCAACTGGTCTGAGGCACTTAGTTGGGACTGTTGCACAGAGTTCTTTGCGGTTCTATGGTTATGTGTAATCGCAAGCTAAAATTCGCGAACAACCAGCGGAGCATTTCTGCTGTAGCGGCACCGATATCATGGAAGGACAGACAGGTTGTAGAGAAGTTCGAGGATTACTTTTTTTGTGTACAGGAGAAATGGTGTGATTGGATTTTGAAGAAAACTAAAAAGACTCTCAGGTGTCTTAACGGGACAGTCGATGGACCTGGGAAAACAAGTTAGAGACAACTGCATTTTAAGTTGAGCATCGCTCACACTTGATCGCAGCTTTCACATTCAGATAGACTTTGCAGCTAGCCTCCTCCGAAAAGAAGCACCAGACTCGAGTTTCGCTATGATTAGAGCT
>QNGE01000333.1:280109-319263 GCA_008508345.1 Paragonimus westermani | reverse complement strand
TCATCGAGCTTTCCGCTCACTCTCTCTCTCTCTCTCTCGCACCCACACACACTCTATTTTTTTTTATATCCGGTGTGTTTTCTTCTCTTGTTTTTCCAATCTCTTTGAATCGATAATCCCCCGTTTGTCCCGTTTTTTTAGTTTTGTTAACCCCGTTCTCGTGATTTTTTTTTGTCCATTCGTTTTTTTTGTTTCCTTTCTGTGTATTGGGCGTAATATTTTCATGTTTATCGCTGGATGCCTGTCCACTCGACCGGTATATTTTTCTTCTTTGGAGCTACATATTGATTACTGCAGCCTAAATGTGCTACTTATTACGATATAAGGTTACGCGAATGATAAGTATTCTATGTATTACGACTCTGTCACGATTGCGGAAGTGATGGAAACTTGGTAAAATACGCGGGGGACTCATGCACAACATAAAAATACTATCATGGATGATGAAATTACTTGTGACAATTTCCAGACGCATGCGATGTGTGTCGGGGATGTTAAACGATCATGACTGCATTGACGGGTCTTGGAGCTGTGGCATGTGGTGTGGCTTACGTCGTCGCGTCCATTGCCTTGGCATTTTTCTGAAATGTGCGTCTTCTGAGTCACGCAACTAGAAGCTGTGTTGGGTCGTGCGTCTGTAATCTCAGCCGTCTGTGTGTAGGGCCTCGCACATGGCTGGTTATTCGCATATGGAACAATGGGTGAATTTGTGTGGCGCCGATAACCACAATTCCGACCAAAAAAGGCATGCTGTCAACATGTCAGGTGAATGTGGGTGTCGTCAAGAGAAGATCGTATGTGCGAACAGGACCAGAATTGTCGAACCACGCGCTAGCGCGTGATGCTCGTAGTTGTGGTCTTTGGCTCTGACAATGGGATGCGTGTATGGGTAAAAGCTGAAGTGCAGGGTCTGCTGACAAAACAGGACACACGAACGCAGTTTTTTCGCATTCACATAACTTCGCATCTTCGTGGACCAGAAACGTATTCAGGTCATTTTCAAGTCAAACTGTTTTCGGAAGAATCTTTTATTAGAAAAACGTTCCAAAAAACAGGAAAATTGGTAATATACTGGTCAGAAATCGGGTTAAATTTGTGCATAAGACAAAGTCTCCATACCGAGATGAACTGGTTTTTGAAAGTATATTTTTGCAACTTGCAGTTCGGCAATATGGTATACAGTTGTTGAAATTCTGTCACTCAGTTCTAGTTATCGATTCAGCATTTTTTGGTGAGCCGCCCGCAAATCGTCGTAGTAGGACCTTCTGAGCAATTACTACACCAAGTTCCACAATGCTGCGATAGATTAACTCGGAGGCGAACTTAGTACAATCTTTTTCCAGTATTGGTCACTTATGTGTAGCATAGAGGATGTTCCATTTCATCAAACCAAGTCAAGTCAAGAAATTACTTTATACACCTTGGGAGGTGAATATTCAACATCTGTACAACAGCGGTTACAAAACCTAATTAATTTATCAATTTCACTTTCCGACAAAAACCTGTACAAAATTATCGGGGTTAATAAGAAGGTGTCCTAAGTAAGGCATAACAGATGAGCTGTATACATAGGTGCGTGCATATGCAAGTTTAGAATGAGACCGAGTTGGGGATGTGGATAAGAAAACTAGATAGGTTAGAACCAAGAGGTTGAACGGAATAGGCCAAAACTTTGAAGGCAAACGAATTGTGTACCCTAAAATGTTCAACCATTCTAAAAATCAGCAAGACTATGACGGGTAACACCGTTGCACTTAGACAAGTGTCTTGTGGATCTAGAAGGACGCTGGATATCATCAGGTATATGACCGAGGGAAATGACTAGAGAAACAGTATTACCAAAGGAGTACCCATACATTCACGAGATACAGGACAAGTTTATGTGAGTAGAACACTATTTTATACGTGAGACATAAAGCGCTACTCTTCTGATTTTGATGAAAACATTGTCATCAAGGCGTGACCATGTCAGCTTGTGACTCGGCATAACAAATGAGTACTGAAAAAAAATCCTAATTTTCACTTTGGGACAAATATCGCAATGGCAAGTTGTCCATTCAAGAAAGATAAACGAAACATCAATACATTTGGATGTGTTCAGAGATAAGCAGTGGGCATCAGACTAAGGCCATTTCACATGACAAAAGATAGATTTCTCTGTTTGTTGGTCGCCAAAGACGATATCTGCTTAATTTAGCACAACCGAATTCTTCGAGTTGCAGCTTAAACCAACATAAAGAGAGAAGGAAAATGGAGAAATAATTTTCTTGGAGAACACCCTGATTTTTGATCCGCGGAGAGGGTTCTTGACCATGTAGGTGAGTGAACTGGAAGTGTACCGAAAAATGATCATTCAGTAGCATTATGTGAGATAGTTGAGTGCCATACTTCTTCAGAAGACATAGCACAATTTCCGTTGATGCAGCTGGAAGTAGTTTTTATTGAAAAAACATAAATCGATTACTCCATATTTGCTATTCAGATGTGACAAACTTGAGTCGACAAGACAGAGTAGTGCCTCAGTTATGGGCCGAGATCGATTATACGCAAACCGATATGAATCAGTGCGGTCACCTTACAAATTTAGTCGTTCGAAGGGGAGCTTTTCATGCACGTAATATTTCTGGCAGATGGGCAATGATAGTACAAAAGTATGTCAAACGATGGGGTGTTGTGTATGGCGCGTTATCATATGGATTTGTATCAGCTGGACAAACTATTCGCGCTTCGCTTTGCGTCGTTTTGCTGAAAGATTGTACATGCAAACGACAGTTGCTCATGCAGTTCAAATACACTCATATGTTGCAGAATGTGGCTGTTGCCTAATTGTCCGGTCATGTGGCGGATAAATCATTTTCCAGTCGCAGCTGACCTTGTCAACCTGAAAGAACGTTTAGGGAAATCTCGGAGACCGATCAGTAACGCTGTTAATCCACTCCTTTTGTTCTGTGTGGATTGAGCGGTAGTTGATGTTATGTGCACGGTAAGACTGTGTGCATCACAGTGTCCATCATGAAATGATGGATTGCAAGAGAAAGAGCGAGTGAGTAACGATCACAATACGATTAATTTTGAAACTATCTACAGATCTTGAATGGTGTCTAACTTTTAGCAAATAATTATATTGGATACTTTAAGCGGTCTAGGTAAGCGCGCCCTTCTTGTAACAGTGGCTCAAACTCTGTGTGAACCCTGCTGATAGATGATGTATAGGCCAAGATATGGAAAGTCCAGAAACCGATTTGTCCTGTGTAACTGTCACTTGAATGCATCCATGGTGACCTTCAATCAAGATTAATCGGACATCCGTTCTGACCTACTGGGTGGCCATGCTGTTTTCTATGGCAAGTTTGTTTATTTCTACCCGGGCTTCTGCATATCCTTTTCAATCAAAATAAGACTATTCTCTCCAGAAAGTGTGCATAGAAAGTGCATCTCATTCGCCCACCGGATGACGTTTTCAAAAGACAGTGAATTCTTGCCACTCTTTTGAAGATGAGATGTGTTATCGACGCACTACAGTTGGGTAGTAACTGGGTCCAAAATACGTGAATAGTGAAACGTATGGGTACTGTGTGTGAGGTGAATAAATGTTTTTTAACGTACGAATACCCGCTGATCAAAAGTGAGCAAACAATTACAGTGTTAGATACGGGGCTGGAGGGTCAACTAAAAACAGAGTGGATAGACTGTTAGTTGAGACAGGTCAGTAAAGTACAGGAGCGATCGAACGGATTACGGTACAAACACTTGAAACTCATAATGTTGAAATTCTGGTAGGTGATGCTAAAGTTTAACTTCCAATCGTGGCATTTAGTAGCATTACTAACAAGGCTCACCAAGACTGAAATTAGTGTCTGATGTTGCGCTTCGGGAACGGATGACTGAAAATTCTGCGAGAATGCCAAAGCTGAGACCAATTTTGAGGACCGTTCAAAATGTAACAATCAAAACTCCCTGCTGCTTATGAATCAAATTGGTGTTATCTTAGATGACTTTAGTTCATAGCTGAACGTTGTTGCAGCAGAGCGGTTTAGTGACAACATTCTGGTTTTTAGTTGTGTAAATCGAACCAATGGCTTCCTCGAACTTGGTTCATGACTTTGTGTTTATCTCACCTCTTCAGACTAGTGTCTCTTGCTGCTCGGAGGATACCTCTCAACTGAGGTAATTCGTTATGGTGACCATTGTTTGTGCTTGTAATGGATGGTTGAACGTTGAGGTATGAAGTGGCTTCTTAGAGTACCTGGAACGTTTTGCATTAGTGAACCTGACAGTCGCATGAGTACCAATGTGAATAACGGAAAGAGTGTGCTATTTCCTATTTGTCTGAGTGGGAGTTAATCGAAAAGTCCACAACGCAGTGAGGTTTCCGATTAAACGCTCTGTGCACTTCTGCCTGGTTCTACCCATCTGACCGATGTTTTCTGTCGTGGATTTTCATCCGCTATTTCTGGCCCGTTAGGTTGACATCATTTGGTGATGATACGTTCGATCTCATTTGTCGTCTGTGATCCATACGCTGTAGGCTGCACTGAAATCCATCGCTGACTGTTGAATTAATAGCGTCTCCAATTCGGTCACCTATCACAATAGAATACGTACATATTTCAGTTCCACTTACACACTGAGGTATTTTGAATGAGACAAGAATAATTGTTGTAATTAAAATTCTAAGGAAGAATGGCCATTTATTAAATAATTGTATTTACGGACGATATCAGTTGGAATACATTTTCATTTCTGCGAGCTTAGATGAAATGCCATCAAGATTGAAACACTCTAACGTTTGATTAGAGAAAATCTATTTTAACCAATTTTTATCTTGGAAATCTGTATTCTTTATTCGTATAAGAATGTTACGAAAAGGGAGGTGGACCATAAGCAAAGACTTCTAGAGCTCTAACAAATCAATCCGAATATAATATTTTAGTGAACTTTCAAGGTGTTCATCAAAATGCAAACCGAGGGTCATGACTAGATGGGTTTAATGGTAAAGTATTACCTAAAATGTTAGACGATTCTTGTCTGAAAGCTTACTTGTTCGATCGTCTTCTGTTGTAGTCGTCACACAATTAGGTGTCATGCAGGGTGTAATTCTTCTCCCCCATTTTTCTGCTCAACTCCAGCTCCATGTACATGTTCTTGTCCCCGATGTTCGACAATTGATGATATCCTCCCACCCTCCAGAATGACGCTACCGAATTGACTATTTGGATAAACGCGCCAGGTTTGGTGCTGAACTCGCCTAAGTGTATTGGTATTATATTTACGCATTCTACACGAGCTACACATCGCCAATGTTTGTGACTTCATGTTGAAACAAGGCCTATCCCAAACTTCAGTCAGTTAAATACTTAGGTGTTGCATTAAGCTACAGCTTATGATGATTGCTCACGTTAACAACGGTCCTACCAATGTGAGAAGACCCACGTCTCAGGTTTCAAAGCTAACGTTGTTTTGATTACCGCATAATCTTATCCTCAGTCTTGTAGAGGCGTTTGTCCCATTCCACTGATAATATCGATCTCCTGCATTTTCATTTAAATCCTTGCCAACATCTCTAGACCCGTGAGACACTTATCGAATGGAAACTGTATTCCTCAGTACGGTCTTATTGGACTTAACATGTTTTAGCATTTTAAACCATGCAAATTTTCGTCTATTCTGATCACTACCCTTCAATCCGATTTTTCTAAGTCTACATCTGTATCGTCAATTCTAAATCTCTTTCCCTACCTTGGATTAGCGTCATTCTGTTATCCCCGTTTTTGTGAAAGACTTGTTTGTAAAAGTGGAATAATTAGCAAAATACTGCATACGCTAATGGTGTAAAAAATCTGATTTTTCAAATCCAAAGTGTATGGAACCATTTCTGGATTTGACAGGATTTAATTCCGAATTCATGACGTGCATCACAATAGAGTAAACGCGCCAAGGACGGCAGAAAGTTTTGCAAGCGTGCAAAAATACTTTAAGTACTAGATTTAGTGATAAAAATTAGCTGTCTTTACAGTTTATTAGAAAAGTTTTACCAACTTCTGGTGACACTACGTAGAGTCTAATATGTAATGTTTGTGTGTAAGGATGTCAATAATAACTGAACAACATACATGCAATGTGCTTTATCGCAGTTCTCCAGCAATAAGACTTGAACTTCATTTTTCGTTTGTAAACCACGTGAATTGTCTAGCCTACTAACTGTTGGCAATAATCATAACAGACTTCTTGAGGACAAGGTTATTCTGTGGCCAATTTGTGCAGTTTCCCACCAGTCTGGAACATCATTCGCAGCCCTAACGACAAATTTAGCAAGCGCAACCAAGAGCCAATCAAAATTTCACCCGGTGCTCTCGTGGCCATTGACTTTGAATCGATTCTACGATTCGCAGTCTGATTGGCAGCCACATTTAAGCTTGTTCACGGCTGTTAGGGTCGCAGTCCATACGTTTCAGACTTTGACCGAGTTGTCTATCGTACTCACAACACTGGAGGCTTTTAAGCCTCATTTAGCTTATGTCCTACCGCTCCCATGCTGTGTCACGTGGATTCTAACGTACCATGCGTTACAAAACCGCATCACACCGTCTCATTAGCTTCGCCTCTGAGCCGTGCCGCTCTGCTGTATGTTAGTGTACTACAAGTCAACTAAGACTCAACTCCAGAGGTGACCTGAGTTTTTCAAAGTTGGACTCAGGGCCTGACCGGTGCACAGACCACTAGAGTGTGCAAGCGTGTTATATTACAATAGAACGACGTACCTCGGTAGATTTTTTTTACTGTAAAGTCAAATCTTAAGGGCCATTTTGAGGGAAATCTCATGCTATTCTTTAAGTAACAAACTGTTCGCCAGTTTTTCGTACCTGTTCGAAAAACGAACGATGTTAGTTGGTCAAGCCAAACTAGAGTTGGCGATACGTGATAAGTAGCTGGTATCTACTCTCGAATTATCACTCATTTAATTACGTGCGGTCGAGCATTCCGGTATCTGTAATCTGAGTGGCATTCAATGAATACACGAAGCATTTGGTAAGAGTACCGATTTCGGTAAAAGTTGAATGAACGAACGAAAACCGTTCTAGATTGGCGTAAAGCATGGCAAAACAGAAGATCAAACGAAAACAACACCCATTCAAAGGAGCCTATGAGTGATCTGACTAACTTGACCGTTGCAGTGAAGTTTGTTTACGTCCGTTAGTTAACTGGTTGATTGAAGTTTCGGTGTTAAGACTTCAGCCCGCAATTCCTAACAGCTGTTGACTTGAACTGAAGAAGATGGCACATTAGGACAGTCTCTGACGGGAGCAGCCTGAAGATAAGCTGATCTAAGAATGATACCACAGCATTCTGTAATCAGCATCAAAACCAGCAGAGTCACAACGACAATGACAACAGAAAAGCGTACTACGTCAAAAATGTCTGATGGGTACGTTAAACAGCCTTCTGTACTATGGGCGAAAACCACAGTAGTCATTGCGTCAAAAACGCGCAGATAAGGGCAGGGATACTCGGAACATTTGCCATTGGTCCGGTGGAATTTTGTTAGATTAAC
This sequence comes from Paragonimus westermani, assembly GCA_008508345.1. NCBI lineage: Eukaryota > Metazoa > Platyhelminthes > Trematoda > Plagiorchiida > Troglotrematidae > Paragonimus > Paragonimus westermani. The sequence continues at coordinate 311,711 of QNGE01000333.1, read as the reverse complement.
ATCGCCGCATAATGAAGATAAAGATTAATCGATCTTATGAGAACCAAGATGAGAGCAGACCACAACTTTTTGACGCAACGTGACGGCCCTCCATGACAAAATTCCAGGTGGACGAGGCAAAGTGTGACATTTCGTGCAGCAGGAAACGTGGAAGATCGAGGTGACATCATTGTTGCACACGGATTGATCTACCAGGCAAAGAAGCCAACCTAAACATCTGGATATGTCTGTCGAATTCCGGCCTGCTGATATGCAAGAAAACAAGTAAGAGATATGCAATCGCGGACACCAATTTGACTACAAAGGCGAATAAACGATCGAATGGGACTTTCAGTAGGCACGCAATTACTCACTAGTTAGGGATTCCAATAGCAACATTCATATTGTTGAGAATATCTACCAGCTTGTGACGAGAACTTCCAAGTTTACTATGAACATCATATCAGAATCATGTACAGAGCAATTCGAACTGAAGACGTTGAGGCGTAAGGCTGCAGCAATTTTTCAGAAGATTGTCTTTCCAATCTAACTCTGTTTACCAAAACGTAACCGATAGATTTCGACTCTGATTGTGTAATACCCCAACGACTTTCTGCCTATCAACCATACAATATGTTGAGAGGTGTATTAACCAGATACACCACCAACCAAAACTGCAGTTTTCGTATCCCACTATCTCACATTTAGTTTGGCTCACAAGTAATCTTGTTGTGAGCTCCACAGAGAACCTGTAGGGAACACCCGTTCGGACGATAGATGTAACCAAGTGGAGCTGTTCAATGCAGAATGGACTCACGAGAGTTCTCCATGAAGGTTGGCCACAAATTGACCCTGAAAATATCAACTCCTCAATAAAAAGAGTAGTCACTACGGATGTATTCCGCCTATGTGAAGAAATAAGAAACGAGTATTCCAATGAACTCTAACGTTTTGGAATGGATCTAGTTGCGAGAAATCTGTGCGTCTGCTGGGTTCGAGTCAGTATCAGAACTGGCATGTCCACACGCACTAGGCTGCGAGGTGAACTCGGGAGGTCAGCACTTTTACCCTCGCATTTCAGTCAATCATCCAATCCACAGTGTTATACGGAATCCACCAAATGATCCAGAGTAACGATTTCCGCAAAGGATTATGCTATGCAGCTCGCAATGTCACAAACCAGTTCCACTAGTGAACACTGAAATTGTGTTACTTCTGGACAGTGTGACAAATTTTATTATGTAAAAGAGGTACAACTACGTGCAATCTGGGTTTCGGCTTTCTAATGTGTCTGTTCAAATCGAACTACTAGTTAGTTGCACATTTTTGTCGACCTACCGTGAAACTGAATCAAACGGTGATTTTGCATTTTTTTTTAGATGCACTCCTTATCGGACCTGCAGACTGCACATTACAGGGATCTGTTTGTCGTAGTGAAACGACGGACAGGCTATCTCTTTAGTTCTCCAGTTCTGCCCCGATAGCATACAAACGTGGTGTGGTCAGAACCCTATCTCATAGGGCTATGCATATTTGCATGGCTGATAAACTGCAGGTAGAACGGGGGATATTGGGCAAAACGCTGCTGGCAAATCAGTATTCTGGAGAATTCATAAAAACTCACAGCATGATGAACAAGTGAAATACGACAGTTCGAACTACTCAAATGGACATCGTAGTTCCATTCATGTGATTCATAGGGAATCCTCTGACGATGACATCAAGCACATATTGGAGATTGCCCTATTCCGAACGCAAGCGACTTCCCAGTTGCGCTTGCTACGAACCACCGAGGGACCAGTTCTACATAATCACCAACGCACTCTGTTCAATGTTCCGTTTCTTGCGTTGCTTATCAATTCACATGCAGTTGTGGTGGCGTTTAAGCAAGCTAAACAGGTCGACAGTTTTCTCAGTGTGAAATGGTTGAAGTGGTTGGACAAATGATGGCACAGCAGTCTTAAACCAGTGAATCCGTTACTCAAAGTCCAGCAACATCGATTGCCAGATACCCCATGATAACAGGTCACCGAATTGACTCATCTGTCTCATTCGAAACATCGTTACGCGATCAGAAATGCTTGGAAATGCTTGTTTGTAGCGCAACCATGTTGATCAGAACTCAACAGCCGGTGTTATGCACACAAAAATGTTTGAAGTAACCCATCGGGTTGCTGTGGAGATGGTGACATTATGTGTCCACCCCCTGCATGTACCTATTTATCTATCGCATATGACTTGTCTGTTTCTAGTTTGCTACTGATGGGACTATACGAGCCGTTGACAAATCATAACAATGGTTAAACTTCTGTTCCGATGAAAGTGTTCGTCATGTTTTCACACTGTTGAGCTCCCTGTGATTGAACCTGATTTAACTATTGCGATAATCTAGGTAACAACTAATTGTTTTTCGCACATTCTAATTTAGTGTGATTCCTCTACAACATCGCCTTCAAATGAACGGCTCACTAGTTATGACAATTGACAAACTAACACAATATCGCACATGATGACGAGGCTATCTGTAAATAACGTAAAACTACGGGAGATGATCAAGAGCCGACGGAAAAACCTGTCAGAACGCGATGTGTTCCCTTAGACTTGTTCATCCGTGCATCATATTCCGCACTGAAGACAGATATTATTTGGTTGTGAACAAAAAACTTGTTAGTTTCGCCACCCATTTAATAACCTGACTATTGCACAACAATCGTTACGGTGCCCCTGAATGCAATGAGACATCTGGCTGTCTACTGCCAAAGATGCGGCTATTCACCTGCAGTCTATAAGCATTTGGGGGACAGCAAATTAGGCACTAGGCCAGTTGTGCAGATTTCAAAAGTATAATTTAGTTCGTTCCATATTGATGATAAGCTGGGACGGTCGGTCGGGCGTAGTAAACTATGCCACGGAAGACGTCAGTGTCATTTTTGAGGTGGTTAACTGAGCCAATAATCAATAACATACCTTTCAACATTTAATATACTGGGCACAATGGAATGGATGCCAACGATAGGTTGTTCACTCGGTCTCGTCCAGTTATATGTCCGTTTCAACATGACGGTTTTTCAATCTAACAATCTGTCTGTTATCTGGACGTTCATCATTCAAACATGTTCACCACCTCCATTTCTATCATTCTTGCTGCTGGTTGTATCCTTGATGAAATTAGTCCTCAAGTATGGAAGAGTGAATCTGGCAAATGTATTCAGCCAGACTGAGGTGGTCAACTTCAGACACTCAACGGTATTAGGATGTTTCGGACACGATAACCTCGGTAGAGAACATACCGCGTAAGGCGTATAACTCTGAGTAATCATTTACTATTCAATACGTGAATCACTTCAAATTGTCTCTGAGTGATCCAACTACTCAAGCTGATAATCATATCTAGTAACATACAACCGATTTTAATAGAGTCCGATTGATCGTTTGTCTGTACATTGATGGCCTATTTCGTTTGGTGGTCTAACCAACATACGGTGTGTCATGGGCTGAGTGAGACCTTCGCGCAATTGGTCACACAGTGTCGGTCATAACTGGACGTGATTATCACGCAAGTCACTGTAGCTGGGTTTGCCTGCTTGCAAAAGGTTTGTGGCTTGAGCCATAATTTTCCATGTGGCGTGGTGTATACCTGTGGATGATACTCGGAACGAATTTCTGTTGATTCGTTAAATCCCCATAACCACGAGTGACTGGATCTTAGTATGAATCAGTGCGTTGAGTATTGGATTGTTTCGGTTGCTAAGTTACGTAAATATCTAGCGAAAGAAGGTTTTGGTAAACACGGATGTGGTCCGGCAAGCAGTACGCAGTATCCGTACCCATGATATCTTAATATGGAGAGAGTTTTGGTAGGAGGTATATGGGAGGAAAATTAATATTTATAAACCTCACACTGCCCCTAAACACTCCCGGTACGGACGCTATTTCTTACTTGCTAACAGTTTATGGATTTCCTCTGTGATTTTCCATCTTCTCCTACCATATATAAATTGTGTGAATAATAGTGTTAAGATCAAAGACATTGAATAACAAGAATCGTTCTGGACGACAGCAGGGTTTATTCACTAGTACATCGATGTCATGTTAGCACATTTTTGTTGAAAGCTACTTGACCGGCACTTCCATGCGTGAAGTTAGATGGTGTCATGAAGCGATCCCGTCTTATCAAACGCCATATCATTCGATGAAACAAATGCTGTTAAGAGAATAGTCGGAAAATTGTACGTTCACAATTGTTCATCCGATATGCTTCCGAGGGGTAAGTATTGCAGGATAGAGTAATCAGCACGGCAGCAACAGCAGCAAAAAGAACAAGAACAACAAGTACAACTACAAGTGGACGAATGACGAGGACAATGGGAACCGAAATTCCCGCACACAAATCCGCAAATCCGCATGTGCTCAACACACGCATAACGCAGCACGCACAAACGCACATACACAATCAGACAGAGAGAGAGTGTGTGTGCAAGAGAGAGAGAGAGAGTGAGCGGAAAGCTGGATGAGAAGCAAACAAGACAATACACCGGTCGATTCGTGATCAACAATGGACGAAGAAGGGGACTGGTGTTGTTCAGGAAGGCCGATGTTGGTGGCTTGTGATCCACATCTCTGTCCAACTGGTGATTGGCAGAGGGCGCGGTAGCAGCTCGAACCACGCACTGATTTGGCACTCACAAGCCCCCATGTGGAACAAACGGTAGACACTGTGCGGCGCGCACTGATGCACCACGCACGTATCGTCCGACTGCGTCACCGTTTGCATGGACTGGTGACCAGTGACACTGCGTGGCCCCCCAAACCCGAACCAATCCACCTGAGCGTCCGATGCACATCCAATTGGGACTGCTCGTACCGTTACCGGCTGACCAGACTGGTGATCAGTGTCACATCTATCCACCCATCTACTTCCTACCTATCTATCTTTCTATCATCAATCGGTCTAACAGTGAGCTGATTTGACTCGCATGTGTGTTTGTGTGTGACCGAGTCAATGCACCTTCAATGCATAATCTGTTACCTCGACAGTGAGTTGACACTGCTCCTGTCTTTCTATATGTAAGGTGGCAGTCCAGGACTGTCGATTATTTCGTCCAAATTGGTGTCATCTCCTCATCTTGGGAGGTTGTTGAGGAAACGATCATGAGAACGGCGAAATCCCCTAGTGCACTCAGTACTTCCCCCCTTTGATTGTTGCAAAGGCTCGTTACTTTTGGTCGCGTGCATTATTCGTAAGGCACGTATGCGCTCGTTTTTGCTGTAGGAATCAATAGTCTGGTCCATTCTTGTGTAAAATCATCACGGATTCTCCGTAGTCGTTCACCGTTTTGTTTGGCGGTCAGTCAACTTCAACTGGGTCGACCATACACGCAGTGCAACAGTCCGTCTGTTCGCATTTGGGATATGAGCAAAGTCATCGCCAAGAATCGATGTACTGGAAATGTACAACGAACGCTTGACGGCTCTCGTGCGTTAAATGTTGAGGGAGCATTTTCCTTTCAGCGTAATGTTTAATGTGGCTGCTGAAGTTTGGAAGATGCCGCAAGTCAACCGCGGATGACGTGACCGCAAGCAACAAAAGCCTTTGCTGACTGCTGGTTCAAGTTTGTGGATACCATTCGCCCGATTAGGAAGCGTGCCACCAACCACATCACTGGTTGGAAAAGCTCTCTCGGAGATGGTGCTGCCTAGAAGTCAACGGCAAGCCTCCGTCTGTACGATTGCTGATAATTCCGTTCCATGAAGCCATTTTGCTTGGATTACTGATGAGTAGTCGGGGATTTGGTTTATTTTCCAGTTGACCAATCACTCACATTTGATCGCAGCCTCCGCACTCAGATAGACATTCCAGCCAACCTCTTTCGAGAAGAAGCACTAGGCTCGAGTTTCGCTCTCATTAGAGCTCGTCAGTAGTGCATATCCTTGCCACGGCCGGGATTTGAACCCCGGCCATTCCAATCATGAGGCAACCGTGTTAACCACTGCGCCATTGACCTCACATTAGGCACGACCGAATTATCAAATTTGAACGCTTAGCTTTTGTCACGCGTGTGCACTTTGATTACCACTCACATGTATTGTTGTCAGAACCATTGAAATCCCCAGTTAAGAACCGCTGGACAGGACTCAGAGGTAAAAATGATGATTGTGATGATGATATCCAACCATGTGGGTTTAGAGGAAAGTCATGAAACCAATGAACGTCGCACAGGTAAACTGAAGGTTAGGTTGTGCAGATTCGACTACACGGCAATGAAATTGACTGCGCCTCCACCTTCTTCGGACACAGAGACGGTTTGTGATGTCCAGTTAATATCGACTAGATGAACTTAATCAAACTGGGGTTGTGACAATTAGATATGTAGTGATGGAGTCAGCCAGCCACTAACTGATTCACAATCAAAGACACCAGGCTTCCGCCTCGAAGTTCAGGTGTCCCTCCAATTTAACTCATCGCCACCGTTATTCAACTTGGACTGCGGTCCGTTCCTCTCTACCAAGCTTCCGAGTCTGTTCCGCAATCGTATGTATCACCGCAGCCGCAGATAAAAATAGCAAATGTCAGGAAAAACAAAAAACTAGGTGGAATTTGGACTACGGCTTTCTATTTCCAAATAATTTGTTTGTTCGCCGTACCATACACCATTGATTCCGTTGGCATGTTCATTGAGAATGATCCACGGGGTTGTTGTTATACTTTCCATCAGTGTAATAAAAGTCTGCGGTTGAGGACCTCTGACTAAGAAATCCAGCCATTTTCTTAAAAGAAAAAAACAACTGTGACCTTGGCGGTCACTCGATAGACCAACTTCGCCAGATACAACTTTGAGGAAAACCCTGATCTAAATGGGTTGCTTATGGTATAACACTTAACCCCGTTTTTGAAAATATGATCGAGGTCGGCGTTTCAGTCTTAATGCTAAAGGGTATTCGCTTATCTGTTTAGAAAGAAATGTCATCTAGCAGCATCCACGTTTATCCGACCGCCAAAAAGTATGGTCACAACGGCGCAACGAGAAAAGGATATCCAGCTGAATTTGTGATGCGATTTCCTTGGGATGCATGAGTTTTGCTGAGCCTAGGAGATATGAATACTGCTTATTAAAGTTGGTCCTATCAGAAAGTTGGCTATCTTGCTGTTGCAAGATGTGTGCTTGTTTTAATCCTTCAATGAAGTTAAACCGCTTCCAAGACTTGCTATCTTTTGGAGCTGCCGCTTGGACAACTTACAATGATAAATTCCTAGACTACTTATTGATCGATGGATAGAACGCGGGCTTACGGAAATATGTCGTATTGACTTCGGGAAGAGAGATTTAAAGGTCTGCGTAAACTGGTGGTGTAACCTTATAGTTAAATCGTTTTTGTTACTGTTCTTGTCGATACTTCATCTATTCAGACAACTGGTTTCAAATAGGAGCTCCGTCGAGCCCATTGCGCTTATATTCCTGAGTTTTAACCTCTCCAGATGACTGCACTCGAATTACTTGGACGTACTCCGATAACTAAAGCCCGACAGTAACTGTACAACCAGTAACTGTACAACTTCCGTTAGCCAAAGCTGAATAGTGTACAACATTTACCGTGTTGTGTGAAACGTTAGCGTAGCAACAGGACAGATATAACTCGATCACATACGGGTCGTTCCAAAGTTCTGGACCCGGATACAAAATCTGGAGACCAAATGATGTCACGGGAATTCTAACTAAGATGGCTAGTCACAGGGTTGAGCCCGAAAAAACGGACCTCCTTACCGAGTCATATCGACAAATGAACCCACCAAATAGTTGCGACCATGAGCATCCCAGCCTAAAGAGGAGTGGACGTGTCTACCACGTCAAGTTGTTCGGCTCCATCATCCCACTGTTTTGCACACCACAGGTACACATATCTCTAACCGGTTCAGTGCCTGAAACGCAACCAGCGTGTGTCGGTTGTTGTGAATGGGTGAATAAAGAATACAATGTTTTCCTGATGGATTGTGCTATCAGGATAATTTTTTCACCAGACTGTAGGTGATAAAGCAAGTATTTACGGATGAAACAGATGTATGGATTATTGGACCGAAACTTGACAAATCTCTAACAGAATTTGAGGTGCGTCATTTGCTTTTAGGTTCACCGCACTGTTTGTGAACGCTGAAGTGGTGATACACAGCCGCTTCGTCAGAACACTAGACGGAATTCGGCATTTCTCGGTTTTGGGAACTGGGCAGTGTGTCAACCCCGTAACATGTTAATATGGCCTTTTTTCCTATTTTCACCGTGAGTTGGTGTCGTTTTGGAGGCAACCTGCTGCGAGATCAGAATCGACGTGGATAGACTTTCTGAGAAATGTTATTTAAATCGGTGTGTTTAAGCAGACCAAAATCATTCGCATCACATGAATTTCGCTTATGATCAAGACATAAGAAGACATGTGTACACTTGTGTGTCAACCGAACTGGACTTCGTTAGCGGCGTATCACATATCTTGCAAAGATCGTCTTTGTTGGCAAACTGAATCATCTAAGAGCGTACAGACTACAAAACGAAAATGTATAACAACAGGTTATTCGAGATATTTCATATCATCAAAGGCAGGTCGGAACTACAGATTTACGGGCGAGTAGTTCGTTATGTATGTGTGTGTGTGTGTGTCGACGCTTGGGAAGTCTGGATGTCCAGGTGAATTCGTCACTTTGATTGGAATGTTGCTTGTGGGCATGGAGGAGAATGTACAAACGTGTTGATCGACCTCTGTTGATTTTAAAATTGTGACTGGCGTGAAGCAGAGTTATGTTCTTGCCTCAACCCTATTTCGTTTGTCTTCAGCCGCCATGCTAAAAGTTGCTCTGGGAAGGACTGTGTTGAGGTTGGACTTCGGACAGATGGGTCCTTGCTGAACAGTCGACGTTCCGGCGTCCCAACCCGGTTATACACATCAGCGATGCGCACGCTTCTGTTTGCAGATGGCAACGCGCTGTTCGTACACAGCAAGGATAAACTGCAGCAACTGGCCACGGCTGTTGCGACCGCTGCATCCCAGTTTGGATTGAATATCGACAAAGGTAAGGCATTTCCTTTCTCCCAGACCTCTCCTGCACCTGAGTCTGAGATTTACATGAATGGAGAGGTTGTCGACAGCTGAGTAAACTCCTGCTACTTGGTAGCAATTTGCCGACAGATCCGTCTGCGGACCGTGAGCTATGAATTCGTGTGGTGAAAGCTAGTGGCCCTCCCGGAAACCTTGAAACACATCTTAAAGACTGTCATTACGGTCTGTTTCTGCCATTCAGTGGTCATGTCGTACGGCAGCGAATCCTGGATAGTATGTCAACGGAGCGTTCGCTATCCAAATCGCCTCCAGTTGTAGTGTTTAAGACGCATCATGGGTATTCGGTGGTCGGACATGATTCCGAACACTGAGATGCTATGGCGAGCGGATATGAACGGGATGGAAGCCATGTTGTTGCTGAATCAGCTGCGTTGGTTCGGTCACGTCCGTCGGATGGGCGATGACCGTATCCCGAAGCAGTTACTGTACGGACAAGTGAAGTCAGGTAAACGAAATCCCGGTGGTCAGAAGCGGAGGTACCAGGATGTTGTGCAGGTGAGCCTTTCACGTTGTAACATTGATTTTAGATGTTGGGAAGATTTTGTGTTGAACCGGACGGCCTGGAGGAATACGGTTCGGGCGGGCGTCCGAGCGTTCAACGAGCAATTATTGCGTGGTCGTGAGCGGAAGCGTGTGGTACGCAACGGAACCATCGGTGCCATAGGTCGCGGTGACGTGCTATATGGTGTTGCGGTGTGTGCGGTCAGGAATGCGCTGGCCGTTAATAGGTTAATAGGTCACCAACGTACTCATAGTACCCCGTCGGCGAAGAGACGACAAGTGCGTTAGTCTCAGGCCAGGTAGGTCTCATATGCATATCCATTCTACTTATATTAATGACTGCATCGGCCATAAGCCCGGTCGTTTGACAATTAATCCGCTCCTCTCTTAAGAAATCCGGATGTGTGCAATCCCCTACCCTTTCACTTCGTCAGCTTTATTGGTGTACTGTATGATGAATGATCCGTCCGTTCTTTTTGTATTTCATTGAGAACTCTGTTTTTCATCCCTATCTTCTTTGGGATGCAATAACCTGCACCCCCATACTGCAATGCTTCCTGTATTGCACTTCACATATCTTTCCTATTCGTTTAGATCTCGTCATTGCAGCCTCTCTGTCTGTTTATTCTCTGAGAGATAAGGGTTTTCTTTTCGTGCTAGCCAATCAATTGACTAACCAGCATTGGCCGACTGGACACAAAGGCCCCACTGGCACACCTACCGGTCTTATTCCTTCGGGTTTTCGCTGGATACGTGGTGTGTTGGTGGAACTGCAATTGGTGCAGCGCAAGCCAAATGCAGTGATGGATAAGCGCAGGCGTCCTTTGGCTTCGGTCACTGTGACAGGCTAATCCGAATCGGGTGTGGCCAACCGTGTGTATTCCAATCCTCTGACATTTTCTGCTACCCTGGTGGAGTTTTCATAATTGTGATCTTTCGATCCGGCGGGCTACGCTGACTTGCAAGTTCACTCATATCAGACTGGTCAAAGTGGAACAGCCAGACAAAATTAAGATGTGTTTGTTTTGGATGTTTGTTTTGATTCGGTTTGACTCCTGTTCTCGCCTGCTCTGATTTTGTATGTTTGTGACTTGCTTGTCTCTACAGTAGTATGTCTACAGTAGTTTGTCATGTGTCGTATATTCTATGTTCGATTCATATGAGTATGTTGACTTTATCGCTATCGCAATTTGGTTGTCGTTGGTGCTCGATGAATCCACGTTTGTGTTTGTTTGTCTGTCTCAGTACAGACCATTTACCCAAAGACTTCGGTTGAGAGCTCTAATCGCTCTCCTGTCTAGATCTGGACGTCCTGCCAGTACCCAAAGTCCACGTGAACCATGCTTACACAACATAAAACAAAAACCATACTGCATCGAGCGTCGTGCACAATAAGCCGGGTCCCCCTATCCGACGTGTGCGATAGGGTAGATAGGAGAAAATGTGTTACTACCAAAACTCTCCCCTCCCTACTGACCCCGCCTGCACGAATCCTAGAACAGACAGTGTGAACCCAAGTACCACTAACAAGACAATCAACCTGAGACACACCCAGCGTGTGCGCAATGATCGCCATGGAGCTAAGTCGTAACGGCATCGAAATCACAGCCCGAAACCAGACAAGGTTTGCAGACCGATATGAGCTACTAGAAGCAGGTGCTGGGTACACACATGTTACTGGATGGGTTACCTGGTAGACTGCGATCTGAAGCATGGCCTTTGTTGTAAACCCTCGACTCAATACTCTGGTTCGTCCACGGTATAATAATGCGACTGATATAAATCGGATTCTCCTCTTTGAAATGATTAACACGGAAACTCTTGGTCCCAAAAATAACGCGTCGGTCCCCGTTAATTGCACCCAAGACAAACCAAAAGCCGGGTGTAAAAAGCGACTTTGTTCTGCTCCGACTACGTGTGTGACAAGGAGAAAATTGCAGGATATTTGGAGGGTGCAGAGCGACCCACAGATATTCTCGAATCAGAAAATCGAAGGACAGACATCAAAAAGTGATTAAGGTCACTAAACCACCAACGAGCATACCGGAATAAAGGCAGAACAGGTAAAAAGATGGCCAAGGTTACCTCTCGACTGCTCATGACATTTCCGCTTATTCTGATTGGATAGACGTGTCTTCTCGAGGAAGGAGGCGGTTTTGGACAGAAAAAATGGATTCCCCCAACAGTTTCGCAGTCGCTGATCGCATCAATGCTTTGATTATGAGTGAACCGCACAGCGTCAGCCCTGATGTAATTTAGATTGTGCGGGAAAATTGTTAATTTTTGACTACTCTTTTGGTAGTTTCCAAAACCTGTTTCATCTGTGAATACAGCATTTAGTATCCATAGCCTGGTGAAAAGGTGCTCACGATAGCACAATCCACCAAGAAAATGTCGTATTTTTTCTTCACCCATTTGGACTCACCGGCACATGCTGTTTCCCAGTCCAGAGTTGCTTTTCAAGCACTGAAACAGTTATAGAGATGTGTCAACATCCAGGTGCTGTCGCTTGTGGACCGTGGTATCCAGAACAGTGGGATGATGGAGCCAAACAACTTGACCTGATACAGAAGTCTAACCCTCTTTCGGCTGGGATAGCTGTGGCTGCAGCGGTACGTTGGAACCCTCCATTAACTCAAGTCATTTAAAGGTCCTTTGGTTTGGAGTTCGGATTTTTTTTATTCCGGACCAATTCATCTGTTTCGCACTCACGCATCTTACTACTCTGACCCAAGTTCGCTTTGTCCAACATTCACGAACCTCCCGAGCTCCCGCGTGATCGGATATTCTCAAGCCAGGCCGTACGCAATCTCCGCTGCGCCAGCCCCAGCCTCACTCGCCCGGCAGACGGCGAACCATTTTCTGCCATGGCCGTCTCTATTAGCGCCAAATGCACGCACGCACACACACATTTACTGTATGTTGTTCGTGTGCATCATACCCCAACCTCGTGAGGTCTACACACGCAGATGGCTAAGCCGATGGGCACGTGACACAACGCACCAGTGAACGCACCAGCGTCTTACCAAGGCAATGGTCGCGATGGTGTGAACTAGACCACAACTCCACAGCTCCACACCACACCAACGAGATCCAGTCCGTTCAACACCCGCTACACACACTCTTTCGACACCTAGATAATTTTCAATAAATTTATCAATACGGATATCAATTTATGCGTAGTCCACACGTTCGTTTTTTCGTACCGTTTCTACGATGATGCCTATCGTCTACTCAAATACACCACTCCTCATTCGCGTACCCTTATTTTGTAAAAACTACCAGTTGTAAGGCTCTACTTATTTAAACATTGCTCCACAGACTTCTACATTACATAATTAAGCAAATATTATCCGACATGTCACTGTTCCTAAGATGAGTGAAAGTTTAAAAAGACATGTGCAACGCGTGTACAACGGTTGTCAATCATGTGACAGAGGGGGAGTAATTTGACGAGCATTTTGTCAGATAAAAACTAAGCTGACTGTCTACAGCTCAGTGGATTATGCCTATGTTGTCGTATGGCAGTGAAAACTGGACCTTGCACCAACGGAATGTGCGCCATTTGAGCCGTTTCCATTTGCATTGTCTAAAACGCATCCTGGGTATTCGGTGATAAGACATGGTCCAAAATACTGAGGTACTGAGGCCTTGCTGATGCTTAATACTCTTCGATGGCTAGGATACGTTTGTCGCTGTTAAAGGGACAAGTGGGGTCAGGTAAGCGAAATCCTGGTGGTCGAAAGCTGCGATACCAGAATGTCACGTCGTAATACTGCTCATTTTCAGATAGTTGGGGCATGATGACCGTTCACCGTTTCCCTTCTTCAGCTACGCTGATGTATTGTATGATGAAGATTTTATTTGTTTTCCTGTCCAATTTTCAAATTTTTGCCTTTTTATTCTCTTTATCTAAAGTGCAATGGTATTTACTGCAGGACTGAACCAATTTTTGCCTTACGTTTCCAATATTATTCTTTTTAACTTATGTCATACCATTTTCCCGACAAATAAGGGTTTCGTTTTCCTACTAGCCTACCAATTGGCTGACTAACACTGGCTAGCTGGGTACACTCATCCGCCTCTGGGTCATTTTTCTTCCAGTTTATACTGGAGTGAAACCACATTTGACTGTTATGCATACATGTACTTTGGCTTCGGTCACTGTGACAGGCTAATCGGAAATGGGCGTTGATATCCATGTTTTTGGTGGATAATAAATGTTTGTGTTAATTAGTCATCAGTAACTTAATGGGAGAACATTAATAGCAGCGCTGATGAAATCAAGCTTTAAAACTATACAGGGCATATCTCAATCTTGAAACCTTTCTAACGGAAGATAGTAGAAAGGTGGGACTATGCTGAAAATCATACAACCGGTCTGTTCGTTTGGTTCGGTTTTGTTTACCTGAACGATAGTAAACCGTATCCACAAGAGGCGAGGAAATGAATGAACTGGGTTACTGGAACCAGTTTAGTCAAGTGGGCGAGAGCTCAGTAACTCGTTGAATGAGTCCATGCCTTGACCACAGAATTTGGAAGCTGGTACCGGAGTTGCGGGATGGTCAAGGCCAAATAGACCTAACCGAACTGTCTGTGGATCATGTGGACAGGCGTTGATTACGCGCCAAGTTGTGTAACAGGGCCCGTGTAGTTGCCATAACGGTGTCCGTGGTCCAACAAATGGGCACGACCATATGAAAGTAGCACTGAGATTATCGGTGCTGACAGTACGATTTGCTGACCGTGTCAGCCACTGACCGTCTTGTGTTGCGTTAGACGTCGACTACGTCGACTCGAGAGAATGAACACGATTGCAATTCAGCTGTGAAGTTATCCAATTCGACCCACGTTGACTTGCCGAGTGCATGGCCGAAAGGGTAATTAGCCCGCACGTCCACAGGATATGGGGTCACCAAATCAATTTGCGAGCATACAATGGCTCATACACGAGATTTGTCGTATTGTTTTCAACATGGTATTTCGGGTGATTTAATGGGGATCGGTCGGGCTTTGAAGAGGTCAATCAAGACTCTAGAGACATCACTCGGTAGCCGGATCCCGTTGTTGTCCGTGGGTTTCACACGATGACAATCGTTGGCTATATTAACGTCGTAGAACTATCAGTTTTCTAATCGTTTAATCCTTCTCATTTAAATATAATACCTGCATTTTCCATATATCCTTTTTCAACCTAATGCACTTATTCTGTTCTGGATTCACACACTTCGATCGCACTCTATGTAATTTGTAGTTTAAATTGCTCTACCCTAGCAAGTGACTACGCCCTTTGCGCCACAGGCCAGCTAACAAAACGCTCACGTGAGCGCTAAGGTCGTACGGTGTACTTATACGGTGCGGTCATCTTACCACTTGACTGCATGCAAAAGTAAACAAAACGGTGGCACATCGTTCAATGCTGCCACAACCAAGTGGATCGTCGATCGAACGGAAAGCATAGGAATGAGCGTTAAGAACGCGCTTTGTTTTCCTCGGGACTAACCGGAACAGTCAAACTGGGTCACGTCCGGTGTCCTTTTCGTTAGTTTATAGGGAAATTGACGGGGAAATGAACCCATTGGACGGGACACGCGTTCGTGCACACACCGTGTGCCTACTGCCTTAGATTAAGTTTCCTCAGAGGTTGTCCCGGTCGACTCATTCGGACCAAATCACCACTAGACGATACATCCAGAGACAATGCACCTCGAAACAAGTCCACCCACGGATCATTTCTCCAGAAAGCCTAGGGTGAAGTACTAGGTGAGGAGAAATATGGAACCTATTCACGGGTGATACTGTTTCGCTGATATTGCTTGCAACAGTAAGTAAAACGGGGTGCCATTAGGTGACCTCTAACGTGGGTTCTGCGCACATTCTGTCAGGTTGTTTTCAATAACATGAATCAACATCCAAAAGGACCTAATCTAAGCTTAAAATTAAACAAAGTCTGCATGTTTGGAGATATTCCAATAAATGATCTCACGGTATCTTTGTATAAGTGTCGTCCAGGATACTGATTGAAATCTCTTTGTGTTCCCCGAATGTGTACAACTAGAATTTTCAAGCTAACGGAAATTACGCGTCTGGGGCTAATTTGGTCGGGTATGAATTGCTACGGGAGGAAACGCAACTGAACAATTCATCCCGAGGACGAGTCGGTCTGAATGAATTGGGTGGCCGGATAGAGCGATTGTTCACGTGGAATGAAAGTTTCATGAATTGTCAACAATATAGTCAGGCCAACTGAGGCCAATCGATGGACTGGGAGCCATATCTTTAATAGCATAAGCTGGGAGCCAAATGTCAAAATAACGGTTGTAACATGAGTAGTGGTCCAATCAAACCGCGCCTCACCAGAATAAATGACCTAACTGAAACAGATGGAAACATGTTTGAAGTCCATAACATATTTAAAGCGTACAGATAAGTTAGTGTCAGCATCATACATTGGGGACCGTATAATCAGATAATCTTTGTCCCTAATCAAATTTGACCGATTAACTGACTGTCCGACTTAGACACCAATGGACAGTAATGAACAGTCATTATTTGGTGTCCGCGAAGTCTGGCCAAAGAGTACTAGTGAAATGCGTAGTCGAAATCAATGACTTTAACTGCACACCTGTTTAACTACTGTTTTACACCTCATTCCAGTATATCATTTGCAGTTAAGAAAAACTGATAAGCTGCATCACTCGACAGAAAAAGGACACTAACGATGACCAGTACAGGAGGTCCATCTACTGTTGGTTTCAAGCATAGAAATCCGGAATTTTCGGTGGGCGTTAACAACTGTTAATTCACGACCAGACCAAACGTAGTCCATACACAGTCGCTTTTCTTGTTCAGCCTCTTTGGCAGCTAATCACCAGAGCGTGAGAGACGGACGTTAAGAATATCCTTTATGAAGTATTCAGAAAAGTTTGGATCTGTAATCGTATCCACTCGACTGCGTTGGTACACTGATCCAAAATTCAGCGACTTTCCAATATTCCTCTGTAGTTCACTTTGTGATGAAAGTTGGAGAAATTATTGATTTTACAACGAGTCAACTATGGCAGGGATAAAAAAAACAGTCAGACTATATGCAGAGATCCACAAATTTGAAATGGATGTATTGAGTGATTGTGAATCTGCCGGTTAAAACAAGACTTAGGTGTATTTTCACCCACACAATTTGCCCTCTTAGAATTACGGACGTTTGTACTAGTGCACTACATGTTTTCAATCAATAGAAGTTTGTGATCTGATTAATCTTGGCTTTCCGCCTTTCAGATGACAGATGTAAACAGACTGTTTACGCTTACTCCCTTGACATCCGTTTCTGCACCTTGACTTTCAAGACTGTTGTTTCCGACTCAGTGCAAGACTAAACACGCCTTAGTCACCTGGCCAAGCATCCATTATTAACTCTCCAGTGGCATCCGGTTCCGTGTAAACCGATCGCAGGAAACCAGCTCGGATCCACATGAGTTACTAGTTTCCTTCAGCAATTGGGTAGGAGGGAGGGAACTGTTAGGAGGCGCATCTCCTAACGAGACAGCCAGGACGCATCACGCCACATCGATCGGCTGGCCCAGCTCGAATGCCATGGTCGCGGGTGGTACCATGATCCCACTCAGTCAATCAGATTGCAGGTGTGCGGTCGAACGCCTGTGCGCTTTCTGGTCAGTGTATTTTCTCGCGGTTACCTTCTGATACCCCTGTAACGTGATTTGTTCTGACGCCCTGACTACTATATGTGACTGTTTCATTTGATTCGCTTCGTGTCTGTCGCCCATCTATGGTGATCGTTTGTCCTGTGGATCTAGAGATTCTGTAGCCTAAGTTTTGTCTCGCTTGTCCACTGAACAGTGCAGCCGCCTCTCTTCTGATTTCTCGTTTTTTTGGTCAAACGACTGAGCGCGTACCAAGGGGGACGATCTAATAGGAACCGAATTATAATGTAAGTTAAGTGTGTCTGTTTGGCCGCAGTGATCTCAAATTGTTACTGAATCGTTTTGAGCACACAAATCGAGATGGACTAATCGAATAGCAATCG
The DNA here is from genome assembly GCA_008508345.1 of Paragonimus westermani. NCBI lineage: Eukaryota > Metazoa > Platyhelminthes > Trematoda > Plagiorchiida > Troglotrematidae > Paragonimus > Paragonimus westermani. Next base: position 294,082 of record QNGE01000333.1, on the reverse strand, counting down.
CCTGGGTTATAAAGGAGATACACCAGTTGAACTTTTCGAATACAATGGCCGGAAGAGAGCAGACGGAATGAACTGTCTTCTCTGTATCCGTATACCAATCGCGATCAGTCAGTTATACTGGTCACGATAGATGAGTTGATGTTCCGGAGTGAAACCAAGCAGGGCAACGCTCATGTGTGCTTTCTGGAAAGCGCCTAGTAGTGTGATCCCAAAAACAGTGAACTGATTAGATCAAACAAGAGGCAGAATTATTAGGCATGTTATCTCACGAATTAATTGGCACTGTCCGCTTGAATGCAGTGCCATAACACAAAATCGCGGCCTGATTAGTACTGCTGATTTCATCCGTGAGTTGGTGTGCTGTGAGCCCAGCTTCTGGATCCCCTTCAAACAGCAACATAATGTAAACTTCGTCTTATCATCCCTATCTAACCTGGTCCGCATTGATCTCTCTTACACCTTTCGGATAATGCACTTCTCACATTAAGCACCATTAATGAGAATATTCACAAGTATGCTTAGCGCTGCTTCTATTGTACAGGGTCACACTTGAGACTAATTAGTGCATGACCGTGAAAGTTCACTTACTGACCACTCCACGTTTTCACTTCATACACACCGTTGTAACGACCCATCTGATCTGTGTGTTACTGTTACTTCGGAAAATAGTATTGGTTACTTGCGGTTTATGAGAATTATGTTCTTATGCACCACGTTTATAACAGTTAGAAGCTTCTGTTTTTCTTCACTGTCGTTCATCGTGCATGAGATAGCATCTACATATCTTCCTTTACAACTGCGTATTTCGATAATTTTGTTTCGCACGACATTTTCGAGCATACTCATGAACATGTCGGTCAGCACAGGGTCCAAAGTGAGCCCACGGTTACGCCATCTCTTTGGTGATAAGGCTCACCATTGAATTGAAAATTAATGTTGTTAGTACATAACAATGGTAAGTCCTTCACTTCAGCCAAAGGTAGACCGACGTTAATCCGACGAGTTTCGATATGTTAGATGCTGTGTTGCTAATCACAGTACTTTGGAAATAAACTTATGGGGGTACCCGTTGACCTGTAGGGTAACGGTCAGTGCGTTTAATTGTGACACACCGTTCTAAGTAGGCATGCCTTACATCGCACTGTAGTTAACCTTTCCAAATTGCGTATGCGGTTCTGTCCATATAGGCTTCCGGTAAACAATGGACGCTATTCACAGAAGACAGTCTACTTCCAGAGCTAAGCGAACCGACAGATACTCTGCGGGCCAACGTGTACCCCTGCGGTTTATAGGGAAGCGTAGCAGTGTCACCCTCCCGGGCTACAGATTACAACGATACCAAAGAATTTAGTATGATTAGAAATGTTGTGTATAGGTGTTTGTTGGCCAACACTGACACAAAGTGCCTAACAGCCGCTGTATCCAGAACCTACAACGCCACAAAACTATGTGCAATACACCAAACCAGAGCACTGCCGGTTTCCTCAGCTGTGAACAAACAGCCTATGTCTTTCGAGTCCCCGTGTTTGTAAAAATACTCGGGTCGATGTAGAATGAGCTACCTGGGGAGAGCAAACCGACAGCCAGTTACGCCTGTGAAGAAGTATGTTCCCAAGTGGCTGGAAACACAACTAGAAGAGCCAGACACCTGTGTAAAGGCTGACGGTACCCAGCGTCATCATTAATAAAGTACACAATTCGAACAGGATACAGACTTCTCGCAGTAACCGGAAACGCATCACCCAGTTTGTTGAGGCTTGAGCTATCAGGCGTCACAATCTGTCCGTTTGTGTTGGCGTTGCGCGTGCCCTGGTAGACACTATCCATATAATTTTGTTTAGTAAATTTGGTGTCCGTCTGTTTAGTTCCAAATAAACGGTTCAACCGGAGAGGAACCTTGTCAACAGCTGAAGTTACTTTTCTATTAAGAACGCTATATCAGGTGATGGCAGCACCTGTACTATCGAGATTAACGCATCAACTATGTCTCAGTGTGTTCGATAAAAAGATGCTTAAGTCTTTAGATCGACCATTGAGGATGAACATTCAGAAGTGGTTGCGGCTGCTCAAAGACAAGCTCAACGTTTTAAGTTACTCCGACGTCAACTCCGGTGGCCTTGGGATACTCCATTTACAATCTTGTATGCCTCTGAATGGCTGTTGGATCAAGAGACACTTGTCATCAATAACTACAGTTTTACGACGGGTTCTACGCAATCGTTCATCCCAACCTTTCCATCACCATGCCCTCATGTCGACGTCAGCAGCCGGGACAGTTCCTATGAGAAAAGAAGTAGTAAACTTAACATGATGTATCGTTCTCTTTAACATACACGATAATGCCTGTTTGCAACATTCCCACCGGTGGCCATACGATTCACTTATGCGAAGGCATCATACCTCGTCTTGACGAAAATAAGAGCTATGAAAATGTTGCTAAAAATAATTTGTTAATGTTATTTCAGACCATATCGGATGATTTGTGTCTTCTCATTCACGAACTCGTGTTCCTGTTTTACCATTTACTCACTGCTCGTATGACTTTTTTGCTTGATAACACCTTCATCTCTACTCAGTTTGATATAATTATACCAGCCCAAAATGAGATTATATCACAAACCGTCTTGTTCATTAAGTAACTGCTTGTTTTCAAGATTTCCATGGGGATTTTCTGTTGGTGTTTTGCATTTTATCGTCCGCCAAACGTAACCCTGAAGTTTTGAATAATGTTCTACCAATCACTTTATCTCCACAAACAAAAGACAAGAAGCAACCGTAGGCTAAATCGAAGGTTGCCACACAAGTGTCAAAATGGTAGAGCTTGATCAAGTTTCCAAACGAGAAAACAATCAGCGATCATCACGAATAAAAATAAACCTATCAGAAAGATATTTTGTGATCTCTGTTAATGCTGAATTCTTTCTAAACAAAATGAAGGATTTTCGAACGGTATGCAGTACGGTAATACCGTATACTGTTGGAATACTAAAAACCCGACGCATGCAAGACGTTAAAGAGAGTATGATTGTGCATACTTGAAATTAGTCTACTGTTTTTGGGGTGACACCAGGCTCGATGCGTCTGCAACACCCTACCCGGTTCTTCTAAGCTTATCTGAAACTGTACGGTACATCATTGTTGTATTTGTATCCGATCCCCATCCGCTACATGCCTTACGGACAATAGCAACGCTAGTGAGAACAAGTCACCCAGTAGAAGCGCATCGTGTATTGTCGCATTTACAAGCAATCGGGTCATTTTAAAGCACATGGATGAGTGAGTCGTTGGTCGTTGAAGCCGCGACCAATCAGAACACTCTTGGAGCCTTGGCACGAGTGTGAGGCACACAGGCGGCCTTGACGTGTATACAACAGGCCCACGCTGATGAGTTAACCTGCGAGATTATGCCGCCTTCCTTCAATCTGTTGAGGACATTATGCACATGTTCTCACATTTCATAGGGTATTATTCGGCGCTTTAGAAAAACCGGGTCTCCTTGCACCTCCAGTTTTGCTGGCTCTACTTTCATCCCTCCTGAAAGTTGTGAACACTGAACAATCAGGTTGCGTAACTGGGCTTGATACTCTTCACTTGGACCATTTTTGTAATTGGTATTTAGAGAAAGAGCCCAGTTGAACTGTTTTGAAGCTTTTAATCTCAGAATAGCTGGACTTCTTTCCGACACCAAGAAACGCAGTGGAATCGGCTTATTATCATTACCTTCAATCATTACATCAGCTTCACCTAGCAGAGCTAACCGATGACCAGTAACTCCACGTATTTCCATCGTTGTTGGTCTCAGTTGAGCATCAGTATCGGTTTGGAAATAATGCATTCGCTACTTCCTGTGTCCATAATGAATTCATACTCACATGAATAAATTGCTCAGCCCTGGATTTCATGTGCAATGAATAAACACCAATGGACGGTTCTATTGTACTTGTCTCTCTAACTTGGCTCAGGTGACACTTCTGACTTCTACATGCCTTCTTAATATGACCAGGTTCATCGCATAAATAGCATATAGCATTACGAAATCGGCAAGATGATCGTAAGTGCAACTCACCGCACGAGAAACACTTGTTAAATTTCTTTGAGCCGGGATTGATGATGGGTGCATGAAAAGGCCTGTTCACTGGTTGACTTCGGGTGGCAGTATGCGCTTCGGTCTTCTGAAATAATGTCACGTTCGAATCAGCTGTAGCGGCATTGACGTCATCCTTCTGGTCGCATATGTCCCGGGCCTCTTGGAAAGTCATATCTTGTTTGACCAGCAATCTACGCTGGAGATCAGTGTCATTGACGCCAGCAATAAATCGATCACGTAGATGCTCCTCCAGCTTGTCACCGAAGTTACGACGAGCAGCTTGTTTTTGCAATTGTAGAATGAACCCACGAAAGCTCGTGCTTGTTGAACGCAATAATGAATTGAACTTCGCCCGTTCTGTGGCCTGGAAATTGATTGCTTATAAATGCGACAATACACGATGCGCTTCTACTGGGTGACTTGTTCTCACTAGCGTTGCTATTGTCCGTAAGGCATGTAGCGGATGGGGATCAGATACAGATACAACAATCATATATTTGGAATCACGCACCGACCCTTGTCAGTCTCAGTGGTCAATGGCTGCTTACTCAGCGACGTCATACGTAGAACTACTTTCACAGAAATCTCACGTCTTACTTATCCTGAGATGGACTTTGACAACCGGTGAGTTAAGGTTTGGTTCGCATCATTCGCTTCCCAGTTCTACGATGGAACTACGAATTCCCACTTGTCCAAGAATGTCAGAGGGTTCACGCGGTGTGCTGTCCTTCAGAAGCCGTCCAGATTAGAGTACACTATAACCAGCGAAAACCTGATCACTGACTTGCAAGTCCATTCCCTCACGGTCGCAACAACCACGGGGTCACCATATTCGAATTACCAGGTGACTTGGAGATAACCGGTACGACCAGAAATTTTCTAAGTAACTTTTCCACGGTGGACTGGACATTCGTGATCCATGAACTTAAATGGACGTTTTAGTTTGATGCCTCGGCGTACGCGTTACCCGATAATCGTTGTCGACTTACTGTGGACATTACTGCTAAAGTCGTCGAAAGGTACATTCCGAGCAGAAAACATATCGGCACCAAGACGTAGGAATTCACTTCGGTGCAACACAAGACATTCAGTGATAATAGAGATTATCTTGGGACACATGTCGACTGGAGAAAACCGAAAGGGCGTACCATGAGTAATGTGTAGATCTTGAGAAGACAACAACAGCTGCGCGAGCCGATAAAGGTCAGCACCACCGAGTTAAATTTCAATTCTAACTCGTTGCTGTTACATACTGACGAAACTGAGGGTAGGCGCAAAGTGAACAATGTGACTGGAAGTGAGAAGTCGCATAGTGAATTAAAACGTAATATGTAGACAAGGGGTTTCCGTATAACGTTGCTAAGTGTTAATTAATGCGCATCCTTCATTTGGTTTGTACAGATTGTTTCCTGGACGGTGAAAAAGGTGGGTATAAGTTATTGTGGGCGGGATGTGGGCATGGCCATTTCCAATAACCTTAGCTCGTCTCACAATAATGTATTAGTGGCCAAGAAATCCAACTCGATGCTTGAGTCACTGACCGTACTGTTTGGACGGTTTCATTCAGACCTTTCCGTCATTAAGTTCAACTCAACGGTGTACCTTCACAGTGACCTGGATATCAGAGCACGTCGATCTCACTCAGTGAAAGATATTACCGTTATTGAGGGGGCACCTCATGGAGCTACAAAACAGGTTATGAGACTACATTTCCTACCCTAAACAGGTGAGTTGCCTAAACTGGGAGAATTCTCGATACACCACCATTATCCAAGAAGAGACTCGATTTTCATATGTGGAATCCTCCTTCAACCTCAACATACTCTATGAAATATATTCTTATCAAGCGGAAATGTCCTTTTCGGGAGTAATTCACTGAAGCCACTTTACTTGCAGAAACCACTTTTTAGAGTTCGGGTTTGTCCAAACTAAACTATCAGACTAGAATCAGTCACAGCTGTCATCGGTAGTTGAGCTCATGCGCAGATTTGACGGGCGTATCTTGGACACACACCTAGTCTTCCAATAACGTGATCTTCGGACTTATTGCCGTAGAGTCAATATACTTCTGACTTCTCTGTTAATGTCAGGCAGCTGTCATTTGCTGTTTGTTGAAATATGTTTGTTGATTGTTTAACAGATGGTAGTTGGGTTTCTATTTAGCCCTTATTTCCTTGACATTCTGATTCGTAATCTTTCTATCACTGATAATTCACCGAACTGTCCTTTATTTCTTAAAAATACAACACACATTCAAGTATGGATGCTGTTCCTCAGCCTCCTGTAATCCGGGAATTTAGTACGAATCCTATGAATACGGAACTTGCGGAGCAGCCGCTGTCGAAGTAGTCTTCGATTTATGTCAAAAATACACGCAGTTTCTCGGGACAAACAAGCAGAGCGGTGTAGAACACTGTTGTCCCACAGTCCTATGAGCCAGTAGCATGGTTTACCTTCATACAACTTAGAAAAGACGTACTCATACCGATTAAGCGGTCCTCAGACAAGACAGTCATTTGATAATTCGTTACAACACTGCAGCGTAGAGGTAGTGTTGTGTGACTGATATAACGCCTGCCTTTCTTTCCCAGCATCGACTTTGTAGGAACGGGATAAGACGCTGGCACAAAAGCGATTGAGATGAAAGATTGTGTGTGAATTCAAACCTCAGAGTAAAAATTAACGAATGTGCTGCCTCTCTCAGCGTCCTAGCCCTCTGATAACAGCTACATTGCAAAAGGATTGCAAACTGACAGTGACTGCACCCGAGTTGTTCTTCAATTCACAATGAAAAGAACCACTTCCCGTGTTGCAAGCCATGATGATATAAACGATGAGGTCAAGGACGTGATACCGCGTAAAAATTGCTTGGATAGCTGAAACGACCATCAACTGTGTTGCGCACTGTAGTCGGTACTGCCAACGGGAACCACCCACTAATCGAAAATGTTGCACTATTTCCGGCTTTTTTGAGTGAATAAGGCGGGGATAGATGCTTGTAATGAGTTTTGTCGAAATGGTGAATGTTCGAAACCACCCTTTTTAGACGCAGTATGCACAATCGGCTTCAAATTTTCCCACTTGCATTATACATTGATAAACGGTTGTGGATACCCGTTGATATGGGACAGCTCTGTAAATAGCTGGTCTTCCAAGGTTGTACAAGTTCGGGGACTTCGAATAAACGATGTTCTAACTGGCCCACTTTTTCTGGGATTGTGAGAAATATCACCCATAAAACCCTATTGAGTTACCTGTATTTTTTAAATCCTATATTGATCAATTATCAACCATTAGCCGTTTGGCAGCTCATAATATCATGCTCACTACGTCCAGAATGAATTCGAACGCTAATATTATTTTTTTAAACGTTTTACTAACACGTCAATTTGACGAGAGAATGTACCGTTCTATCCACTATAATTTCAATCGTCGTGATCATTATACTCAGTTTACTGGTTTTGCGGCAGTCACCTATGAACACGAATGGGTTAGAATACTGTTCATCTCATCTAAATTGTCCGGTCCATGCGTTGGCTCTGGAAGTGGAGTTATTGACAAACACGCTGTTTGCCTATGTAATGAGTTTCTTGACTTCGCTAAACAGTGTCACCATATCACCAAACGCTACACACTACGTTTGTCGTAGTCCTTCAGAAACCGGGATGTCTAATCCGTCTACTTACTGATAAACTGAAATGAACAATTAGACCACCAAACATTCCTGCCTAGATACTCCTTACTAATGTGATGAGGTATAAAATAGGGAACAGTTAGCAGGGATCTGAATCTCTGATTCAACAACAGTGTGCGGACACATGCGCACGAATCTAGCTTCAACCAACATGTATGTTGTTTACAATCGCACTTAATGTTTACAGCAGACCTATATAGAGACAGATGTGTTAATTTAAAATTTTTCACTAAAACAGGCTATGTATATATTTTAAAACACTTGAATGGTTTTAAGCCGCTCGAATGACCGAAACCCCCTACAGAACACAGAAAAGTGATCTGGTTTCAGCCAACTTGAGCCAACTCTGCGATCCAGCGGTTTTCACCAGACTAACAGCACTTTTCTCGGTTTGATGTTGATTTTTTCCATCCATAAAATTGCGCATGTTGTCGCATGTTCTGATTAGCCTTGATGTCAGTTTAGGTGAAGAAGTCACTGGTTGAAAAACATGCCGAAACGCGCTTCAGGTACATTTTTTTCACACAGAGTTAAGATACTTTATTTAAAACGGTTGGCTGTTACGATCTAACGATTGCATTAGTGGGATTGTCGCGATTTTGTTTCCAACTGGTTATCATTAATACTAATAAGCTTGTGGATTAGAGTGAATCTGCCCTCAGAATATCATGTACTAGGGGACATGGCAATGCCTGTTAGAGTCCATAGGGCGTGTAGTAAGTTGAGATTATTCGAGCATACAAGCAAATGGAACAGGCAGTCGAGACCAGACGATTAGTGATTCGTGCTACGGCGAGACTATGGAAGTTACCCTGAGAGGAGTTCCCAGTGGACCGTTTGGATTTAGGTGTCTCTTTAGCGACACAACCAAATGGAATTAATCCAGTTCACATTCTGTACACGAGCCACTAGGCTAACCGGGCTTTCAGCTTTAGACCGTTAAAAATACTGTTCCGTTGTTTGAAATAACACGAATTTTGATGACTGCTTATTTCGAAACTTCATAAACCGCCTCAACTCAGATGTAAACAATTGTAACTTCTGAACACGGGGGTTGATTCAAACAAAAACTTCCCCTGAAGGAAAAATCATTAGGTAAGTGAAGTTAACCGGCAACTGGGCTGCATGTAAGATGCAAGATGCAGTAGCAGACAACGGGTACACAACCCAGTGCACTGTGTACTGTTCAATCTCACATCGTACACCGTGATTTCGTGTAGCGTCGCTCATCTAGACAAAATTCAGTCGAGGTCGGTATGCACTACGGCGGAATCTAATCGACCGGCAATAGGAAGGCATTGACAGAGAGACGAACATGTGGTTGAAATACACCGAACACGGTAGTAAGTTGACTGTCAGTCCAGAACCTACTCACCAAATGATCCTGGTCTGGAAAGACATGTAACAAACATAGCTCCTTCTCACCTGACGGGTGACATTCACTAGTCGATTACTGTATCCCGCGGACAGTGAAAATAGTCCTGTGTGAGATGAATAGGCATTCTGATGAGTTGTCTTATTCCGGCGGTTTGCTATGTATCGCTGATTATGCGATAAAAACTGTTCGGTGAAGTTTTTGTAGGACACAACGTTCCGTGTTCGCTTGCTCCGAAAAAACGGTGCCTAATATAACTTCAAACTGTGTAAAAATGCTTCCTCAGTTTGATGAGAAATATAGTAGGGAATCTTTTGGAGAGCTGGACTTATCTACGGTTACCAGGATTGTTTGAATCCTTCACTCGTACGTGCGGAAAGCCGCCCGAAAGTAATTCATTGTCTAATGCACGTGAATCTGATCACATACTTTCTACACGAAACTGTTGGTCCGTATTTCCTAAGATTTCTCAGCTTTGGTGACACTCATAACTCTGTCAGTAACGTGATATCACCAAACCAGTGTGTGCCAGTGTGTGCCACTATGGTACAAGACGTCTCGACTTTTGTTGCTGTGTTCGCTCATGCATAGATTCTACCATTTTTGTTGTACTAATTAATGTGAAGTGAGGGGACTACAATTATGCCATACATCTTCAGATCCAAGGGGGGATTTTCTAGATTAATATTCATTGGTTTCACAAATGCGTCTGTTTGGAAAACATAAAACATCCTTTCCCAGTTATGAATTTGAACAGTGAAATCAGAAGGCCAGTTTTGCAAGATGGTAATACCGTTTCGTATGTTCTCCTCAGTTGCTAACATATAAAAGCGGTGAAAATCAAAAACATTTAAGCGAATTAATTCCAAACATCAAGTCACTGTATACACTAGTCTTTAGATGTGATGTATGGACTTAATTCGCTTAAATATTTTTTGATTTTCACCGCTGTTATGTGTTAGCAACTGACGAGAACATACGAAATGGTATTACCATCTTGCAAAATCGGTCTTTCTGAAATTGTTCGCCAAACTGAAATCTAACGTTATCTTCCGAGTTTGAAAAGGAAGACACACTCGCCTTTCTGGACATTAGCATTAAGCGACGGAATGATGGTACAGTGTGTCGATCGGTACATCGTAAGTCTACCTGGGGAGGACAATATTTGAATTTCAGCAACTTCTCACCCATACAACACAAACGCTCGTTGGTTCGTTGTCCATTTCACAGAGCGCGAACTATATGTACGGGTGGTACACTAGATACCGAGCTGAAATTTATTCGTGACACCTTGGTCTCCAACGGTTATCCACTGGGTTTCATTACCTTTCACAGTAAGCCGAAATTAATAAGCCCACAAGAAACGTCTGTCCCGAAGAAACCGGTGTACATGCAGTTACCGCACAAAGGAGATAGTACTATGTCGTTTCTAACGCGACGACTGATGCAGGCCATCCATAGGACGTATAATGCAGCTACACTGCGATTACTCAGTCGCACCAAATCACTCACCCTTCCTCACATCAAGACGCGGACATCAGAGCTGTCCACTTCACATTGTATCTACCAGTTCACCTGCAGCTGTGGTGACGTTTACATTGACAGAACTGATCGATCCCTGCGCCTTAGAATGAAGGAATACGTGTCCAAGTATACCGAGGACTTGATGTGTGGTGTGACCCGACACGACCCTACCAAACAACGCAAGCCGGCTTCTTCGATCGCCAGACACCTGCTAGAGACCGGCCATGTGTTCGACCCAACAAACGCTTTGCGCGTGTTGATGCGTCATCACAAACCTGTCATTCTTAACTCACTCGAAGTGTTGCTAGTCACGCGTAGCAAGCCGGTCCTCTGTGTGCAAAAGCTGTTGACCTTGAACCTCCGTCTGCCATGGTTTTGACCAATGGCAGACTAGTGTATACATCGACTTGATGTATGAACTTAATTCGCCTAAATATTTTTTTATTTTTACCGCTGTTATGTGTTAGCAACTGACGAGAACATACGAAATGGTATTACAATCTTGCAAAACCGGTCTTGTGATTTCACAGTTTGGAAAACATTTTCATGAATCCCTGAATTCTACACATAAGCTTTAAAGAACGGTCATCGACCGTTGAAAACCACTTGTTACAGGAGGACAGGGTCTGACAACATACATGCGCCAGTAACACCTTAAAATTACGCACGAACTCAGGCGATGTTCGTAAACTGGAGTTAAAATTCAAAACGAGTAATTATACTGTAGACGTTAGCCGAATTCCATATGTATCTGTTTATGTGTTTGCATGGATGTTTCTCTGTGCTGACTCAATCGCAATCAGGATAGCTCCCGTCGATCCTTTCTACTTGGTTAAGTCAGTAGACAAACAACCTCCCAGTACGTCTCACGTAACGGTTGGTTTACTGCAAGACGCATCATCCGTCGGCCCGTCACATGAGTTTATTCAGTTTGCCGCTAAAAAAAGTAATGAATTCGATAAAGTACTCAATAACGCGGGATCAAAAAATTCTCATTTCCGACCTTCCGATTGCTATGATCAAGGGTTGGTCCAGGTCAGTGACGAAGATGAATGAACTCCACCCCCTTCATCTGACCACTCAGATTTGTCCAGTCGTTACCTGGTCAACCTGATTGGTTCTCCTCTCATACAAATGAATACATCTCAACTGTTTTTATCGAATGCTGACCGGACCTGGAAATGTGACTCTTTCATTGACCCTACAGACCATATGAATCAACTGAGTGTGAAAAAATGAAGCTTACTAGCTGCTCACGCATAACAGAGCATTCGGGTTAGATCGTGGCCACCTGTAGGCCAAGTGTAACCACATAAGTCGTATTGTAAAATATTTTGTTTAACCGAAAATCACTTCTTGCTTGCAAACTCAGCTATTGTAACGGCATTAGGACGTTGACTCGAAAGCAATTATCATTCATCCGATAAAAAAACATTTGATTTCGACGCTAGAATCCTCCCAAGCCATTTTCACCTGAACAATACTGATCATTCACAAGATGACCGCGTGCTGGAAGAAAAACAAAAGGGAGGAAGAAAGTTTCGAAAAACTTTCATGAGCTCACCAGGAGTAAAGGTGGTCTGGGGAACAGTCTGTTTTCTATAACCAATTCTCGGGCCTATTACGTTAAATATTATATCACCACGATTGTCACGCGAACAATTTGTCACCTAATCATGACAAACAGTTTTGAATTGAAGGGCCATCAAGTGACTAAGTTGACACCTGGATGTGTCAAGTGAGTAACGGTGGGGATCATGGTGACCGTAGGGTTTGAACAAATGTGGGTTGTTTTCAAGTGGGTTGCGCAACCGAATTCCAATCGCTTCCGTGGTGACCAGAATGCGAAATTTGAGTCCTTTGGATTTGTAGCTGTGTGAGCAGTAAATGAGCTGGAAAATCACTTCCGATGAAACATTTCGACGCTAGAATCCTCCCAAGCCATTTTCACCTGAACAATACTGATCATTCACAAAAGGGAAGAAAGTTTCGAAAAACTTTCATGAGCTCACCAGGAGTAAAGGTGGTCTGGGGAACAGTCTGTTTTCTATAACCAATTCTCGGGCCTATTACGTTAAATATTATATCACCACGATTGTCACGCGAACAATTTGTCACCTAATCATGACAAACAGTTTTGAATTGAAGGGCCATCAAGTGACTAAGTTGACACCTGGATGTGTCAAGTGAGTAACGGTGGGGATCATGGTGACCGTAGGGTTTGAACAAATGTGGGTTGTTTTCAAGTGGGTTGCGCAACCGAATTCCAATCGCTTCCGTGGTGACCAGAATGCGAAATTTGAGTCCTTTGGATTTGTAGCTGTGTGAGCAGTAAATGAGCTGGAAAATCACTTCCGATGAAACACGGTGTCCTGAGTCAATCAAGAGAGCCAGGAGTGTATTCTAAATTGACTTCATCTCGTCCTTAGTCAGCCATATCAATTGGTGTTCACGTGTCTCCTGAGTATGGTACCTGATTGTGTGACTGAAGTAACCTGCCCCCCAGAAGCATATGAACAAAAGACTCATAATGTGGTCACCCGTTTAGGCAACGTACCATTGAGTTGCGCGTAAGCTACTGGGTTGGATGTGAACGACAGTCACAGATGTACCGCACTGTAGGTCACTTGAGAGAACGCATACCCGAAAAACTTTATCTATAGACACACGAAAGTGATAACAACGTAGGTTAAATTACGATCTGCTGAAAAGAAGTTGGTCTATATGATGATAGGCTTTAAAAAAAGGCGTTGGTTAAACTGGTGACTCGTAGAATAAATAGTGTCAACTCGTTCACTTAGGGTACCATGTTTCATCGGAAGTGATTTTCCAGCTCATTTACTGCTCACACAGCTACAAATCCAAAGGACTCAAATTTCGCATTCTGGTCACCACGGAAGCGATTGGAATTCGGTTGCGCAACCCACTTGAAAACAACCCACATTTGTTCAAACCCTACGGTCACCATGATCCCCACCGTTACTCACTTGACACATCCAGGTGTCAACTTAGTCACTTGATGGCCCTTCAATTCAAAACTGTTTGTCATGATTAGGTGACAAATTGTTCGCGTGACAATCGTGGTGATATAATATTTAACGTAATAGGCCCGAGAATTGGTTATAGAAAACAGACTGTTCCCCAGACCACCTTTACTCCTGGTGAGCTCATGAAAGTTTTTCGAAACTTTCTTCCTCCCTTTTGTTTTTCTTCCAGCACGCGGTCATCTNTTCCTTTTGTGAATGATCAGTATTGTTCAGGTGAAAATGGCTTGGGAGGATTCTAGCGTCGAA
>QNGE01000333.1:196271-270768 GCA_008508345.1 Paragonimus westermani | reverse complement strand
AATCGGTGGTTGTTGCCAGCCCCTGAGGAAGTAGAAATCCTGGTTTCCCAGTTTGATGAACCGGTTGTTTGTATGCCTTTACTTGTTTCCGCTTCTCATCTGGACAGAATCAGAAATGCTGAGGATGTTTTCCATGATATAGCCGTTACTTTAGGGTGTGTGAGCGCACTTAACAGTTGTACACATGTAGCTGCTTTGCTAGGGGTACGTGAGTTACTGTCTAGCCATCCTGACCTTTTATTGCACTGTTCAAGCCCAGGTAGGCAGGTTGTGTAGATAAGCGGTCGGACGTCGTTCGAGAACTTATGGCCAGAGAAAACAATGAACAGCAATAGTGAATGGTATGAACTATTCTCTTCCGACTCCGAAGGGTATACGAACTCCCTCAGGGTCCCTGTTCTAACAGTTCCGAACTATCGGTAGGTTGGAGATATGTAAATGTGCCTTACGGAACCCACGCTTTGCACTATCGAGGAGCTCAAGTTAACTCGGTGAGTGTTTTTTTTTCATTGCCGATCGGCACTGACTGCATATCATTCTGTTGGACACTTCCAACAAACTGCAATCGGGCTAGATTGCTTTTATCAAGTTACTAGTTCTGTTTACCTTGTGGTTCTATTTGGTAGTGAACCCATTCTTGATCATATGTGAAATACGTGTATATAGCATTATGTACCAACCTAACACTTCTGATTTCAGACACTTTGTTGACAAAGATCAGTGGATAAAGCTCGAAAAGTCCAGGTAGACAATAGAGATGCAAGCGACACTTCTCTATCAAATATTTAGAACGCTAATTTTTGAGTACTAGTGAACTGTGGTCCCAACAAACATCGCACTAAAAGAACATGATACGTTTAAGAACCAAACCTCATAATTAGAACAGCAATGAAAAAACCTGTGAGATAGTGAGCTCTGATCTAGTCTGGGATCAATAGCAGTAACTAAGAGGAGAAATACCATAGTGTTATACGCCCATACATCCAGTGAAATGTACGTGGTGTAAACATTGGATCTTCTACAACAGGCATACATAGAGAAGCATTCGTACAGAACGAGCGAGTTAAACTGCATGGCTGCAACGAAGGTCCTCAAAAAAGCCGGCGTAATTAGCGGTCACTTAGAAGTCGGGAGGATCTCCTTCACAGTCTGACAATAATGGATAGAGTTCTTATTGTAATGTATAGCAGTACACCTCCAGTCCGATTCTTAACCAGAAGGACATATGGATATTTTACGAAGCCTTAGTTATAAAATGCTATCACGCGTGAAATACTGCAAGGTTGCCAGAACTAATCTTAATGTAACATTGTTCACAGAGGCACATGAAAGGTAGGATAGGATAAAGGTGATTTCGATAGTGTTGCAATTTATCGAGTTCGCATCGGTTGCACACAAACATCGATATGCTTTTTAACAGAGCTCCGAAAATCCTCATGACAGATGTGATCCATAAGGAAGGAACTCTTATCAAACTCAGCTCAGAATACAAAATCAGATATCCGGAAAAATTCATCAGTACCACCGAGTTGATCTTTTAACAGTTTCGTTATTTAAAAGAGATTGCCCTGAGAGAAATGACAGTGGCAATAAAAACTCAATAGTAATATTCAAGCGTCCATTTGTGGTGCGTTCTTTCAGAGGAACCAAATTTCTTGCAAGGATGCAATATTCATTTGATGTGTCTGATTCGTGTGTTAGCTGAAATTTTTTCCAGTTGCCATGACAATTATACTGACAGAATGGATTGACGCTTATCGTAACGGACGACTAAACAAGTACCAAGGTAGGTGATGTAAGTGACTGGCTAAGGTAACTCACCCGTGACTCTTGCAATCGGGACTCCGACTTCTTTGGAGGCTAAACAATTGCTGACAATCAGTTACTTTCTTGACCATGTCAACTCGTTTACATAGGTGTTGCACAAACGAAACCCCCAAACTACGGTCATCCAACAAGACGACGTTTATCAACGCTCATTAGCCTGAGCCACATACACTGAGTTTGTTGATACAACCGATTAAATTGTTGTGTTGGTGATTATATCACTTTCAGTTGAGTTAGACCAAACCAATCTGCCTAGTTTTCTTGTTGTGCCTGAATCGTTCATAGTTTGTGGGTTGGACGTGTTTAACTGATGACAATAAGTAAAACATGTGCTATGGTATGTTCCCTTTTTGATAAACAGATTGGGAATAACACAACGTTTCGAGCAAGNAGTACTGACCACGTGCTCCTTTGGGTTGTTGAGCACACTAGTGTAGCACAAGGGAGATGGCCAGCCTACGGTGATGGTAAATAAAAAGTTGTAACAGTTGTGTACTGACACTAGCCGTTTTAGCCGAATCTGGCTATTACCGAAGTCTACCGTCTCATACAGTTGATGCGGTCCAGATGCGCACTAAGAGTTACTCAGCACAACTTTTGTCAGTCGCCTTCAGCCGATACATACAGCCGATCGTCTCACTGTCAGCAAATACCATGTGTGCCTATGAAGTGGATCTTATATTCTGGGTAGCCTCAGTTGCTTAATTGGAACATACCTACTGACGACTTCAGTACTGAAATTCAGCAGCAAATGTTGACGACCATCAAGTGGCTTACAGGCTGTGAATTCAGATCAACGAATACGGCTAATCTCCCGGGTCACGGATGTGGTTGCGAATGGGAGAAAATATACGTGCAGCGTAAATGCGTATCAAGCTGCAAGCTAGCAATATTTTTTCACTCGTCGAAATGCAATTTAGTTTGAGGGGTTTGTACGAGAGCCCTCACCTCTTGGATCTTCTGGCATTTTTAGTTACGTGAACATTTATAAAACCACTGCGGAACTTTCAAGACGCAGTTCAGCACGAACCTCATCAGCACTGAGGATAACCTAAAGAAAATTAAACTATTCTATGGACACATGGACAATGAAATGACGCAGCTTGTATCCGTCCCATTAGTTCACATAACCGGCACTGCTGGATCTGTTGAAGTTCGTCTGATACGTTTGTCGTCTTTGTTTGGTATGATGCAAAACGATGAATTCGTTGAGGCGTCTTTGGTTTGGTTGTAGAAAGCCGATCCTAAATTTGTCCCCATTAGTATCTGCCGTGCGCAGTAAAAGATCGTGATGAATTTTGTACCATAGCTGCACAAAGTGTTTGCTTTCTTCCTCTCACAACTATCATTGTTTATCTATTAAAACCTCCCTTCGTGACTGTTTGACACGTACCCACCTCCATCTACACCCGATTGCTTTTATGATCGCGTTTCCCACTGACGGATTCGTGTTTAGTGACTCCATTTTGAACGACTTCCTGCTGGATAATGTGTGTATCCGTTTACTTCACACCCAGGATGTGATAGCACATTTACTGTAATTCTATCAAACAGTATTGTACAAATCCCAATCCTTTCGATCGCCTTTTTCAACGTTTTCTGGATTTGGAAGATAGTCCCGTTAATCCGACCATCTGAATAAGCGTTATTGGGTCGTCGAGTTCACGTTTGTGAATGAAATACTCTAGATCGTCAGCGGCGATTTAACACGATATGTCACCTGTCGGCGATAGAGGCCAATGTCAACCAGTAATATTGGTCAGAAAGCACAACAAAAACGAGCAAAAAACGAGTATGTACGATGAGACGATCCACTATCTGAGTATGAGGTGCGTGGTATTCTGTTATGCCAGATTGGTAACCATGTGCATTCTCTACATTGAGGGTTACGCCAAATATTGGCTATGACCTTGTCAGCGACGCTTGGAATTACAAGTTTTTTAACACTTCTGGAGACAACCGGCGTTTGGGCGTATACGCGCTGACTTGTTATTGAAGGCACTAAGACAAACTCATTAGCTTCTCAGGTGGATGTGCAACGTATCGTAGCAAGTTGATGTGGATGTTTACCTCAACAAGATCAAGCAAGGCGAAATCCGCTTACAACTTCTGTCCGTACGATCTATGGACCATATGATCACTTATGCAGTATTACGAACACTGTTCGTCTGATCAACTGCGTCCTGATATGTCAACTTGACTGTCAGACATGTGTCGACGTTCTCACTGGATATCACCACCGAGGTAAACGAGGCTGCCTCGAAGTAACTGTAGTGGCATCGATCAAACATTAAAGTCAAGTGAACTATGTCGCCAACTTTGGGCTTGCTGGACATTGTCATGCAATAGACCTGTTGACATCTCAGAATCCGAACGAAGAAGTAATTCACTAAAATGCATGCTCGTTGGCTCAACCTCGGAGTGCTAGGGGGTATCAGTGCAAAATTGTGTGACAAATATCAAATCCAGAATCCTCGAATTAAATCTTGACAGTTCATCCTCTATTTCATGTTAAAGACCAACACAATAGTAAAACAATATGCACCCACGGTATTTCTTAAGACCTAAAATGAAGCACATGGAACAGAAACTAGTTACAACCGTTTCTTTCGTTAAATATGATGAGATCATTATGAGCGGGTTCTAATGCAACTCTCAATAACAACATCAGAAGTTACTGGACTGCTTACTCTTTTCGCATGGTACAATCAATCACAAGACGTGCAGGCTAAATGTGTCATTCAAAATGATTGATTTGTACACACAGTTTGTTTGCTCTGTGATTGTCGAGACTAAATAAAACGAGTGGGTGGTCTCACAAATTCTGTCCTCCGATTTTGTTTTTTGGATTACCGTATCGCCATTATCGATTGTAAACTTCGTGCTGATGAGTCAAGACGAAATACGTTCGTCTACCGCCCTTCGGGTTCTAACTGTTCTGTTCAAACTTCCGAAGGGTGAGTGTTCCAAATTATCACAATAGTTCTTTGGAAACGGGCGATAGATCAGTAGATGCTATCAGATGTAGATATGATCTAGTGAGCCTTTCAGATGGTTTTCCTTCTTGTGGGTTCATCACCGAAAGCATGTCTTGAATAACAGATTTTTACTCTTTCGATTGTTTTAAACGCAGTTTATTTTTTTAACATTCGATTGCTGTTGATTCCGTTTGTTGAGAACACGTACAATATCGAAGCGAATT
Source organism: Paragonimus westermani (assembly GCA_008508345.1). Classification (NCBI taxonomy): domain Eukaryota; kingdom Metazoa; phylum Platyhelminthes; class Trematoda; order Plagiorchiida; family Troglotrematidae; genus Paragonimus; species Paragonimus westermani. The sequence goes on along the minus strand of QNGE01000333.1, from coordinate 265,739 downwards.
GTTGTAGATGCCGGTGTCCTTCGAATTCAATGAAAGGTCCTATGTATTTTCAGCCAGTCCACCATGAAAGTAAGCCTCATATTCGAGTTGTGTTCTTGTTACACCTCTTCACTTATTCATATCCCTGTCAAGACCGGGATTCGATCACCGGTCACTGCTTCATGAGGCAACCATGTTAACCACTGTGCCATTATGCACAGTCGGGTCATCATATGCAAACGCCCACGCACATTAGATTGCGAGTAGTCGTCACTTCAACTTATATCAGTCACAGCCTTTACTACTCGTCACAAATTTTATAAAAGTGTCAATCTAACGCTTCCCTTGATCTATACTTAAACCAACCTGTTGCATTCTTACGTTTGAATGAAGCATCATGGTAATCTTTTCCTTCAAATTTACCTTGTTTTGATGGAATCTACGTGTTTAATTGACTAAACAGATTAGTGAATAAACCGAAAACAGTTGGTTCTTTCGCGTTCCCAACTGATTGTGTTGTAAGACCATTAACTTATCTATCCCGTCACTGATACCGGAGTTAGAAAGACTGAAGTATTGTGTACCTCCGTCTCATCGTCGATTGGAGAACAAAATGTGTCGGATGGTTCATGAACGTGAAGGAAACAGCTGTGACAAAGATACGCGCTACTGACTAACTCAGTCATAAGCGAACCTCGAGTATAGCGGTTGTCTTCAAAGAGGTTGGATGGAAAGTTCATGGAAACGCAAAAGTTGTGGTCAACTACAAGTGATGTTCAATTTATAAAAAGATTGCAAATTGAATTAACTGAAACGAAGAACACCAGTTGCATCATATAAACTCACTTAAGCGGCATAGTGATACAACCGACGAACATACGTATAGAGAACAACAAAAGGTAAACAAACAGGTTTAAGTGCAATTTTAATGATCCGTGGGGTGCACTGCAGAAGGGGCAGATCCTAAATGAGAAGGAATTATGCCCACTCAGTAGTCTGTCAATGAACACTCAAGTTTCGGAGAACCTCTCGTTTCCGGTTAATGTAGGAATTAATTCTCATCTAACTTGTCAGTAGAAGGTTGAGAACTGGCCTAATGTTGTCGGCATTTTTCAATAAGGGTTCAAATTGGGCCATTGATTATTTGATTGGCTCTCTTCTGGACGATACCATGCCTCTTTTGTCCGCAAACGTACGTACAGTGTAGCTTGACACTCTGAATAGGACTTCATGATGAGACTTGTGGAGCAGGTTATATTGGTCGAACATCAAGAGTGTTTTCGAAACGAATCCGAGAACACCATCCACGGTGGCTGCAACACGGGGAATCACGATCGTTCAACAGTGCTATCCTCGCTCATCTGGTTGATAGCGGGCACCAGATAAAAACTGATGAAGCCTCCAAAGTGGTATATCGCGTGCCAGGCAACCCATCAAAAGCTGTCCGAATTAGAACACTGTACTTCCGAGACTAACGCAATCAAGCTGATTGACCCGATATTATATCATCAAAATACGGTTCGTTCAGACGTTGCACCTACCACGGCCACAAATCCATCGGATCGGTGGCCAACCTGTGCGGTCAAACCAATGGACAAGTGTGACGTAACCGACCAATCAAGCCATTGGCAATTGACTGGCCAGTGACCTCGTTTCTCTGTAATACGTTTGATCGATATCTCGATCTAACTCTACTAACTCCTTATATAATTGTACTGGCCTGAAGATGAATTATCGAAAACATATGATCGCCTATATGTCTTTATTCTCATGGTGAAATCGTATATACAGATTTTACCCACAAGAGTCAACGTCATTGAAACCTATTTTCATACATTTAAAATGCATAGGTATTTGAAGACATTCTAGGTTTACCATGTGGTCTAGTTATTTCTCCATTCGTTTTGATATACTACAATATTTACACTGTCTGATTTCATTCCGGGGTTTTACGCATTTGTTAGACGGTCCAAGGTCAAACAAATTTCCGGTCGTTAATCTGCTGGTTTGTCGTACACCGCTTTCTGTCCGCTTGTTTACGCTTTGCTTACATTTCGTCTTCCCGGTGTACTGACAATATACGTAAATGCTCGTTAATTGGTTTTCCGGTTAAATTATTGTGGAGAATAGGCAGAAGCGTTCCATTCCTATAAATTCTTGTGGGTCTGAAAAGGATACTAATCGATAGTCCATGTGTTCTTTCTTACTACCAACTTGGTATTGGGTTAGTGTATTAATCGCCCACATATTCATACCTATTCAGAAAAGCCGTCAATAGACAAAACGGACCTTCCAATAGGCATCTATGCGGAGAATCGCAACTAGGCGACAAGCGACCGTTCGACTCGTTCCTCCAAATGCGGCGGCTTTTAAGTTCTTCAACCTTGGATGAAGCACTCCCAATCAGATGTGGATGTGACTGTTCCCTGTCAACACACAGGTCGTTTTTTAGCTGCCAATTCATCGTTATTGCTGGACACTGCAGCGCTGGCTGTCGAACTACGGACCACTTTTGTAGCAGTGCACCTACCTCCATAACCGCGGCAAGAAGCCGTACATTAGAAGCCCCTGAGAGTCCCCACGCTAATTATCTGAGGGATTAAAACACCCACCACCGCCAAACGAACGGAGACAGCGGCTCTCCGGCGGAATTTCACCCGTCTAATCGTAAGCTGTCCAGCTCTTCGGCACCGAAGTAAATTTAAGCATATGCGCTCTCAACAACAGAGCGACTTGTGCTGGTATCATTACAAGTTCATTACGCGAGCGAGGCATTGTTGCCTCCTATAAACGTTTTCACTAGGGGAACATCCTATCCGGCCATTAGTGGTGAAAAACGCCTTCGGTCCTCTTGCTATCCATCTCACCAATTTAGGCACAAGAATCGCTTTCCTATTCGACACACTCCTACAGCTACGGAGTGCGCCTGACAAACCTCGTATCAGATTAGGAGTGCTTTATCCGGATTTAGTCAGGGACCAGCGCCAATCAAGTGGGTACCAACAGTGCTAAAAGCGAGCCATCTCAAAACTTGCTGTAATTAGCCTGATGGTAAATCACCGAAAGCAAGCTTGCTTGTTATTCGTTTCTCCTCATGGTTAAGCGGAGCGTACACACGGAAATAAATATACATTAAGTAGTATACTATTCGGTCTCGTAAGCCGTCATGCAATTCCGAACCAATATGGGTCAAACCGCTCAAGTAACGAGTCACAGTGTTGGTGATAAGTGGTTCAGAGATCTACGTATATCGTTGCGTCACGGAGATTTGGGGTTGAGGATTAGTTGTGGATGGAGGTGAGTGATGTGACCTCTGGCCACAATTGTAGAGCATATGCAAACTTTTTCTGTGAACGAAGAACAGGATTACATAATCGACTGACAAGTGTTATAGCGGTATCCAACAGCCGTTGCCTAAGTAGCTGAGGATATTTGGTTAGAGTATTTTGGACCATAGGGACAGTTTGCCCGGGCTCAACGTAGACGTATGCACTGGCAAGATGTACCACTATTGCGTTGTTGACGGTCCTGGTCAGATCGGTCCCAAGTCATGCAAGATGGTTTTTCAATTTTTTTCAGACAAATGTCGAGATAGTACGATCTACACACTTTGCTACACAATAGCACGAAAATTGGTACTCAACCACACATCAGCCGTGAACATAGGATTTGTAATTCCTGTTCAAAATAATCAGCTTGAAGTGATAAAAACAGTTTCTGAGTGTTGTCGTCAAGACTATGCTTTCGACAGATTGACAAATTGAACGATTTTGTAAACGATTTGTAAATGAAAAGCAGATGAATATTCCTATCGTAGCCCCGATGATAACTGGACCACGGGACCTGGTGGAAATCATAATTTACGTTACGGAACGGTCGGAATACCCACTTTATTCCATCACTCGCGATTTCTGGCTCAGTATGTCTGTAGAGCAAAACAAGAAAGACAAGAAATCCGACAAGCTTATGATACTACTTGAGCAACACAAAGCACCCTAGCGCTCAGTAGAACATACTGTAGCGAGAAGGCGTCCAACAAAGCACAATCTTTATTGTCCAAACCGCTAGTCACATGCAACGCGCGCTCTCTCGTTTATAAGTCGCAATTCCAACCCGCAGCACCCCCCGGTTTCCGTTCACACGTCGTGTGCACTTCTAACCGGTTTACGTGCGTGACCGGTGCCTTCTATCGGAGGGTTTTTCGCTTGCCATTCCTCGTCTGTTTGTCCGATTCCGTTGCGCGTTGGCTCGTCCGGCTGCTCGTGCTGTCCGCCATCCACCCAGTGCTGGCCTTGACCGTATCCCAACATCGTGTCGAGATGTTCCTCTGAATGTTGGAAAAACCACGCCTCCGATCTGGCCGTCTGTCGTATTTCGCCTGCCCTGCCTCGCCCGTTGGTCCGATCTAGTCGAGCGATGACTCATCCGGTCGCGCACGTTGTCCTTGATCCGATCGCGGCAGGTTTTCGAACGTACCTCCCCCCCCGTTGAGGTATTCGGCCGAGCGTTCGAAAACTCGCACCCCCGACCTGGCAATCCACCACAATACAACTGAGCAGCTGGGTAAATGTGTTGCAACGTCCATGTTCTTTTTCCAATCAAGTTGTTGAATAAATTGTCATCAACGAGTTGTATTTCCAGAAATGTGCACTTTCTCACGTTATAGCTTATAAAACTAGACTCTTCTTCCTTACGGTGAATACCCGCAGATTTTTTTTTTCAAGGCGACCCTTATCAATTAGTGTCTCCTTAGCAAACCTGTTTTCTCTCTCCAATCTATCTGGTTCGATGAAATATGATCATCACCAAGTCTAATCTGTAGGCAGTCGGTGTGAAGTTAGGCAATTACAAACATTGCCTGTTCCATGTAGAGTTTCGACAGTCAGTGTTTTCCAACATGCTGTCATAATTTCTACTGACAAGAATACCCAAAAAACGCAAACGACTGTTAACCTGCACCACACAAGAAACAGTGAAATTTAGGTGTACTCAGTTGAATGTGCTACAGAATGAAAAGAATACTCATCAGTAGAAATTAGAATGTAAACAACGTATCGTTTATAGGGCGAGACAAAAGCTTTTTTCCATGAGTTTCTTTCAAGCATTCTCGAGAATACATTTGCCAATATAGTCCAGTAGAACACTCCTAGCTAAATCGTCAATTGTATCCGTGATTCAGCTGTTCAGATTCAAGCGAAATATTTTTTTGGTATAAATAAGAACGATACAATGGAAAACAAAAGTTTTCAATCTGACAGGAAACAAAATCTTATTAACAGTAAACTGCTTCACGCAGACCTGCATCTGTGAACAAAGGATTAACGTTGGCTAAATACTTACTGAGTTGTTTTCACAAAATTCCGCCAACCCGAAAAAGCTAAGAACTCAGTGGGACGGTAAAACTTCGCGATTCGGTTTACAGATTTCCACTAACTCACGCGCAGGCTTGTGATATGTCGAGTTGTTTGCAAATAAAATGGGCCGTAATGGTGTGACTGTCTTGTGAGCGTGTTTATTGATTTGCGATTTCAGATTGGATTTCGGGAATGCACCCGTGTAAAGTCAATATTTGCCATGTCTTCAATACTAGTTTTTCAATCAGAGAGTTGGCATCAACAATGATGTCTAATTCCAACCTAAGTATACCGGAAACTAACACATTCAGCTTAGCTACGTGTGATGTGGAAAACCTTATCGGAAATTACGAAGTTTGTCGACAGGTTTTGGGGACAGATACACTTTATCAACCTCAAAGTACAATGATGTCATCTCAGACTTTAATGACTTGAGATGGAAACCAACTCTGTATGAAACAAGTCCGTGTTGCTCAGTGACATGTCTACAAAATAAGCCTGGTTCTGTAGACTGTTCAGTTGTTCTGATGACAACTTGAAGCCCAGACCTGAGAAAAGTGCATCAAGTTCAGCGCAGGACAACTGAGCAGACGCGTCTCGAGATATCAGTTGAAAAGGCAGAGAGCACACTTTCAAGAGACAGGTGATTTCTGTAGAGTTCAGAACATCATCGTTTTCGTTCCTTAACTGACACTGACAACACCTAACAACCGGAGAAGCGTGAATGGTGTAGTAACGCCTGGCGGATGGATGTAAAAATTATTCCCACAGATGTATTCAATGTTTATAAGGAAATCAAGAAGGGCCATCAAATATGATGAATGGGTTCAAGCTGTTCAGTCAAACATTTTGCCATCGCATGATGTGGTGACTTACACATATCCGTGACACATCTGAACGGTCGACTTGACTTGTGGACCTTCGATGAACAAAGCAAACGAAGGATGATGTAGTCCGAACCATTCAAACTAGTCTGATGATTAATTATTGAAACGATTGCTGAATACTGCTGTTATCTATGACTTAATGAAAATTTTCACGACATTTAATGGTTTAAGAATCTCCACGGTTGTCAGTAAAACGTTATAAAGATAACAAGCTTTTATTCGATAGATTACTTACAAGAAACTTATACGAAAGTGCTCTTTAACAGAAGCTCGCTGAATAGGATTATTTCAAGTTGAACAGCGCCCACACTTGATCACAACCTTCACATCCAGTTAAATCGTTCGACTGGCCCACTTCGAAAGCGAGTACTAGACTCGAGTTTCGCCCATATTACAGTTCATCAGTGTCGCACATCGTTGTCCGAATCGGGGTTTACACTCTAACCCTCGTGCTTATGGGAATAGCGTGTTAAACATAACACTCAAAACCTCACAATGACCATGACCGAGTATTCATATCCAAATACTCAACCATAATTTTGTGTGCATGGCGTTCAGCCGTCCCGGTCGGTTCGGAAGGAGGATGAATGGAATCGCCCTTTTCAATCCAATCGATGACCCTGCGATCGCCAACAAAGGTCGGAGTGCAAACGTCAATTCGGACAAGGATATACACTGCCAGTGAGCTCTGATAAGAGCTAAACTCGAGTCCAGTGCTTCATTTTGAAGTAGGCTAGTCGAACGACTTACCCCAGTGCTGAGGTGACTAAGCGTGGCACCCGCACCTACCGTTGCCGCACCTCACCTGTCTACATGTGCACGCGTGTGTTCCCCTCTCTCTCTCACCCCGGCCCCGAACGAACCAATCCTGTTACTCACACAATCGATTGGGTGACTGCTTGTCATATTCTGTCTCATCACTATTATGATGTCATTCGCTCGCGTTGGATAAAGCTACGCGCTATTGCCGTCACGTGTTCTCATCCTACTCTGGGCCGACTACGTGTCAGGGCTCGCAGTTTAACGCGGTTCTAAGTTGTAACATTTTGGCGAACGGGGATTAAACATTTGATCCGAAAGCCATGAATAATTCATCTACACCTCTAGATTACTTTTGGAAGGATGCTGGTTCAAAACCGTCGTTATCAATGTGGGCGCGCTGGAAGCGATCTTTCGAGGATTACGTGGAACTACTGTTAACATTAAATCCCAACATACACCTTACGGAATCACAGAAAATTAAATTACTCAGACGATATCTGGGATCTGAGGGCCAACGTCATTTCGACGCACTTCGCGTGTATGACAGAACCTCCATGCCGGATGCCCTGGCGACACTAGATGTTTTATGGGGGTTACGCCATAACGTGTTCACAGATCGCATGAATCTCCACCAACTTCGTCAGTGTTCGGGGGAAGACGTTGATGATTTTATAGCTCGTATCCAGCAAGCTATTCCTGAATGTCGTTATAATGAAGTTGTGCCCACAAAAATTGAATTGAGTGGTGTTCAACTAGAAAAAATGCGCTGTCAGGACAGGAATTGTTCATGCAAACCGTGAATTAAGGTCACTGTTAGGTCATTGTAAATATCTCGCTTGCATACTCATTCTTGATCTTTTGTTAGACGCACGGAGCGCAGCAAGGTTATTCCAAAGCCACAAAAGTGGGGTATACAGATGAATCCCAGCGGCCTTAACCATGAGTGAAATGAGACGTCATACTTTCCTCGACTGGATGTCCGTGACGAGGTAGAAACACGTTAGTCAAACTGATGGAATCATTTGAATTCATCAGGCACACTGATGTTACGCTGGCGTTGTAGACAGTTTCCTGATCATTCCACTGTAAAATCAGGTTTGGCGATGTTCACGGAGTGTATGGTCGTGTGGTCAACAGAACTAATTCCACAGGAAGAAGTGGTTGAATTCAAGTCCAGAAATGGCGCACCTATTCAAGATACCAAACTGAGTATACGGACGAATTGCTCATCAGAACCTTTGTGATAGAACTAAAGTATTACCGACCGAGTGTCTAGTTTAACGGAAACCTCTTTAGTTTTAATCCCACTTGTGACTCAAGAACCTCGAAAATTCCAGGTGATTTGTCTTCTGCTGGTTCAATAAATCTACGGGATGAGCAATTACACACACTTGTGCATTACCCACACGAAGTAATGACAGGCTTGTTGGAGCAGTTCAACAGAATAATAAAGTCTGTTTCTCGTTACTGACAAGCTTATGTCAAGAAAAAACAAAGATTCAACGCGTTCATCCCCTGTATTATTGTTGACTCTGGAAAATGGAATTGTACAGAGGAAGCATGTAAGAATAATGAAGCACGGAGAGAGTTGTTCTATTTGGCTCCACGGCGGAATTAAGAGACTAACTAATGAAAGTGACTAGAAAAGCAAGATCATCACCGGCATACAGTGGAGTGTGACTGTAAAAAATATTAATAAGTCAAGGTTGTAAACAGCTGTTTTCAGTAATTCTCCTCAGGCGTATACACTTACAAGAGATTCATCAGGTTTATGTAAGGCAAAAGCATGGTTATACGCAATAGTGATAGGCATGGAAAATGTGGATGACTGTCTACCCGGGTGGTGGCGGGTTTGTGTGCGTGTGAATGTGTGTTTCTACGACCGGTGTGTGATAACGTGTTAATCAGGTTACTGGGCCAGTGGGTTTCAGGCGGTTTACACATAGTTGGCCACGGGAAGTGTAGGGCCTGTATGAATTTCTTTTGGGCGTATAGTTAGGGGTCGTAGAGTTTCATAGCAATCGTCTCTGCCGTCGACAACAGCCTCAACCTGATAACTCGGGAATGGGCTTGGGAGACTCTGTAAATGATTTTGAACACTGTCAAGCGTAATCTGATGACCCGTGTCGATCAGGTGCGATCCGATGGCACTCGAGACTGGTTTCGTCATGCCATTGCGTAACCATTTCGGAAGATGCTCACGGATCCTGTCTGATAGTCGCCGAGTAGTTTTTCCAACTTAACCTGCTTGACAACAGCAGACGAGAGAATAACTACAGAATGTGACACACATACTGGTCGGCTCTTAAATGAGATGATCATTCGTGCAGCATTGTCGGTCTTGGCCAAAGCATTTGTTAGCCTGCGACTGATCAGTTCACTAGCTACGTCGCCTTTGAATGTCAGACTGATAACAAGTGGCTTCTTCGCCACTGTTTCTATCGCTGGCTCAGTGTCTTCACACTTCCTATTCCTTTCTGTCGATCTCTCTGGATATCCATTATGGCTCAGTACCTCCCGAATTCGTTGTCTATGCTGACTGCCGTGCATATCCTTCCCACTCTATCAGTTAGACAGCCAATCAAATTTTTTTTCATTGGAACAAAGCTTAAGAAGTTGGTGTACTGTCCCGTCCATGTCATTCTCCTGGGAACGAATCGTTGTAGGGAACCATCCACTCTGCGGTGCAAAGAAACATCAAGAAAGGACAGTCCGCCATCTTTCTCCTCTTCCAGAGTGAATTATATATCCGGTTGAGCACGATTAAACGCCAGTAAAAGGCCTTGCGCATCAGTGGAATCTTTGATCACGCCCATTATGTCATCTATGTAGCGTCTATAGAACGGCAGCTTGGAAATTGTAGGTCCTAACTGATTAAGTTCCATTTTTGTCATAAATACGTCTGCCAACAACGGGCCTAGTGGGACCCCATAGTTACTCCGTCTTTCTGTCCATATATCTCCCCGTTGAACTGAAAGTGGACATTGCGTGTGCAGAAAAACAAAAAATCCTTCAGATTTTCGTCCGGAATACCAACTTCTATTTGATTCCCTTCTATGTATTCACATAATTCTACCTCTTTCTTAAGCGGCACATTTGTGAATAAGGACGTGACATCTAGGGAAATCATGTGGTGATTTTTAGTGTTAAGAGAGTCGGCAGAGTCCACGAACTGAAATTTATCTTTCAGGCTAAATGGAGTTATTGTTGCTCTGATTGGTTCAAGTATTCGAACTAGCCACCTGGCTAGACTGTAGTAAAGTGAATTGTTCATGTCAGGAATTGGGCGTAATGGCAGCCCATCTTCGTACCAGTCGGTCTAGTTCTTTAAAAAATAACCGCATCAATCAGGTCAGTCTGGTTCATCTGACGAAGTAGCTTGGATAGGCTCTTCTCACTCGATGTTGTCTTATCTGTCTCTGATTCTATCTTTCTGAACTCTGATTGATCAGACAAAATATGGCGCAGCTTTTCAGTATAGTTTGCCTTGTCCAGTAATACTACTCCAACTCCTTTGCCTGACTTGGTTAAGACTGTTGTTGAAGGCAAATGCGATTGCTATCAAACTCTACGACCCCCAACTGTATACCCAAAAGAAATTCACAAGGCCCTACACTTCCCATGACCAACTATGTGTAAACCGCCTGAGACCCAGTGGTCCAGTAATCCGGTTAACACGTTATCACACACCAGTCGTAGAAACACAACACATTCACATGGTTGGCGGCATCCGATTCGGATTAGCCTGTCACAGTGACCGAAGCCAAAGGACGCCTGCGCTTATCCATCACTGCAATTGGCTTGGGCTGCACCAATTGCAGTTCCACCAACACACCACATATCCAGTGTAAACCCGAAGGAATAAGACCGGGAGGTGTGCCAGTGGGGCCTTTGTGTCCAGCCGGCCAATGCTGGTTAGCCACTTGATTGGCTAATAAGAAAAGGAAACTCTTATCTCTCGGAAACTAAACAGAGAGAGGCTGCAATGACGAGATCTACACTGAGAAGAAAGATTTTTGAAGTGTAATACAAGAAGCATTGCAGTATAGGAGTGCAGGTTAGTGCATCCCAGAGAAGATAAGGATGAAAAGCAAAGTTCTCATTGGACTATGAAAAGCCAGGCAGACAATCCATCATACAATGCACCAGCAAAGCCGGAGAAGAGAATGGGTAGAAGACCACAGACACTCAGGTTTCTGAAAAGAAGAGCGGATTAATTGTCAATGACCACGATGTTGGCCGATGCAGTCATTAACAGAAGTAGAATAGGTATACCGATTTGACCTACCTGAGCCTAGCGTACTCGCCGCCTCTTCGCCGACGGGGTACTATGAGTACGTTGGTGACCTACCAGCCCCAAACGGCCAGCGCATTCGCGGCCGCACACATCACAACGCCATATAGTCACGTCACCGCGACCTATGGCACCGATGGTTCCTTTGCGTACCGCACGCTTCCGCTCGCGACCACGCAATAGTTGCTCGTTGAACGCTCGGACGCCCGCCCGAACCGTATTCCTCCAGGCCGTCCGGTTCAACGCCAAATCTTCCCAACATCTAAAATCAATGTTACAACGTGAAAGACTTACCTGCACATCCTGGTACCTCCAACACACATTCACACACATACAAACCCGCCACCACCCGGGCAGACAGTCATCCACATTTCCCATGCCTATCACTATTGCGTATAACCATGCTTTTGCCTTACATAAACCTGATGAATCTCTTGTAAGTGTATACGCCTGATGAGAATTACTGAAAACAGCTGTAAAAATATTGTTTATCATGGTCGTTATATGGCTCTCTCCCAGACGATTAGTAAGCATTACACGAAAAGGAAGAATACATGTAGAGAATAACGATGTGGATGATTTAGGACAGGAAACAACAAAGTTCAGGGAAAGATCGACAGAGAATGATTGCTGTATCGAGGGGTTCTTTTTACTTAAGTTTTTTTGTCTCTAGTGCATATTTACCCAACCCTAACAACTCGAGAAAGAAGGGAGCGGATTTATCTACTGCCGTACGATAGATAACTAAGAGTTGTCTCTCCACGCAACATGTTTGGATCGCCTGAAAATGAGAACAGTGAGTACCCGCAAGATTGGCGGAAAGGAATCACTTGCCGCTTCAGTGTATCCATTTACCTAATGATAATCTAGTGACCGACGAACTTACGGAATTGGTACGTTGAACTTTGTTGTCTTTCCCCTTCTTCTGATGAGCACATTTATTTGTAATAAACTCAATAAAGAAAAGAGTTAGCATGTGAGTAAACACGATCCAGAGCAACACAGTTACGGGCATGGTAATACACCAATTAACCGAGGAAAGTATGAGTGAGTATAAACAATAGGTACCATGTTTTTATAATAGAATGAAACACACACATCTAGGATAGGTGTCCGTCGTTACTTTGGTTTGTGGACTATCGGTAGACCGTATGTGAGGGATGGTTGAGCCGGTTGGTTTGAGATGGTCAAACTAAGCTGCTGTAATTGCTCCTGGTTGCATAGTTCGTTTCAGACTACCTACTACTTGATCCTCAGTCAGAATAGTTTTGTGCTTTTGATAATTCGCCTCGGTCGGGCATTCTATCAACACAATCTTTTCTGCTCATAGTCAATGTGTTTGATACTTTATTCAGACGTGTTACGGGTACATCCCAACGTTTGCAAAGATTTCTCAGAGCATGAAGGTGTCCAGTTGTGACAGAACTTTTATGAGTCATATGTACTTACCGATATTGACAACAGCAATTGACTAAGTCAGATTTGAAATGCTCCAGTTTAGCCTCGAGTGGAGGAGTTAGCTGGCTGGTCTAGTTAAAGACATTTTAAAACTGAACCTCAATCTCTAACTGGTTATCTCTAGTGCAGGGACAACACATGCCGCCGTTGGCTCGCGTTTCTTAAGAGTTCAGTCTCATGTGAGCGGGCTGTATCCATGTGGTTCAGTGAGTGGCGTTTAAAAGACCTCGTATCTGAACGAATACGGCCAGTACGAAAAGGTGGCCAAGCGTGTTTGGGGGTATTTGCTTGGTAAGTGCAACCATAGAGAAACTCGGTCATTTCGCTCATCTCTACAAGCATGGTTCTGAAGCACAACTAACCGTTTAGCTCCTAAATACCAGAAGACCCTTACTTTCTCATTATCTTGCGAAAATACCCATCGAGTCATAGAAGATCACGATAACGAACAACTATTTTCGTTAGTTCTTCATCAGATCTATACAGTTGTACATGTTCAACAAAGTTACATCAGTAGTAAGAAAGCTCCAGTCGGTCCGCGTAACAATGTAAAAAATTCCGAACAAAAAAACCGGTTAGGCTACTTGAACGACTAATCATTAGTGTTTGTAATGAGTAGTTCGGAGATCCACTTAGAGTTAGGTCACAAAAGACAAAGGTGACGTTAATGATGTGACCTTCGGGCACGGCAACTGCAGGGTTTGAGTGAACTTCATTTGAGGACGAAGGATTGGATTGCATAGTCCCTTAGCAACCGATTCCACAGTGGCTAGCACTCGTTGTCTGGCCAGCTTAGGGTGATTGGGCAGAATTGTGTAAACTATACAAAAGGCCCGTTTTAGGTCATCACGGTGGTCTCTACCGGCAAGATGTGCGACTACTGAGCTGTTCAGAGGGATTGGCAAACATGAATGCAGGGCCTACTCGGAGGAGGAAAGATCGTGGTGAAAACCAATTCGACTCACAGCTTATCTAGACCCAGACAAAAAACGACCTACTAAGGGATCAAGTCACCTAATGCACCACAGAGGAACAAACAGTTTGATTGTTGTATCTTCCACTGTTCGCTAGATTCTTTTTGTTCTGGACCAATCTGCTAAAGCTTGCGATATTCCGTGCGTAACTTGTGCCAAACAATGAGTCACCCTACTTTCTGTTGCATATCCATAAATTTGTGTTCTTATATCATGAATCACAACCTACTACTGCAACCAGTCCGAAATCTTCTCTATGGTACTTACGTGAAGGTCACTAAATCAAATGCGATTCCTAGAGCTATTCGAACTCCCTAATTACGAGTGTTACACTGTTTTTGCTTTAAAGTCCACGAAAGTTGAAACACTTTTTTAAAGATTCGAATAGACCCATGAGTTCATTAGAAGACAAAGGTGATTTTGGCGAACAGTCTTTCTCAGAGGATACGTGAGCACCACCCCACTTGGCTGGCTAAGGGCGAGGTGAAGTCCATTTCGAGTGCAATTCTGGCGCACCTTGTAGACACAGGGCACCAAATCTCCCCAGAAGTGGCTTTCCAGCCCATTTACCGCCTGCCCAGCCGTCAATCTAGAGGAGTCAAATTTCGTATTCTGGCCACCGCGGAAGCGATCGGAATCCGGTTGCGCAATCCACAGTTGTGCGCTCAGAAGAAATTTGTTCAGACCCTACGGTTACCATGGCCCCCCATTACCCACTTGACAACTCCGGAGGTCAATTTTGTTACTTAATTGTCGTCCAATTCACAACCGTTTGATGTAGTTATGTGACTAATTGCTCTTGATTTCTTCTCGCTTGACAACCATGATGGTATAAAATGTTATGTAATTGGCCCGATGATGAATAACCGAAAACAGACTGTTCGCCAAAATCACTTTTTTAAAGAATAAACTTTACTCCAGATGTAGCGTCAATGCGTAATTTAATTCCGTTACCCAAAATTGCCGCTTACGGTAAACAGATGATGCGAGACTTACATGTGGTACGTTGCGATGGCTTAATATATTCCAGTAAAACTTTGAGAATCCCTTGTTGTGAAATCAATCATTGGAAAATCTCTGTTACGGTGCTAAACCTAACATATTCGGTAAGTTCCTTCACTTGTTTATCTGTTCAAATAAAACACTCCTTTAGTGTTATGAAATATACGAAATTAAGATTAGGGTAAATACTGTCACAGAGTATTGATAGCTTTCGAAGAACTGTGTGACGTAAACAATCTGGAGATACCCACATCTCTGATGCTGGATGTATATACTAGACAGGCAGAGCTATTAATGATCACATTTGGATACCAGTTATCGAAAGTACTGACCACGTGCTCCTTTGGGTTGTTGAGCACACTAGTGTAGCACAAGGGAGATGGCCAGCCTACGGTGATGGTAAATAAAAAGTTGTAACAGTTGTGTACTGACACTAGCCGTTTTAGCCGAATCTGGCTATTACCGAAGTCTACCGTCTCATACAGTTGATGCGGTCCAGATGCGCACTAAGAGTTACTCAGCACAACTTTTGTCAGTCGCCTTCAGCCGATACATACAGCCGATCGTCTCACTGTCAGCAAATACCATGTGTGCCTATGAAGTGGATCTTATATTCTGGGTAGCCTCAGTTGCTTAATTGGAACATACCTACTGACGACTTCAGTACTGAAATTCAGCAGCAAATGTTGACGACCATCAAGTGGCTTACAGGCTGTGAATTCAGATCAACGAATACGGCTAATCTCCCGGGTCACGGATGTGGTTGCGAATGGGAGAAAATATACGTGCAGCGTAAATGCGTATCAAGCTGCAAGCTAGCAATATTTTTTCACTCGTCGAAATGCAATTTAGTTTGAGGGGTTTGTACGAGAGCCCTCACCTCTTGGATCTTCTGGCATTTTTAGTTACGTGAACATTTATAAAACCACTGCGGAACTTTCAAGACGCAGTTCAGCACGAACCTCATCAGCACTGAGGATAACCTAAAGAAAATTAAACTATTCTATGGACACATGGACAATGAAATGACGCAGCTTGTATCCGTCCCATTAGTTCACATAACCGGCACTGCTGGATCTGTTGAAGTTCGTCTGATACGTTTGTCGTCTTTGTTTGGTATGATGCAAAACGATGAATTCGTTGAGGCGTCTTTGGTTTGGTTGTAGAAAGCCGATCCTAAATTTGTCCCCATTAGTATCTGCCGTGCGCAGTAAAAGATCGTGATGAATTTTGTACCATAGCTGCACAAAGTGTTTGCTTTCTTCCTCTCACAACTATCATTGTTTATCTATTAAAACCTCCCTTCGTGACTGTTTGACACGTACCCACCTCCATCTACACCCGATTGCTTTTATGATCGCGTTTCCCACTGACGGATTCGTGTTTAGTGACTCCATTTTGAACGACTTCCTGCTGGATAATGTGTGTATCCGATTACTTCACACCCAGGATGAGATAGCACATTTACTGTAATTCTATCAAACAGTATTGTACAATCTTTTCGATCGCCTTTTCTGAAGTTTTCTAGATTTTCAAGATAGTCGCGTTAACCCGACTATCCGGATAAGCGTTATTGGGTCGTCGAGTTCACATTTATGAATGAATTACTCTAGATCGCCAGGAGCGATTTAACAGACTTCCTTCCATTGTTATGGTGTGAAGCGACTAGTGAGCAGAGTCCGGAAAATTCCGCCTGCCCCCTTCCCAATACACGTCACTCATAAGCACATAGTCAGGCCCACCCTCTATCCCTAGTGGAAACAACGATATCTTCGTAGAGCTATCACCGACTAACAACAGGTCCAAGCATCACCTTATGGACTACCGCATACCCATTTGCTGGACGAAGCCGGAGAGGATTAAATTGTTAAACACCAAGTTCGCCAGCCAGAAAACAAGCACCTGACTAACTTCATTTCAGAATGCAGTTGAATTATAGTATACACTAAGCCCTGTGTCTCTGTAAAGGGGGAATCGAACGGAGTTAGAGCTTTTGTTACATTAAGAACTCATGACATCCGATGTAAACTTAGAGTACGTCCACCGCCATCCATCTAAGGAGGGCCTTAAGTAGTTCCTCTAAGGATTTCAGCATCAATTGCACCATTTGTGTGACTGTCGCAGGAGACCCGACATGGACACGTGGACAGTCGCACAAAAAGTTTAGCTAAGCATACATATCAATCTGTGCCAACGGCCTATCAATAATCTGTCTTCAAAACCGTTACGCTTGCACTTTATCGACAACTGCTTGGAATTTGAAACAGCTTCATATACCTTAGGTCAATGCTCTTCACAGTATCGCCAAGTGGGCGACAGTCCAGCCTAAGTTAGTTTAGTTAGGAGGAACAGTGGGACTCTGAATGTACCTAGTACTGCGATGATAAAGGTAAATATTCCCTAAACACACTCGCGTTCGTGATCACTAAATAACATGGGAGTTGGGACTACTAGTGTCACTTACAAACAATAGTATGCACCACTCACTGAAGAGGTTTAAAATAAAAGCAGAGAAAGTAGCCAACATGACCTGTCCTCAGGACATATGCGTACAGCATGACGGTGCAACACGTTTAGGAACAGTGATGACCAAAGATATTCGAGTCTCTTGGAGCCAAACACACTAACAACTGATATCACCGCCTGTACAAGTTGGTCTTAACTAGCGGTTACCCGGTATACGGAAAAGCCCGTTCTAGCCAAAGTAACAACTCTCACCTTCTCCGACATTAAATCATGGTCAGAGATGTAAATTTTTACGCCATACAAGCAAGGATCTCGCCTAAATTCCCGGGATTTCCTACAGCCACCCCCTATACAAACAGAATAAAAAAGGCCAAGCCCTCTCGACCTCTCTGCATGCGGGTTGCCCCTCCTTTTAAAAATCTTCGTCAGATATCTCTCCATCTATTAAAGTATTAGATTCCTTAACTAGGTTTGCTCTCAATACCTATACACAGTGCTCTAGATGTGATCTCACGTATGCTTTACAAGGAATTGGTCGCATTACCTCTTTCAGAAAGGCAAACGTCTTTAGCAGAATACACGGACCGCCAATAACCGCTTCAAGACCACCAAGAGGGTTTAGAACGCTCACCTGGAGTACTAACAAACACCAAACTATTCTACTCTCTCCGCCGACCATGGTATCTTATTCCCATCAAAGAACCAGTAGACTGTCTGCACTCACAAATGCAAGTGACAGTGCTTGCACACACTTAAGGGCAGTCACCACTCGGTTGGGTATCTTCAAACTCATACAAACTCTCCTGCATGCATGTTTCCAAAAATTCCCACAGCCATCACGATATCGTAATGAAATATCGGGGGAACTTTATATTGTTGGCTGAGTCACTGGTGAACGCCAGAAACAGTGACGGTCCCAACACAAACTTTCGGGAAATTCCACAGAACACCGCACCCTCTGTTGACTTTACGTTTGCAATGTATACACGAAAGGTTCCGAGTCAGGAAACCTCACAACCATCCCAGCAGCCTTGAACAGAGCAGTCCTCAAATTTGATGAGCAGCAAGCGATGAACCCAAACCGAACACTCTCCCGAAGTCTATCTACAAACTCTCTGCTTTTGCTCAACCCTCTAGAGAGTTTATGTGGCATGACTTGTGGCCCTACAGCCCACTGGTTTGATAAGGAAGGGTTTCTATGTTCTAGACAACTCCTTCCAGAAGTTGAAAACAACCGGGATCAGAGCCATCGATGGATTGTTCCCCATACTACACCTCACTGTAGAGTAGTGCAGTTTTTACCCACCTGCTTGCTCGGTTAAAGTCCTCATGGCCACTCAAATGGCCAGTTAAAGGCGCTACCCGAGATGGCAAGATTACGCGGTCAATGCGTGTCTACACTCAACACTCCGAGTTCTCCCGCCTATCCCGGGTCTATCCATTTTTATCCTGCTATATTCTTTGAAAACAATACTGTCGTGATCGGTGACTCGAATCACAGTACCATTTGGTCAGTATCATGGCAGTCAATAGCGAGCAAAACACGAATGGACTGGTACAACCCTGGTCATTATCTAATCCTCTGGAATGGTGAACAGTCAGGAGGTAAAATTAAAAGGGCCAATTGCAGTGATCAACACAGTTACCTCATGAAAGACCTACTATAATTCCAGTCCCGGCCGTAGCAAGGATGTGCACTACTGGTGGGTTTTAACAAGAGCTACGTCCGAGCACGATTCTCTCAAAATGGAGTTAATGGAAACTTTACGGGAATTGGAGAGCTGTGGTAAATCGCAACTGAGCTAATTTGTGGGAATCACAAAATGGAGGGTCCAGCCAAGAATCCCTTTAACACATCAACTGAGGGTTTAGTATCCCACACGAATACCACCTACCCCACTCCACTACCAGCGACGTCCGTTTAATCTAACCCTCGACTTCTCCGCACACTTCGAGTTCAACCAGCTTGAAGCCGTCGCATGGACCTCCATTTCGGTCTCCCCGGAGCACAGATAAGGCATTGCTTTGAAGAAGTCTCGGAAAACAGTGCCACAACGCCACTGTCCATAGTAGCCTTGACGTCCCTCTCAACTTATCGACTGTTTCGATCTGAAAGCCATCAAAAGCACGGGTTTCTCTGACAAGTGGCCTGTTGGCTTCGGCCCGAACTTGATCCAGTACTCTTGTATCCATAAGAACGCAACCGATCAGCCCCCCCACTGACAAAAATTGAGTACCCCTTTAGGTGCTCGCATACAACCTTTCACACTATTCTACCAATGGAGACTGCACACGCTGAATGCGTCTGAGTGCGCGCCTATCAGTTAATAGCCATAGGTTATCGTCCAGGTAGTCGAAATCAGTATGGTCAATCGTAACCAGACGAATTCAACCGTTTGGCGTTAGATTTTGGTTGCTCGATACCCTCGCACCTAACAGCTCTATGGCAATCAGTCGATAGCTGCGCGCAAATAACCGTATGACCCTATGGGTATCAAACCACGAGAATGGTACGAGCGCCAAGTCAAGGACACAGGTACTGTGCTAACGTCACTATCGTCTCACCCTATTCCCCTAGATAAATTAGCAAGTTAGACTAAAGCCTCTGTTTAAAAGTGAAAGCAATGCGCTAGGCAGCATTAAGATCTATCAGTATCAGAGTCTGTAGCAGGCAAATGGTCCACATCATTGCCTTCCCATCTACTACACCTCATTAGCATTTTAAAACCAATGGCAGTTTTTCAATTTCTTAGTATTTTGATTTTTTCTTGATGGCCAGTGTTGATTTTAGACCGGGACAAGATGCACATATTCCCGGATATCTGTTCGTTCAGTCCACAACCTTTTGGTAGAATTCCTGACTTAGTCAAAACTCGCCTAAAATAAGGAAAAAGCGACAACCTATGATGCAATGAGATTACGGACGGTCCCAGTCGTCTGGAAACAATTTGAAACCGGTTAAATCGGACAACCAAGTTTTGGAGAGGCTGACGCACGCTGAACAATCAACATACAAAAACGCTACAGTCTGTCGGAGTATAATTGGAAAACTCCAAGTTTGTGGGTAGTAGCCAGAGTTGAAATGCAGTTTACGTTGGATGGGTCGAATAATCCGTACACCAACACTGTAGCTGGCTGGAAACGGTATCGGACACAATGGTGCGGCAGTAAAGCGCGAACTAGCAAAACCGAATTGAATTCCTCTTTGTTGTGAGTTTAAATAGCTTCTGCTAGTTTTTCCGTTTAAGATACATCTGTCTGTTTATTAGTTTGTTAATCTTTACGCCATCGTCAGAAACAATAGCGGACCGAGACACCATGCCCACGACTCAAGGTTGAAAATGTAATTATGCACAGCACCATAAGTAGGAATGGTGGAGGTGTTTCGCTCTGTCACATTGTTCTGGACAATTGATGGGAGCTTTAATGAAGCCGTGTTAATGGGGCTTCAGTTTCGGTTACAATCTTAACCAAATGACCCTTTTGACCAACGCGGCAACCCCAAATTAAGCAAATCAAAGAAAACCACCAGGTAAAAGTTTATGAAAACAAATTACGTACAAAGTACTCAATAATTTAGGCACCGAAGAAGTAAGACAAGTGTGGGGCGTATACACATTTCCGAGATCACAAAGAACGAATCACAACTCTCCTTTTGCCCATCCCAGGTAGCCGTCTTTAAAATTCAAAGGCCTTGAAATTGGTAGAAAAATGTGAGACCCATTACTTGTAACCTAACTCTTCCACAATTTTTACTGCGCGTAGGCTTCGTACACCACTTCGACAAGTGAAGACAAGATTGGCATCCGACTTTTCCGGTTTCTTAATGTTATATGTTTCGAGAAATGTTTTCGAATCCATCAAGAAAGCTTCTTCCACATCACCCACTGTTGACGCAGTGCCAGTAAATGGAAAATGAATACTCACATGGTATGTTTGTGGCACCAGGAATTCGTCCAGCTTCTTCTAACTCAGCAGGCTCCCGAACATCGATTAACTGTATGTCATTTGCTGCTTGCATTTTTTTCAATTGAGCAAGGTCAATATTAACAAGCCGCTCCCCTTTCCTAAGAAAAGAGACTGTAAGGCAAAGCAACGATTGAGAACCAGAAGCTATGCCAGAATCCACCGTCACCAAACCAGAAACTGCGATAAGTGCATAAAGTGCGCAGCAGTATTGTCTGGCGCTTGGCACAGGAAGTGCAACATAAATTTCTTGGGCAAGGGTTTGAATAACTTGTTCTAATTAAGCCACATGATATTGAACGAAATGACAAAACCAATCGCGAATTTGTGGGCATGCTTGCCTGGGTCACTTACGCGGATCACGGAAATCAAATAAAAAAGGAGTGACGATAAGCGCCGCGAGAACGGAAAGCCAAAAAACTCCTCGACCTTTCGCCATCGATAACACGGAACGTGACGAACACAACCTTGAGATGACCTTGAGTTAAATTTCACCGGTTCCTGGTCTGTCAACTGGTTGAAGGTCACCGGCTCTTATCTACAATAGCCGAGCTAATCCAAGTTGACACGCGTGGTGTACAAAGACGTTCTATTGGCTACCAGTCGGCGGACGTTTCCCCGGGGACAACCGTATCGTTGGGCTCATCTGTTGCGGCTCTCTGCGAAGAATATTCTTGTTCCCCATCTCCAACAACTGAGCGGTGATTCTGAGGTGACCAATAGTGATGACGATATAAAAACTCAATTAACTTTTTTCCACCTTCCCTGCCTCAGTTCATCCTTTGTCTGGGCCTTTTTCTTCCAAAGATTTCTCTAATCTTCACAGGGACGTGTCTGGGATTGTTAATTTATTTGTTGTTTCATATGATTGTGGCATGCTTGGGACTCCTGGACATAAGCATGAACCATACCCAGGGGTAGCTATAGGGACGGTGGCAGCCCTCCGGAGAACACGGATTGCGTAGCAAAACTCCCTAAACTTGTCCCAGCTATAACTCGTTGTTCACTTGAGCGACATTTGGTGATAGACGACAGGCTCATTGAAGAAATGCGTCTAAAAAAAGAGCAGCTTAGGTTTATGGAGGCACAACAAGAAGTTCACAAGAGGTTGTTGGAAAGTTCTGTTTGTTAAGACTGAGGAGTCATCGGGGAGGATGGATGCAAATGTCCTCCCATCTAGCCCGTCATATAAACTTCAGAATTACTGATTCAAAGGGAGCTCCATGAAGCATTATGCATGCAAATTGGTTATCAGTGTGGATCTGACAAAAATCGAACTAGAACCATTTGGAAGGTCGCTCTTAGAATTCACAGCTTTATGCGGAATTTCGAGCCCAACATGGCCAACAGACTGAGTGACGTAGGAAAGAAAGTGTCTTACCTTATTTATTATTGTAAGGGCCGAGCAGAGGCAGAGATCGAGCATCGCGTATTGCTGTCTAACGAAGTAGGATTTGCTGAGACAACCAGAATATTGAGGCGACGATTTGGAAGGTCGCATGACGTGGACGTGGTTAATGGTCCGAGGCCCGCCGTGGGAGTTACTAAGGGTCTTCAACGTCTAGCGACTCAGATGAAGGGATGTCAGTTGACGCTGACCCATCTGAACCATCCGTCCGAGTTAAAATGCCCAAACAACCTTCTGCATATCATGGACAGACTTCGTCTCCCAATGGACGGAAGTATCCTACTCTGCCATTGCCAATGGTCAAGGGCCTTCTTACAACGACCTATTGAGGTTAAGGAGAGGCTAATCTCGATTTCTAGTTATTGATATGGTCAACTCATCACCAGATCAATCCAGGGCCACATCAGTGGAAATGAGACCGCGCGCTTCCGCGAGGATTCACAACGAATGCCGCGTTTTTCAACCGTAGTCGGAGTGGTAAACAAGCCGCATGTGACGACGACTTGAAAGTACTTCATTAAGAGGGAGGCGTGAGGTGCTAAGAAAGTGTAAAAGGTGCCTTGTTTTTCTACCACCAGACCACAATAAGGCATTGCAGGGTCCGGACACAGTGTTCACGGCCTCTCTGTCACGGACGACATTATACCCTGATGCACACAGACCCGACGCCTTCTGGAATTAAGCTCGAAGTGAAGAAGCCAAGTTGTGGGGTCACCTCATTGCATAAGGGAGGAATTCGTCTCGGTTTCCTGCCTGTCAGGTCAATTGGGGCGATCGGGGCGATCGAAACGTATGCCCTTCTAGATAACGGGTCTGATACCACACTCATTATTGAGTCTCCTGTTGAGCAGCTAGGGCTGTCAATTTTGAACAAGACGGATACAACTGAATGTCAACAGCTGAGTTTGGAAGTTGAAAATTTAGGTGATGGAAGTAGGGCCAGGGTCGACAAGCCCTTTACTAGCAATGGTCTTGCGGCTGGACGGGAGAAAACCACTATTGAATGGTTCGCTAACGTTTCAAGTTCGCACTGAGTTACGCGTAATCTGTCGGTCCAGTAAATGGCTCTCAATATTCAACGACAGAGATAATCTATCCTCGAAACGGTCAGCGAGAAGGTGCTCGTGATAACTGGATTTAATACGGTACTAATTGAACCAATGTACAAGAAAATTGTCTCTCACCTCGAATGTGAAAATCCTCAGAAATCGAAGAAAGTGCCCGCACAACAAATTAACAACCAGGCACCGATCAATAATGGTGGACGATAAAACGGGTTGAGCACACCCGAACAAATGGTCATTGGTTTGGTCAGAGCAAAACGACTGTTCATGCATCGAGAAACGACGAAAATCATAAGTTACTCAAGGGAAAATATGGAAGAAAAATGTCTAATTTCGGTATTTGGAAGTTTACGGGGCTCGGACTAAATAGGGGTAAGGGAAAGGGTCAAATTAGGTTGTGTAAGAACGAGGAGGAGTAATGTATCTCTTTTGGGAGAGAGAGTAAAGCGTAGGGCCACCTTTCAAAATCAAGCAAACCTCAGCAATATCAAAATAACGCAACAAACCTTGACAAAATCAACACCGGGCCCCGAAAACCGGCTGGTTTTCCAAACTCAAGGTGGCAATATGAACAGCCGCCACGACTGGTTCGACGGGATGGTCCACACCCACTGCTTTACCCGTAGTGACTTGTTACTCTGCAGACGCTTCTAAAAAACAAAATGTTCTGATGTTTCGTTTAGAGTGCCATCTGAAGTTTTTACCGACACCTGACGCACACGTCTGTCGTCACCAGAGAATACCTCGGTGATTATGCCGTAGGCCAAACATCTCTGAAGGCTCTTTCGTTAAGGAGAACTACATTGCCTACTTGAAGGTCACGCGAAGCTTTCAACCACTTGGGTGTAACCTGCAGCTGGGGTAGGTATTCACGCCGCCATCATTTCCAAAACACACTAGATAAGTGCTGTGCTTGTCTCCAGCCCTTTGTGTAACGTTTGCACAGTGTAACCTCATCTTACTTAGGCCTATATTCGAGCACAACAGCAAATCACTAGGACGAATTACCTGGGGACTATCTGGATCTGCATAAACAGGCACAAGTGGCCTATCGTTCACGATTCGTTTAACTTCCACCATGTAGGTGTTAAGTGACTCTTCATTCATTATCTGCTGTTGTGTTACCGACGACAGAACTCGTCTCACTGTTCGGATCATTTTCTCCCAGGCCCCGCCCGGATGACTTGCACCCAAAGGATTAAAATATCAGTAAGTTCCCTGATTCGATAGCCTACCTATCAACACACACTGATTCAGTTGTCGCAGCCTTCGTTTTAGCTCCAAGTCTGTCCCAACAATGTTGGAACCGTTGTCATTGTAGATGGCGTCCGGCTTGCCCCGCCTTCCCAAAAATCGCACAAGAGCCATGAGAAAAGAATCCGTAGACATGAAAGGAGCCACT
Source organism: Paragonimus westermani (assembly GCA_008508345.1). NCBI lineage: Eukaryota > Metazoa > Platyhelminthes > Trematoda > Plagiorchiida > Troglotrematidae > Paragonimus > Paragonimus westermani. Next base: position 240,723 of record QNGE01000333.1, on the reverse strand, counting down.
TCGAGGTGAATCGTCTGGGTCCGTAAGCAGGCATATATGCAGCCATACTGTCTGAGCTCGCTCCTTCCTATAGGCATCCTGAATGGGCAGAAATAATCCACCTCACAGCACCTGAATGAGTAACCGTCCGTCAACGTCCTCCTCAACGGAATTGGCGCCATCGTTTGAGTGCAGTGCTCAGCATAAACCCTTTTACAGTGGCAGCACTCACTCAACACTCGTTTATCGACCGCCATACCTTTTAAAATCCAAAATCGCCTTCTGACGCTGACAAGTACATGGAAGGCATCCATATGCCCTTCGGACTCGTGATAGCGACGTATCAAAGGACTTGTGACAACACTGTGACTAGGAACAATCACCAGCTCCACACCGTTTCCATTTTCTGATCGGATTCTACCGCCAACATGCAGTGCCCCACCTATCAACGCTGGCAGCAATATTTCAAGTCTACCCCCCCTACGAGGATTTACGATGGACGATTTCAGGACCCTGAGCTCCTTAGAGAACTCGCACTTTTGCACCAGCTTTACTAGTTTGAGACAAAAGGCATTGATTCCGCACGTACATGTTCCTACTCTGATTGACGCGCTTTGTCCAGTGGATATAACCACGGAGACAAAGTTAACGTAACGTGATAACCAAGCTATGATCCGCAGTAACTTAGTCCAACTAGAGTACCTTGGTACCAACTGGTCCAGTATAAAATTAAGGTCCGATTTCGTGGTAATCGCATGAGTGCGTCTAATTTTAGGGTCTTTCTTTACCAAGCATAAGGTTAGCATTTCCGGCCATCGTTCTGAATTCAACAGAAAGCAGGGACCCCGTAACCAGAGGTTCATCTCCTTGGTCAGAGCCTGTGGCACTCCTCCAGACGCCACATCGACCAGATTTAGTTCTGAAGGCACACGCCTCCACTGTGAGACAGATGTAGGGTCGTGGGTGAGTCCTACACGACTGGCAACAAAAGATGCCAAACGCGATGAGGTGTCCTATAGGTATTGCGACACTACTGTAGAATCTGCCCACAGTAAAACGTTACGTATTGAAGTCAACTCACGAATAAGGAAGTACTTCAGCTTGGACGATAGAACGGCTGCCTTTATCCCCTTATTGTTGTACAATACCCATCTATCTTGTCTCCACGGCAAACCTATTGCAAAGTGACCATGCCTGGGTATTACACTGCTATTAGTCATATTCAACGCTCGCTTGTCCTCCACAGAGGGCTCTCTGTTCACCGAAGTACATCTGTCAGTATAATCCAACCCATACAACCTTTGGATCGGATCATCCAACGATACCGGACGTACTCCAATGAGGTTTACACAGTGTTCATTCCGGGTTTCGGTGCGACATGGACTTTGGAGGCTTCAGCCAAAAATGGTCTTACTCGAATAAGGCTCATTGATGCTGCCCAGTCTCTGCTCCAGCACCCAGTGTGCTTCATGGATATCGCATCCTATCAAAATCCCCACGCCAGTTCTAGTTAAACTCTCAAAAGAAACATCCTTTAGGTGAGTCCATCCATCTACTTCTGACTGATGGACAACGTCAGCCTGAGTCAGTGGCAGCCGTTTTACTGTATAAATTGAATCAGCTGTGATGGAATGCTCCTGATCCAACGATTGCAACTCAGTCGATACCTTATTGCATGATGTTGCAGAAGTTCCGTGTAGAGTACGGAACATCTGGCAGGGCTGTCCCTGCAAACCAATTGTCCTTGCGATAGATTCATCGAGCAATGTAGTGTCAGACCTGTTATCCAGAAAGGCATACGTTGTCACTGACGCTTTCGGGCCAACTAACCTGATCGGGACGAGTCCTGAACAGACAGTTTACATTGGACGTAGCACCGCACAAGGATGACTGTCGTTTCCTCCTTACCCTGTTCGGGCTTATCCTCATGGACCAACGTGTGATGGTGTCGACCACAACTCGGTACCGCACATCGTATCTGTGCTCTACGAGACTTGGCCACATGGTTCGCTTTTAGGCAAACAAAACAGCGTGCGGTGTTCTTCAGCATTGCTTTGCGTTGCTCCAGCGACTGACCGCTAAACCAACCGCGATCGGATACATCGTGATTGCCCTTACAAACCGGACAACTTAAGTTCACCTTCTCATAAGGCACACCTGCTTCGACGTTGCACCTCGAGTATCTGATTCCAGAATGTCCAGAGAATGATGAGTTGCTCGTCTTGCTTTCTCAGCGAGCAGCCAACTGACCATACTGACTAGCACTGACTGCCAATCTTTTATCCACAAAACGTAACAAATCGCTAGAATCAGGTTCCCTCCCGGACTCAGTTATACCCTCGGCAAATTCTGCCATCTTTCCTGCAGATTGTGAGGCAATCGCTTAACTGCTTAAATGAGGTTTGTTGTGCAGTTTAACTCTGCACCGTAATCTAGCTGCATTAACATCGCCTAACAGCCTTTCATTTGGCTGGCTAGTCCACGCAAGCCATCAACGTCGCCAGCGACCAACCTAGGATCCATGAAAACCTCCTTACTTACCGCAAGCATAATATCACGTCGTCGGCCAAACTGCTGGTGCGAAACCCTCATAGCCTCTGTAAAACCGACCTCTTTTGGCACGAGTGTACAGTGCTTAATTGCCTCTTTCGCCCTACCACGACAATAATGCAACAAGTACGAAAGCTTTGATCCTTCGTCAACTAACTTGTCTACCACGTTGCCTTCAAAATTTCTGAGGAAGGTGAAGCAGTTCTTCGGGGACCCATCGAAACTATCCACTTCAATTTTCGGAAGACTAGCTCCAAGAATCAAAGGTCTGAGAGCCAACTCTAACGACTCGACAGGGTCTAAACAAAAGGGGTTTGTTTCGGAGGCTCTCGATTGACCAGGGTGGCATGGTGTACTAAACTTAGCACCGGATGTCGGGACGGTCTCAGACTTCACAACCGTACCCTGTTTTTTATGGAGTTCAAGCAGTCTCACTTCTAGCACCTCTGCTTTCCAGATCAGCTCTTCCTCTGACAGGCCATCAGAAACTTCATTAGAAACATTCATGAGAGCACGATTAAGCAAAACGGGGAAAAAATAGCACTGGATTTGGGCACACTCTCCATCTTCTCCGGTGGGGCAACCACTGTCCCTATCGCCATCCTGGGCCGGATCCCTGCTTAGTTCTAAGGGCCCCAAACAAACAAAAATCATGCTCAGCATCACTCGGTTCAGGTGGGACCCTAGCATTGAGAAAGTTTTTAGAATTACCTAAAACATTTGGCATGGAAAGCTTGTTCGTAAACGTTAAAGAATTGGGATTAATAGAAGGGGGGACATCACCGTGGTTATGGGTATTCGAATGATTCTCGTCCAACATGGGGAATGGTTCATGGGACATTGTAGCAGCCTCGATTGGTAAAGAAGTGCCTGATCGTGCGGTATAAAAACGCTGGTCACGAATGGCAGGATCAGCCTCGATAAAGTCATCATTGTTAGCACCGGTAGAACCTTCCACAATGTCCGACTTCGTCATTCTTGCAGAATGCCGGAATTCCATGACTGGATTGCGTTCTTATTCGTCCTTGTTAGAGTGCAAACGTCTCGGTCAGATGTTGAGGAATTCGAGTACTATTGAATCGTTCGCTAACGTTTCAGGTTCGCACTGAGTTACGCGTAATCTGTCGGTCCAGTAAATGGCTCTCAATATTCAACGACAGAGATAATCTATCCTCGAAACGGTCAGCGAGAAGGTGCTCGTGATAACTGGATTTAATACGGTACTAATTGAACCAATGTACAAGAAAATTGTCTCTCACCTCGAATGTGAAAATCCTCAGAAATCGAAGAAAGTGCCCGCACAACAAATTAACAACCAGGCACCGATCAATAATGGTGGACGATAAAACGGGTTGAGCACACCCGAACAAATGGTCATTGGTTTGGTCAGAGCAAAACGACTGTTCATGCATCGAGAAACGACGAAAATCATAAGTTACTCAAGGGAAAATATGGAAGAAAAATGTCTAATTTCGGTATTTGGAAGTTTACGGGGCTCGGACTAAATAGGGGTAAGGTAAAGGGTCAAATTAGGTTGTGTAAGAACGAGGAGGAGTAATGTATCTCTTTTGGGAGAGAGAGTAAAGCGTAGGGCCACCTTTCAAAATCAAGCAAACCTCAGCAATATCAAAATAACGCAACAAACCTTGACAAAGTCTACGATTATTTCCGGGGATGACGTTCAGCAGTGGTCCAGCTTGGCATATCTGCCCATCGCCTCCTTGGGGGAAGATAAAGTCGGGCCACTAATAGGTCGCGACGTGCTGGAAACACATTTGTTAGTAGATCACCGGGTAGGAAGCAGACGTCAGTCACACGCTGTAAAAACTATCTTGGATTGGACCTTGCGAGGCCCCATGTCACTTAGCAAACAGCCAGGTTGAAGTTCATTGCTTATGGGGTGCTCAGTTAGCACGATTTGTTAAGCACATGTTCAACCTAGATTTTGTTGAACGCGGACTTTCCGATAAGGCGGTTAATTCATGTGACGATCAAACAGCTGGTCGTATCGTAGAGTCTACAGTTGCGCTAAGGGACGGTCGGTATGAGATTGGCTTGCCGTGAAGTCTTGACAGTGTAAACTCCCCGATAACCGATGGTTGTCTCAGAAAAGTTTGAACTTCCTAGGTAGGAGACGTCCTCACGGTACCAAATTGGCACGTAAATATAACGAGATTAATAAGGCACACGTGATCAAAGTTTACTTATCGAGGGTTGACACCAGCGAGGACAAGACCCTCCGTCAGTAATACTCACCCCACTACCCGGTATTGAATAAGAATAAACACGGGAAGGTACGGATAGTATTCGATTGCGCGGAGGAATACAAAGAAACCTCTTGAGCAAAGTCCTGTTTCAGGGGCCGGTCATGACAGCCAACATGGTGGGTATGTTGTTACGGATCCCAAAGGCTTTGGTGCTCTAGCCCTTAGACATGGATGAAGGTGAATGTGCCTGGAAGAGACTGGTGGACATTGAGTTGTTTTTGGTGGAGTGATGAACTAATGTCTGGCTCACCGGTCACTATGAGATTATGGTCCATCCTTTTTGGGCTATTTCTTCGCTCTTCCGTGCGTCCTGTGCACTCGGGTAGACTGCAATCGATAATGGGCATCGATTAATCAGGCCGGCCAGCCAAATTTTGTTGGGGAACTTTCACGTTAACGACTGCTTAATATCAGTTGATATGCGTGAAGATGTCAAACGCGTAGCGTCTGCTTTGCGCAAGATGCCTCGCCTGGGTGGATTCAAACTAGTAAGGTTGACGTCTAGCACGGCAAGGGCGCTGTTAGATATACTGTCAAACGAAGGGGCGTCTGTGCCAGCAACACTGGACCCAGGTGATCACAGTCACCAGTGGGCCCTTGAGGTCACGTTGCACGTATGGGGGGACTGTTTCATGTTTCCCGTATCTTTCCGAAGAAGACATCTACTCGGAGAGGCTTGTTAGCATGTATTGCGTTGAGGCTAATTTCTCCGCTTGTTCTCCGCGGTCGGAAGTTACTCCAGTGATTATATGGCGCGAATATCGGGTGGGATAAACCATCAGACGAAAAGTGTCAAGTTGCGTGGGAAGGGTGGACACGGGGCGCAGCGGTGACACACTCAGTTATTGTACCAGTTTGTATCATAACTCATGGGAAAACGCCGACACGTTCGGTGTTGCATATATTTTCCAATGCTTCCGAGATATGTCATGGAGCTGTGGGCTATCTCCGAGACATCCTGGTTAATAGCAGCACCTTTCACCACTTCTCAGTTGGGAAGCCCCGTGTTGCACCTTTGAAGCATTTGTCCATCCCAAGCTTGGAAATTACAGCCGCGGAATTGGCGGCTAAGCTTATGAGAATTATAGTAAGTGAACTCAAGCTAACCTCTGACATCATACTTTGAACAGACTGTCATCGTGTCAAAGCGGTTGAGAGAAACCTCTCGTCGTTTTGTCACATTTGTAGCCAACCACGCCCCAAAAGTTCGTGACCATATCCAGGGCTATCGATGACGACACATTCCGTCCGAGTTAAACCCGACAAGCATAGCTTCGCTAGGAACCTGCAATGTTTGTTCTCAAGAAATTCTTACGTGAATGAGTGGTCCTTCTTTCAATTGGACTCGAGAGTTCGTGGCCACCGGACAAGCCGCTCAAGCCAAATCAATCTGAGGAACTCGAATTACAGAGGGAGCTGGTGGTAGCCAGTTTTAATAGCGCGAGATGGTACGTGGAGCTTGTTTCACCTTACTCCCACTGGTACGCCCTGCTCCGTGCGGTATCGTGGTTAATACGTTTCAAGAATTATTTTACTTGCATGAAGGCTGGTCGACAGTGTTCCATTATGCTGGGTCTTTTGCGTAAGCTAGAACTGAACCTGCCTTGTGAATCCACCGTTCGACTGGAGCAGTAGGGCTTCTTAGGTGAGGGCTGTACGGAACAATCCAAAGGCCGATGGGGTACGCCAACCCGAATAATGCCTGCCACTGTGGACGACATTCCGTGTCTCGGTGGAAGGATTTCAACTGGGGTGCAAGTGGTACTCGAATAATGACAATGCCACCACGCGGGACTGTTACGGATATGGTTATCACACACTATCACGAGGTCGGAAGTCACACGGGAGTTAGTCACGTCTTATCATCCATTCAAAGGAGGTTTTGGATTGCCAAGAGAATGGGTGGTGTGTGCCGCGTTCTGCTAGAATGTATGAATGGCAAAATGCTGTCAGCGAAGCCGTACCACCGAGCAATGGCCCCGTTTCCTGTTTATCGCACAACACCTGGTGGCGCCCCACTTACAGTCTGTGGCATGGATTATTTTGGACTTATGAAAGTTCGAGATGGGTGGAGCATATGTAAAAGATGTGGCTGCCTCTTCACGTGTTCAAGACATTTAGATGTAGCACATTCGATGCCAATGGAATTCTTTCTGATGGCCCTAATGGGGTTCATTGGACGTCGGAGTGTGCCGGAAGTTATGTACAGCGACAACGGATCCAACTTTTAAGATGCGGAAACAGAGCTGAGGGGGAAACTACTTGACTTCGAACAACACAAAATCCATCAGACTCTGGCGGTTCGTGGTATCTATTGGCACTTTAATCCTCCATCTGCTAGCCATTGTGGTGGAACATAGAAGCGCATGATTCGCACAGTTCGACGGGTAATACGGGCCGTCCTAAGGGGACGAGTGATGTCGGATGAAGCACTCGACACCTACTTAATTGACGTACAGAGAATTCTGAATGACAGACCACTAGTTCCAGTCTACAGTGATCCGAAGTGTTCCTCGGTTCTAAGACCACACGATCTGTTGATTCTCAAGTCAAATCCGGGCCCGCCGTGAACCCACATCACACTGCTAGAGAGTCACAGGAAAGGGTGGAGGCAGGGTCAACACCGTGGTATTGGGTTTTGGAAACGCTGGATCAGACAGTAACTACCGTCAATCCAGGCGCATCATAAGTGGACGAAGGTTAGACGAGACGTGAAGGTTGGTGAGCGCGTTCTACTAATTGGGCGCCATCAGCCCGCGGGCGTATGGCCCAAGGCAGTGGTGAGAAAAACAATGGAGCGTGCCGACAGTACCGTCCACGAAGTGTATTTGGGAAAAGAACCGACCGGTCAGGAGAGACGTATGGTCTATATATCTCCTCGAACAGGCGGAAGATATTCGCGACGCCAGCCAGCGAATTGGAGAGAAAAAGGGAAACCGGTCACCATACACACTCAACCCGCAGCCACCTGAGCGTTGAGAAGCCGTGATGGTTTTAGGGACCGGTTTTGAAGAAGCTGCATGTGTTGAGTTTTTGATCATTGGTGTGTTTTATGGAAAGCCATTGACTACGTTCTTCATCTTCACCTGTTCCCTTCTCGTTGATTCCCCTTCTAACATTTAAAATCCTCTTGGTAAAGATTACCAGCATTACGTGACTGAAATTTATCCGCAGGGAGTTTATGCTCTAGCCAATTTACCGTAAATATATGGGTTTGGAATATCGTGGGAGTAATTGTGGACGGAATATTTGGGAAAGTATGAAATATGCCTATTGTACTGTGAAAGTTTCTTTGTTTTAATGCGCAAACGATGTTTATCAAGGACGCTAAGGATTTGCGCCAAATTAACAGCGAAATATGTTGACGAGATAGCTGAAGTTTTGCGATCCGGTTGATAGAGGGAGTAAGGAACCAATGATTAATAAACATGTACCGTATAAGTTGTAAGCCATTTTTCTGAAGACTCTTCATTCGATATTCCTTGAAATATATGCTGACAGTCGATAAGTTTGGGTCATTATGACCATCCTCACGTGCGATGGGAAACCACTGAAATTTTGAGGCGTCGTTGGTAAGTAGATTAGGCCGCAGCTGATGACTTTTAAATATAATGCGGGCGGATCTCGGCGTGATCTGCTTAGTGTAGATATTGCTCACCGTAATCGGCGTAAGCTGCTTTGGCCTCAAGTTAACCAAAAAATAGGTAAAATACTTCAGTTACCTCACCACCGAGAAGACGTAATATCACGTGTCTTCCGGAAAGCAAAGCGCTTCAACGAGAAGTGAGGAACTGTATTGCATGAAGCCATTCGGGGTTAAGAGTCCGACGGTCAGCCTACGTGCACCCTATAGTCACAACGCCACGACCTATGGTTGGACACACTGACGTCTATGCTCGACAGTCAGCCTACGTGCGCCCCCCGAGAGAACATCATGATATTGAAATATCGAAATACGTTTATTATATTAACATGGTATCATTATCTAGGTTATTCCGTCGGAAATCAGGAAGGCTGCATGCTTTCTGTTCCGCTTCAGTAGAAGTCCTTCTCTTGCTGTGTTTACTGGTCTACAGTTAAACCCTATGTAACATGTTAAGTGGGGTATCACTTACGTTTGCCGGTGACGTCTGTGTTGTCATTCGCGAAACTTTCACTTGGACCCGCTTGCGTGGGGGAACAACGCGGAACTCATCTTCAGCTGTATCATCAATGAATACTGGAGCTGCACACGGCCTATGTTTTCGTTTCAACGTCGGAGTTGGCACCGTGTTCGAGGTCGATGCAACTGAACATGCATAGTTAATGATATCATAACTTACCTGGCGAGGGAGGTTGTAACTGCCCTGTGCAGAAGGGGCAGTGCGATATGCCAACATTAGTCATGCACTCCACATGGAAAAATAACTGGTCATTATAGCACCGATAACCATTCGTATTAACGGGGTTACCACAATATCCACAGGGCACCCCCATGTGAACATTCTTCTTCCATCTTGGCTGTTTTGCATGGCACGACGGAAGAAGGGGGAAGTCTGTGTGTGGTGAGGTGATCACTCACTCTTCAGAGTTGTTGCAAGTAGCCATGCGATGAAACAAATACCGGCTTCTGAATGAATTCGTCTGGATGGTGATTATAAGGTATCTTACAACAACTTACATGTTTCCTCACAGCATCCCGCACATGGAAGTAACGTAACATAATGTCGTACCCAAAGACTACTCGTGCTGCTCGCATTCGGGCCGCCATTTTATCCATCACAAGCGTTCTGACACATATGTGTTCCCACATAACCTCCCGGAATGTCCCGAGCAAATGACTCAGGGATGCGAATTTTTCACTTCGTACATAGACGTACATTACGGGTCGTCCATGGCCCATACCGTCTGTAACGAGGAACTGATACAGCTTTAGGCTACAGCGGTCAATGCGGAGTGATGGAGGACCTACTTGTGGCGGTTGGTCCCATGAGTGGCATCGACGTTTACCACATAAGGGAACCGTTTGAATAACTGAACTTGCTCTCTGCGTGCAAAACATATGTGCGTGTACCTATTGTTGTCGTCTCTGATGACACGCAGCACGCCGTTTTTCTATATATGATCCAGGATTTGTGGCAGATTTTCTGATACATCAGTGCACACTGACCCACTTACTTATCACTGGCGGTTTCAACGGATGACGGATGTTGCAAATATCCATGGTAGTTAAATACTTGCCATAAACATCCGCAGCATACTGCTTCAACTCAGCAGTTGGCGGGTTGTACTCAAAAAGATGTCTCGAGTTGTCCACTTCACTGTCTGTGAGCCGACGAATCCGTGGATGGGCATAGTACAGCAAGGCAGTTAGGTCGTGATTGTGCTCCAACGTGAAAGAGCTAACAACCAACATGGTATTCCTCTTAACCACGTTAAATTGTGATTAGCAGCATGTATCGCGGGAAATGTGCAATGGGAATTATGTGAACCGAACTCACTAAACACGCCGTACTCCACGGCTTTTGCTCTTACGTCGCTTGTGTTTTATAGAACGGAATGCCATCTAACAGGTGGACTCAACGGCAATCACACTCACATGATCATACTTCGAGCGCCCACTGCCTGGTTTCTTGCTTGTACCGAGCACATACAGAACATTGTGATCCTTCATGTACCCATCTAAGCAACTTTTGAACTCGCTGAAGCTAGCAAATTCGCAATCCTCAAAGACATCTTTGAAGCCCTGTAAATAATCCATAACCTAAAATAGGATATAAGATAACCTCGGTCAAATATTAATCACACGTGAAAAAAATCTTCATGAGATACTACACTTATACCGTCACAACACTTACCATCGCTGATTTCGATCTCGGCGTCAAATGAAGGACAAACTGATTTACGGTCGACTAAAACAAATCTTCTTAACTTTCCTGATGCTGACTGTCATGGAAATCGATGACTTTCACAGTCCTGGGCGATACCACGGAAATATCGTCCAGTGCTCAATGATTTTTAATTTTATCGCCGTCTAACGGCAGATTTCACTCCCTGCGGGTAATTTTCATCCATTACGTGTAAATAGTGGCACAATCGTTCAAATCGCGCGCGCAACAAACCACTTATCCTACCACCATCAGTCGTGACGCACTAATAAATCTTGACATTGTTCACTTGTTTCCGCGTAGTTTTTTCTCTCTTACATCCCACTGCTGGAACTTCGTTCTTGTGCCTAGTTTCAGTTTGCGCCTGATCGATCCGCCATCACTGGACTGTTGCATTTGGTCGTATTTCCCTGAACCATTAGTCTCGGGACTCGTATTCTTGGTGGATTCAATATCGGGGTTTGTTTTTATCTCCTCTTACCCAGTTTATAGTCATTTTCCTGTACCTCAGCACCTTGTTGATAAAAAAAACTCGTCCCTGCAACCGTCTCCCTTTTGCAGCCGAACCGGTCGCTCAGAGGGTTCATAATTTATGGACGCCCGCTGCATCACAGAAGTAACTACCCAAGATCCAGCCTACCAAAAGACGTTACGAGTAGACCAAGCGTAGCTCAAAGGGCCATTAGATTTCCGGGTTTAGCGTGGGGCTCAGACACTCCATTGTTTGCACGACAAACACTTCGAAACTGTACCGCTGGCTCACAATAGCGCACTCGGATCAGGACTTGTTAGCACTGTCAGATTCCAGAATAATTACGAAATCAATGTTGTCCGATAATGTCCAGGTCCCAGAAGATGGTGCTTAGGTTTTCGCCGTCTGGTTTAAACCTGCTCTCCAGTAATAAGCTTGATGTTTTCAATAACATCAAGGCTAAAATGCTGTAGGTTGCAGTGCTTATCATGCGATTTTATCTTAGGTCACCGGTGTCTCTGCCATTATTGTGCAAGCGTTTCAAGGATGTTCACATGAGCGTGAGTGACCGCTTTGTAAGAGCCTTCCAAAAGTTACCTTCATCACACTCCTGTTGAAATACTTTGTCAGTGCATTATAGGCAGCATGATTAGCTTATTTGTTTCACTAGATAGCAATAACAATGAAACACCATCCCATGGTAGCTGCAGATATGCCGAGAACGTCTTTTTATTAGGCATTGCGCCGTGATACAGATCACTTTTACCCAGACCTCAGAGGCTTTGGAAGAACCGGGTGGGGGTGAAGTGGCTTGCGGTGCCGAAAATCGACTTCAAAACTCCACGTTATACCTGCCAAGAAAAAACCTCATGTGGTTCAATAAATGCATGTTCGCAGAAGTTTCAGGCACTCTCAGTCCACTTGCAGACTTTTGCACTACAGCCAGTAATCAGCCGGCACGCTCGTGAAGGTTGTTCTAGAAAATCCCACCGGACCCTTGACAAAGATCTACTGGAGGTCCCTTGTTGAGTTCGGACGTTTAGTGTTTGTTCGAGCAACGCTCAGCCTACTCGCAACGTCTATCGATAAGCTGGATCCAGGGTAATCGTGCCTGTAGTCAGCGAGCGTCTATAAATTTTAACCTCATCGAGCAACCGATTCGGATCCAAAAGGGGAGACGGTTTTATTGGCGACTTTCTTATTAACGAAGTAGATGGAGACGACAACAAACCTCGATATTGAATCTACCGAATATACAAGTTCCGAGATCAAAGATTCGCATAAGTTTGATTAAATGTAACAGTCGCGTAATGGCGAAACGGTCAAGCGCACATGAAACCAGGGTACATATAAACAAAAGGGTGTCAAGAAAAATTAGGGTGGAAATTCTACAAGTAAACGATATCAAGATTTCGTGATACATCAAAATAAGCCTTCGCGGAAAAAGTGGTTTGTCACGCGCGTGACTTGAATAGCCTTGTCAGTGTGTAAGAATGGCTTATAACTGTTCATTGAGAATTACGACGTAAGGAGACGACGCAATGAGAAAGGGATTAATGGAGCAGGGGACGTGGTCATCAGTGTTCTACTAAAACCCAACGCTCATCAAACCCTCGAAGCAACCAGCTACTCCACTACCCCTAACGACCAATGAACCTCCTATCCCCAACTATCTAAACCTCACTACGTCCGCTATTCCTGCGAGACTCGAGGAGTCAAACCCAAATGTTCTTGAACTATTGGTAGAACACCACTGTAACTGCCAACACATCTACAGCCGCGGGCAGCTAGCTTTAAAATCACTCGTTATATGTGAGCTGCCTGCCGGGTGGAGGCAACTTGAATTCTGCCCTACAGTGACGATGCAAGCGACACGACATCCGGGTACAAACCCGACTGAATTCACAGCGGCTGCCTAATGGTAATGGAAGTTTCTATTTACGGCACGATCCGACAGCACATTTCCTTGGGCATGGGGTGATCTCCTCATAGCAATGCCGTCTTTGGCGACGTCACTCACACTATAAACCTGGTAACTCCTGAGAAGCAGCAGAATAAATCGTTTCATTTCGAAAACATATCCTGTCGGGCTTATCGAAAATCTTCAGAGAGGTGGAACATAGCACAACACTTTCCGAATTGCGAAGATACGGGATTCGAAGTACTCGGTAAAGTTGTTTTAGGGGTGTCTCACAGGACGCATTTTCACCCTCCAAGTGGATGGTACTTACTAGACGTTCCAAACTGTTGCTTGTGGAATGGTACTTGAATACACTGGACCATACCTCTTCAGTCTGTGTTAACAAACTACCAAGGCTTCTGTCTCCAACCGTGCTGCTGTGGGCAGACTATTCATCGGACCATTCGAAGTCACCCATAACAAAATAACATGTAATAAAATCCCAGCACGTTTTGCAACCACCGCTAGATACGTAAAAATGTACGGTCCTGAGGCTTTACTTCAGAAGTGGAACGGCCTCTCTGTGGTGATGTCAGGTTGATGTATCCGGACAAGAGAACGACTTAGAGCCGATTGTCATCCACGGTCTGAGTCTCTCTGCTAAGTAGAAGGTGACGACACCCAAGGCATGAAAGCTTCGTTGAATTTTTCGGCTGCTAGCTATGTCGCCTTATCCCAGAAATGTTCATTCTACTTTATTAAACTACAGTTCGCCCACTGCCAGAAATAAAAACTCAAGCCTGTTCATCTTACCTCCACAAAGATGTCTTATTGCTTGGACCAGGCTGCTAAAAGAGTGAGAAGCCTGAAGTATCCGAGTTCTCGATGCAGATATCAAGGTTTAAATCCGTTCTGTTCAGAGCTTTGGTAGATGTGAAAGGATGTCACACTCACCTACATGGTGTCGACTTACTCAGCATTTCCCTGATCATCTGTTTAACTTTGAACTTCACACGCCTTCAACATTAACGCCACCGTATGCTTTGTTGCTGTTAATCTTCCCGCTATTCCATGGTCCCCCACCATACCAACCTGCCTAGAGGTCGTTGCAGCAGTGGCTTCCGGAAGGCTGCAGCTGATACTAGATGAACATCTCTGGGAAACTTCTGATATCTCCAAATACCCACCTTTGCTAAAAAAATCTTTGGTGAGAGAGGCATAGGATGACCTGAATCCTTGCGGCTGGCGCGATGTGGGGTGTCTGATTGTATGTTGTGTTGAGCCGTACCCTTAATTTTTCGGCGGCTTCCGTATTAAAACCACGGTTTCCTGGCTGAAGACCAACCATCCAGTTCCAGTCCGTCTGTATACTTCAATATCTAGCTGATGTCCGATTGTATGAAATACAACCATTAGAGGCGGCGATTAAGCCTGCTGCCAAGGGAAGGGCTAGTTTACGAATCTAGCAAGGTTCTATCTAACTGTAACGCACAACCGAAATCAGCGAGCGCGCACCAATTGAATTTGAGTTGTGTAACAGGCCTGCTGCTGTGCTGTCGGTGCTGTTTTGGTTTGCGTTTGTGTAAGTCGTGTGCATGGCTCACTGGGCCTTCGGCTCATGATTGTTTGTACTGTTTCTCTTTTCAGAACTGTTGCTCGGACCCCCCTATTTTGGAAGAACGCTGTCCCCTGGTGCGTCCACGTTGCCGAAGGTTTGTCCACGAAGTCACGGGCCTTTAAAGTAGAGTCGGCTGGCCTGCATGTTACACTAACCGCTTTTTGAAACGACCTCTAAATGTGTGGCTAACGATCCATGAAAAGAAGCTCGGTCCAGTAATTCTTAACCATGTAAGAAAAAATTTCTGTCTAAAAATAGTAATAATAATCATATTTATTTCTCAAGGCATACGTGAGAAGCACGCTGGGTTGTGCGCGATCACTGCTGATATTTACAAACCATACAAAAACGAATAATTAAACAGTAGCACGAACGTGAAGCCTGCCGTCGAGAAGGACGTAGTCAAAAGGCAAGTGAATGTCGTTTATGAAAACTTTGACGCACGCAACAGAGAAGAAGGTAGTTCGCTCGCTTCACAGATTTCGTCCAAAAAGATGAGATGTTACACCAAGTTACTTTTCACAAGGTTGTGGGGTGGACAATATTTTAACTAGTTCAAGGTCACTCTGACAAGAATGCCCAAACGCATCTTTGGAGTGTTTCGCCATTAGAAGATGAGATTGGCGTCCGGAAGATGTCGAGATACGTCGGCTTTGGCGAGGCAGGGTGGAAAATTCCAAAATCGAGTGAACGATTGGACAGATTCCGATGCAGGGTTTCGTCAATTCCCCCAAAAACGTCAAAAAGTTCGAGAACATCGCTGTCGAGGCTTTTTGTCATTTCTTCACTGTATGCTATCAGTAGCCAATATAAAGAACTGTCCGATTGGTCCCATGTTAAGGAAGAACTGTGTAAAGATCTACTCACAGCAGGTTCGTCGAAATTTGAGTGAGTATAATTCGAGGAGTTTGAGCCGTGGCTCAGACTAGTGACCAACCTGGCAGCGGCCCATTGAACACACTCAACAGCTGGTGTGTCTTTCAAGCCGCAGTACACATCTTGGTCAGCGTACTTCAACAGCCGTCCTATGTAAACCCTATCAAGCGCCTGAAATGTTTTCTTATCCATATGCTGAAAGTTCTATTTTTTACCTAAGGGTGGCGGTTTAATTCGTTGTGACCATCTAGTGACGGCACACAAGGGATGATTCGGTCGGCGTCCAGATGCGCATATCTTCCTTCGCGTCGACCTTCTTGATGTCTACCGCAGGAAGGTGCTTCCAAACTCTCCGCCAAGTAAGATGTATGCACCCTGACTCCCATTTAATGGGAGACTTCAATCATCTGACTACTCCATAATCGGGTCACGATTAACAAGTGTTGCACTGGGATCATTAAACTCGACATTTTCTAAGCCGCCAGTGCAAAGAAGAACGTTGCTGGGACCATTCCCCGGACGTTCGTCCACGTAAGGAATAGATCAAAACCGAGCACCGGCCCTTGGAAATGCCATGCATAGGCCAGGGAGGGAGGTGGAGGAATCGGTCCGGCTTTCATTTCGGAAGTTCCGATATTAAGGAAGGAGGTGACCCAGCGAAGAACCCCTCCTCAGATGCTATAAGCAGTGGGCTTCCATTTTTTGCTTGAGAGGACCATGTGGGACACGGTAAAGAGCTCTGGGGAATTCGAGGAAGATAACGTCTGAGGCAAGACTTTTGTCTTTAGCTCCTGCCGAGTTATTCGAGAAGGCGAACATACTTCTACAGATGATCGGCTAGAAAGGAAACCGTGCTGCGTGGAAGATAAGAGATAGATCCTAAGTAAGCGTATGAGAATGGCGCATTCTAGCAAGCGTCCTATCACCATGGATGGAATGTTAGTAAACCTGATTGACCGGTAGGTGGTAGGAAATATCAATCGTCCATCTCGAAACTTGTCGTGACCGTAGCTTCTTTCTAGAGAGTCTTCTTGAACAGTTTTTGAAGGTTTTCTACCAAGCTAACTACCACTCCTGTGAGGATCCTGGGATGCACCTGAACCCATCTTACCGTAAGCGTTGACCCTGAATAACAGATCTTCAACCTTCAGTATTGAATAGTCTGTGGTAAGCAGTGTCTGCGAGATATTTCTTAGAAGTAGAGTAGGGCGCGGGTTCGGCCATCGAACAGTTATCATCAAGCGCCTCGGAAACCATTCGGAGACCGAAAAAAGATTCCCCGTTTCAGAGAAAGAGCTAGAAGTTTATTCTTTCCAATGGACGCATGTATCTAAATGGGTGATTGTTTGCATGGGAATTCACTAGGATATCTGTTTTTACCAGCTTAGCTGCTCCAATAGTGAGGAAAGGCTTCAAGCCCTGTAAGTTGCTTGTATGTTTGTGCTTCGCGAACTGGTGAAAGTGGTCATCCGGAAGGTGCCGTACCACGTCGAATAGGTGAGGGAGATGAAATAGAAGACGTTTTGCGCGCTACGAAAATGTCCACCTTTTGCTTCTCTTACGAGGCGCGCGATCACTCAGATCCACAGCGTCCTAATCAGAAAAGAGTGAACCGCGATATCTTTCCCGCCTGTTAATGTCAATCTGACTGGAGTTCCGAGCCATGTAAGTCTTTGTTGATTGTTATGGCCAGCAGTAGATAAGGCTGAAAGCCAGTGATAAGTGGTCGCCGTGTCCAGGTGGTGTATTCATGGTTTTCGTCGTATCACCGGTGGCAAGAAAGCAAATGTGTTTTCGCGGTTAGAATAGGATGTCCATGAGCGACTTAAACTGGATGCACTGAAGTTACTCAATGGGCAGATAATAAAACCCCAAGGTCTTACAAATCTCACTGGTCTTCCAAAGACTGTGTTGGCCTCGGATGTGTTGCAGGGGGAAAAGTAGTATACAAACCACACTAGGAGTGTACTGAGGCGTTCGCTGACGATTCATGTTCGGACCGGATTAAGCGGAATATAGCGATCCAACGAATGCTTTTCTTAGTACCCAACGGCAGGGGATACAGGTTGTCTTTGAAACGGCTGATGAGGAGACACGCATAAAGACTGAATTGGCGAAGGTGATAATTGAACGGATGTATAAGAAACTTATGTTTCTCACCTGGAATATGGAAAAACCTCCTGTGCAACAAAATTGGCACTTCACTGACTGTAAAGTAGGAGTGGAATCATTCAAACGAATGATCACTGGTTGGGACAGAGCGAAGTGACTATATGCTTTTCGACAAGCGATCGACAAGGTAGGTTACCAAGAATAAATCTAAAAGAAAAATGTCTTAACTAGACATTTGGAAATTTGCGGCGGCCGGACTGAACAACGATAAAGGTAGCTGTGGCAATAGCTGAAGTAAGAATCAAAACGAATAATGCGGTTTATTACAAACAGGCAATGCAGCATAAAAACCCCTTTCATCACCAACCAAAACAAGAGCAGGAATGTCAAAAATAATGTAATCGATTTTGACACAATTGACTAGTGTGTCTTGACACACGGAGCTACTTGTGACCAACAAGCATACACAGAGTGGAATTTGTCGATAACCGTGACGGCGGAATCCCCATTTTCCCTCTGGGAGCCGTCGAAATAGACGGGATGTCAAGGAGCTTTTATGTGCTGTCGGTGGTGTCGACTGAGAGCAACAAGATAGAAAGCTGCCACCTCTCTGATTTCTGGGAGCTCATTGAGTAATCCCGGACAGTTTGAAAGCTCGCAACTGAAGCTTGACTCCTCATCTGATTGTAAGAAAAGAGGTAGAATGTCGCAAGCAATGGCTTGGGAAAGGAAAACAACAACCAGGAAAGTAGACCTGGAGAATTGTCTCTCAGTAATCGTCGTTTCCCGACAGGTAGCTTTGAATAAACTTTTGGGATGCGACGGGCTCTTTTCCAAGACCTGGGTGTGGACGAGTCTTCCGTCAGGATGCGTGATCTGCCTCCGATCCTCCACAGAGGACATCTTCATGGCCATAGCCTTTTCTAGTACTCACAGGTGGTGATTCGTCATTTTCTTTTCCGAGAATGCGTGTGGGTCACTAGTCGGTATGTTCCGTTAGACAAATGTCTGCTCCGATGCCAGGTTAGGTGTGCTAATGACTGTTCGATGTAGACAAATATTTTCTCGCAATAAACCATCATTTCAATTCATAATAGTGGTATATTTCTCAGGGCATCGCTGAGAAACACGCTCAGGAGAGCGTAATCAGTACACACGTTGTAAAGCCATATACACACACGCCACGACTGTAGATTGTACAATGAGTCAGTTTTGTGAACAAAGCAACGAGATAAACATTATATGAGAGAAAAATTCCACTTAAGAAAGAAAAATTTGTGAAATATGCTTTTTAGACGATAATATCCAGAAGCCACAAAATTCGATGAAATAGTTGAGTAGTTACACCAATTGGGACTCCACAAGGTGATCACTGGCCTAACGCGCAAGGTCGTGCCTAAATAGAGGTGATTGGAGGATAAAGGGGATGTACTGCCAAAGAATTTCATCAATGTTCCTCGTAGATAGTCCCGAAGCAATGTGTGGAAAATTTTGTAATGATGGGTGGAGATGGGAACGCATATGTTTTTGCGGGGAAACGGATAGACCTCCCGACTGGACTTCATTTTTTGCTCAAATTCCAAAGAATTTCAGGGAGCTCCCGATATCTCAACCATTGCGGGATTTTGAGTGTCCGGGCGGGGTGGAACGTTTTCTGGCGTGGGATATATCAGTGAAACCAAGAATAGAAAGCGGATTCATGCGACAAACGGGAGGATGTACATGGACTATTTGAGCTATGACGAACAATGGAACATGTGATATTCTGTGTGACTTTAATAGCGTTGTGTTATTTGGTTAAATATATACCACATGCGAACAGTTGTTATCAAATAGCGCTAAAGAAGGGCGATCACCGGCGTTTCCTAGTATATGATTACTATCAAAGTTCCATGTAGATTTTCCTTTACGGCTGGCACATAGAATGAGAAGAACGTTCGAGAGCACCCAGAGGTTGCCAGGTGGTCTATCAGGGGGAGCTAGGCTTTTATGTAGTCATGAGACGAACAGGTTGAATGTTCTTTTCTTAAAAACTTTCCGCATGCTCAGCTTTTTCATGACTGAATACAGTATAGACACACAAGCTATCAATAAGTGTGGGGTAAGGGCGTACCAGGATGTTTGGGTTATTACTAAAGGGCATGTGTAAACTGACATTTGTACGTGTTGATTATAAGCATGTTTTCTTGTTCACGGGAAAGTCTAAAAGCAGCAACATTAATTTCTGTCTACAAAATATACGACAGAACTTGGCGTAATTGCAGTTGTGGTGCAGAACATGGTTGATGTTCTCAGCAAACAAATCGAATATCATCACTTATGATTGTAAACTACCCCTTGGCTCCACCTCACCAGATGTTTGTAATATTGGTACAGCCACTTCAGTCAGCGATCCAGAAATACGGTACTCAAACTCCATTGATTTCTCCGAACGAGTATGCTTCTAGGTAGAAAAAACTAAAAGAACAATAGGCTGTGCCAAAAAGACGTTCAGTCTACCAGCTGGGAAGATGACGCTCCACATAATGTGTGCTTGGCCTCAACTTCAGTATTGCACTTTCATTTACTGTCATTTGCGCGGATCTGATAGGCTTGTGTTAGAACACCTTCAACGCTGGTTTACCAGAGGCTTATTGGAATGTTCTTCTTACCATACCTACAGACACCGCTATGGAAAACTTGGTATTGATCCAATTTGGCTGCGTAGGTTAAGGTTGAACCTGACGCTGCTGTATAAACTCATACAATCGGATGTGATTACTACAGCGTTGACCGAAAATTTGCAACACAGCCCTCCATGTAGTTTAAGAAATAAGGGTTCCGCTTTGCCAACCCTGATATCCCGGAAAATTATAGTGCAAACTTCCTTATTGTAAAGTATTCCCACATTTGGAATAAACTTCCAAATGAAGTCAGAGCCAGTAACAACATTCAGCGTTTTAAAAAGGGTTTGGATAGCTATCTTACGTTAACAAACACAATGTCTATCTTCAAACTCTCTGTATCACCTGACGACCCACTTGAATGTGGTCCGAGAAACACTTGGCCGTCAGGTACGTAGTACGTAGATAACCATCCCGCTGTCTAACTCACCTCGGAAACAGCCCGCTTGAAACAGTGTCATATGGTTTACTCACAAGATCACTTGGCATATGGCTCAATACGCGCTCACCGAAGCGTTTGAAACCCAGAATTATTTTAAAGACATGCTTTTGTTTATGGATATGCAGTGCCCAAAGTGATAGGAAATGTGAACTCGGCGCTTATTAATAAGTCCAGCAGAACGACGTCATGTGGGCTTTAGTTATCACACGCACATTTCATGCGGCCCTCCAAACCGTCGACTCAATTCTCCGTTTGCCCGAATAAATCCCGAGTGCATAGCAAAATGCCACAACAAAAAAGAAAGGGTTATATATTCCAATAATCATAGCAAAAACAATAATGCCGCATGATTTCTTTGTCAAAAAATTCCGCATACACATTGCTTATCATACTGAATGTTATAACCCGATACTTTCTCATCTAACGTGTGAACTACACTCTCTTTCCGATCCCCATAAATATCCATTCAGCGAGGGAATTTTTTTACGACGGGTGGGTGCACGGATCTTCGTGTTGGCCAAACGGTTCGTGAGATAATCAACCATTTGACGTTCTCGAGCAACCGACGAAATCCTGCGTCGGAATCTGTCCAATCGTTCACTCGATTTTGGAATTTTCCACCCTGCCTCGCCAAAGCCGACGTATCTCGACATCTTCCGGACGCCAATCTCATCTTCTAATGGCGAAACACTCCAAAGATGCGTTTGGGCATTCTTGTCAGAGTGACCTTGAACTAGTTAAAATATTGTCCACCCCACAACCTTGTGAAAAGTAACTTGGTGTAACATCTCATCTTTTTGGACGAAATCTGTGAAGCGAGCGAACTACCTTCTTCTCTGTTGCGTGCGTCAAAGTTTTCATAAACGACATTCACTTGCCTTTTGACTACGTCCTTCTCGACGGCAGGCTTCACGTTCGTGCTACTGTTTAAATATTCGTTTTTGTATGGTTTGTAAATATCAGCAGTGATCGCGCACAACCCAGCGTGCTTCTCACGTATGCCTTGAGAAATAAATATGATTAATATTATTATTATTATTTTAAAATTACAAGATCTATCTCAAAATTGATAGTCCTGATCAGTTCGAGGGGTTCATGGCGTAACATCACGTAACAGAGAATTTCCTGTCAGATGTTGTTAGGTCCGTTTTCAAAGATATCCTCTCCAGATAGTTTGAGATTGAAAATGGACACGAAGTTCGTTTTTGTTAAGAAAATTTCTGATCTTCTTTTGATTTGATATATGTTCACACTGGCATTAGTTGCATACGGGAGTTTGGTCAAATGTATGAATATTTTACCAGAAAAAAATTCGACCACATTTTTTTCCCCGGAATTTAGGAGCTTTCAAAGTGGAATCCTTGTTCCTGAGGTTACACCTAAACCTATGTTGTATGTGAATCGCGTAGCTGACGGCGAATTTTTCGCCATAGACCAGGTTGCGCTTGAGCCGCCCTAACCAGAGAGGATCGAGTGCAAGCGTCTGGCAACGTTGTGTTCGGCTCAGAAAAGATGGATTACCCAATTTTCTTATCGTGAATGCACATTCATTATAAGAATTATGAAAATTATGCTCATTATGATCATTGTGAAGACGTTGAAGCGGATTGCCGCTTTCGTTCGAGCGTTTTGGATCTGGGCTACTTCTATTCAGAATCATTCCAAACTAGAAATCTGATTGCCTGCGGTTAAGTAGAATAGGTTTGCTTGTCCATTTTTACTTTAGCAGGAGAATTTTGAATACGGCCTCCAACGATATTTGATAATTCAGGTCTAGAACATATTTGCGCCAAACCCTCAAGTGACCGTTAAAATTTTCATGACTACGGAAAGGAACATTGGAGTTAGTCGAGGGTTCAGCCAAATCAACTGGGTTACAACCTTCATCTTAAATAATGGGCATGTCTTGCCTGACGTTTGCTTACTGGGTAAATAATATGGCAGCCTTGACGGCTGCAACTTGTTATGGCGAACTCGCGGAACACTGAAGATAGAAGGCTACGCCGATAAGGTTAATAAGTACGTTACTGAACCTCCCCTGTATTTGTTTGTAATGTGCATGTACCTCCTCTCTGAAGGGGGACTCATCACCACATGCCTTCATGCAGTTCGGGTTAACGTTACATCTAATCAGCACCCGTTTTATAACAAATTCGTCACCCACGCGTTCACGTTTAAAGTGATGCATCACCTTGCAAAATTTCTGCTATATCCTCTTGTGAAGTGAGAAGCAGTAAATTTCACGCTCGTTCCTATTGCTGACCTTGCGTGGAACTCGCTTATCAGGCCACAACAGTTATTTCTTACGTATGTTGTTGACGCAGTCTCAAACCACGCAGAGAACAGGAAGAACAAAACCCGTCTGAGCTTCGGATCAATGTGTGTCCGAATCCTAACAGCGCACGCAGCGTGCACTCAGCCATATGCCAAGCCAGAACGAGAATAACCCGTCACTCTGAGTCAATCACGGTCAAGGCCAACGCATGTACACTCGAAAACACTGTCTGCATTGTGGTGGCTGTTATGGCCTGTAGCCTCCTCCTCTATGTTTGGAGCATCATAGGATTTCCTTTGAAGATCCGTTTGGAGTGCACTGCTGACTGCGTTACGCATCAGCATCCAGTGTATGTGCGTGAATGGGTTACGTTTGTACGACGCATTCTGGAACACTGACTTACAGTCAATAGGAGGAACCACCTGAAATTAATTCTTCACATTCAGATTGTTCGTATCTTCTGCGAAGCTGGTTGGTACATCTGATCCATTGTTGATTTCCGGCTCCTAGTTCATGAACAACTAGTCCCCTCCACATGCAATGGCTTCAGCGGCCCATGTTGAACGTCGGCTTCTGTAAACTATTGCACACACTGTCTCCGAAGCCGAATCGTCTGCCAGGCCATCGTGTTTGTACCCTTGGTACTACCGGAGGCTCATAATCAGAATGTGGTCAAGGAAGCATAATCCTATATTTCGTCAGTATATCTCCCTGAACCAAACATTTGGTAGGCAGAATATCACCCTGAACTTTTGATTTTGGGGTTATTTCGTAGGCGGACGAAAACAGATCCACAAGGTTACCTAGATGTCGCTTTCCAGAGTATTTGAAGTAGCGTCGTTTCACAGAATCCACAAGTCTCTCGGCTTGACCATTTGACTGTGGGTGATACGATGGAGTTCTCAGGTGCACAGTGCAGTCTGTTGGACAGACGCCTGGGAATTTTTGAACGTGAACAGAGCACAGTTATGATAAGGATATTAATAGTGTATTTCTCAACGCCAGTGTGAGGAACGCGCTTAGGTAGGCGTGATCACTGTACAAATTTTGAGGCGATGCACAAAGATGGCACACAATTGTAATATTCTAATTGGGTCAATCACAGGCCGCAATACACACAAGGTCTAACGTTCGCAATCGAGCTAATTCAAGTCTGATTTACAGAATAGAAAAACCACGAATAAAAAAGAAATGTGTATTAACACAACTCAGATAAAGAGATATCTCGATCTACAACGTGTTCTTGTGCATATCTATACACGGGGTCCCACTGTCCGGGAGTTCCCATCAATCAGACGTGGTCTCACGCCCACTGACCGCTGACTTCGGGTTCTGGTTGGTCACCTTCCTCAGCCCGTTTCTTGGGCATGCCTAACCAACGTATTCGAGGACCTGAAAGGAAGCGGAAGGGAGTATGTGTGGCAAAACAAAATTGTGGGGCACCACATGCTACTACACTACTCCCATCGTCGACAGCACTGGCCGCAGTGCTCCGGACTGCTCATTCTCTGGCGGTACATTGCACTCCCCCAGCTACTTCCAACTCCTCGCAATAATTCAATCGATCCTGTCCTGTAGTATCCGGCTTTAAACGATTGAAATGCTCCACTCTCAGTCTGGACCTATTGTCGTTAACATCCCGTATAGTGCAGGTGGATTCGAAAATGATGTTATGCACAGCGTATGTCCCCTTCCACTCATAAAACAGATTGTTTTGAATTCCAGTTTCTGGGACTCCTGCACGCAACCAAACTTTATCGCCTGGCTTCAAGGGGCTTCCACATGCTTTTCTATCATAGTAATCATTCCGCTTCCTCTGGGCCGTCCGCAGGCGTTCATGTGCTAACGCATGTGCTTTTGCCAGTTTTTTCACGTAGCTGAACGCAGTAGTCTGAGGTTAATAGGTTATTTGGCAGCAACCTGGGTACCAGCAAGTCAGACGGCAGCCGCATCTCTCTTCCCGTAGTAGTGTGGTGATTGTGCGGGAGAATAGCGGACGCTAACACGGTATGCAAGCGGGCACCGAGATATGGCTTCGTCCCATGAACGGGTGTTTCCTGAACTCACAAATGCCTTTAAGAGTGATTTCAGAGTGCGGTTGACGCGCTCCAAGGCACTGTTACCCAACAGATGATAGGCAGTCGTCCGTGTCTTCCTTAACCTCTGTGTTCTACATAGTTCATTGTGATGCCCGGAATTAGGAACTTCGAATAGCCCTAGGAATCATACTTGAATTGGAACCTCCCACGCAAGTAATAAGGAGAAGACCTGGTACTGGTAACAGTAAGCAGCTGTTATTCATGAATTGAGACGCCGAATTTGTTGATGTACAACAGTATTAGAAAAATCACAGCCTGTCATTGGCTGATCTCATTGGCACATGCAACAGCATAAACTGCATGTTAATTGGTGGAATACGGAACAGATGAATTGACGAATAACGGAAGGCACAACACTGAGACCGTTCGTCCAATCCTGATGTTGTATCATTAACGCGATCTTAGGATTGGCCGTTTGTCAGATCTTCTGTTGTGATGGGGTTTGGATAATCGATGAATCGAGATTTCCAGCACGACCTTCCCCTCTTCTAGAAGCCTCTGCATTCATATATGCCAATCGTTTTGACCATCTCGGGCATCGAACTCTTGCAGTACAAGGTGTTCTGCTTCCTCCATGGCCACTTTTTCAGTGCTTCGAAACTGAATTTGGTCAGTGTGTCTCCGATGAATGGTGGCATCGTGCAGGTCAGTAATTTCTACCATTGTGCCACCTAGCTGGCGAGTGACCAATCATTTGGCAGGTCGCAAATTGTTTTCACGAAAATATATCACATCCGTTGAATCTACACACTGAAGTGATGCTCTTAGTTGCCTTGCTTTAAATAGCGCCACTGGGCTTTCCTTCGTTGTGCAATGGGCTGCGTCCCTGTACTGGAGCAGAAAGTTATCGAGAAACACATCCAGTTCAGCAAACAATTTGGGATTAGTGGAACTCACGGCACTTTTGAGCGTTTTCCCCAGATTTTTTACGGCCACGTTTGAACATGGATGCCGAGGTGCCGTTCGCAAGTGACGACACCCGATGCTGTCAAGCCACTGCTTCATTTGAGCGGAACAAAACTGTGACCCGTTGTCCGTCACCAACACCTGCAGAATGCCTTCGCGACTGAAACATTCACGAAATGCTTGCACGGTAAATGCCGTGGAAGGTTAGCTTGTACTAAATACTTCTGGCCACCATAAGTATGAATCAATTAACACCACAATGTTATAGTTAGCAATAAGTGGTCCAAAATAGTCTGCGTGCACCCGTTGCAATGGTAGGTAGCTGTCCGGCCAAGGTGTCCAATTCGTCGGTCTTGTCTTCATTTTGTGGAGGGAGGGGTGGTAGTTCATTGCAGTGCTCTTGATATCCGAGTTTATTTTCAGCCACCAACACATTTGTCTAGCCAGAGATTTCATTTTCTTCACGCCCAGGTGACTTTATGCAAGTTCTCTAATACCGCCTTTCGTAGCGGTGGTGGAATGACCAATTGATCTCTCCAACACAGCACACCATCCGGTTGTATTGACAACTCTTCTCGGTTCTGGAATAATACCGGGTGTTTATTCCTAATTTTTGACGACCAGCCCTTGGCCATCGCGATAATTACCTTGCCATAATAGTTTTTAGTTGTTTTGATCGAGTCCTCTCGGCTTATTGGAATAGCTGGCGAGGCAAGCAAACAAGCCTCAGAGCTGAAAAACTGGAATACCGTGATAAAAATATCCGCCTGAGGAAACTGTTTACCAGGACGATGAACGATTTCATAATCGTACGCTGCTAGAACTAAACTCCATCGCTGTATCACTGCCGCTGATGATTTGGCAATTGAGTTGTGGAGGTCAAATAAATACTGTAGAGCTTGGTGATCAGTAACCATTTTGAATCTAATACCAAACAAATATTTATGCAGCCTCCTGACAGCCCAGTATACTGCTAACGCCTCCTTTTGTGTTTGTGAATATCATTGCTCAGCTTCATTCAACAAACGTGATATGCAAATGATCGGATATCCCCCCTGTTCCAACACAGCACCAATGCCAACACCGGATGCATCTGTGATCGGCGTAATAACTTTAGACACAGTAAATGGGGCTAACATCGGCCTTTTATTCACAACTTTCATTAAGTCTCGCGGAAGAATTTCGTCTTTTTGAGTCCAAGACCAGGTTTCTGCTGACTGAACCGCAAATAATGGTTGTGCTTTCGTCGAAAAGTTTGGGATAAAACGAGAATAATACTGCAAACATCCCATTATTGATCGCAGCTCATCTTGGTCTCTTGGTGATGTAACCAAGGCTTTGTACCGGTCAGAGCCCGGCCTGTATCCGTTATCACATGTGGTAAAACCAAGAAAACAGCTCTCGCACTTGGAACACGCACTTAAACGGCTTTATGGCTATGTTCTTATCCCTGAATCGTTTCAGAATTGAAAGCAACCTCTTATCATGCTCCTCTGCATTGTCGGCGTATATGATTACAACATCTCGCTAAGCGCGTACTGCTGGTAAATCGGTAATAACTTCATCAATTGCAGCCTTGAATATCCCAGCTGATACGTGTAATCGAAGCTTTAAAAAATTGTACTGAAATACTTCCCAAGGGGTGTTAATCGTGATGATCGCCTTAGAATCATAATTCAGTGGAATTTGTAAGTATGCGTTTGCCGGGGCAATTTCAGAAAATACTTTGTTACCGTGCAGGGCTTTCATAAAATCCTCCGGCTTCTCAGTTGTTGCTGCGCACTTTTCTAGTATTGGATTCAGCGCTAACCTATAGTCACCACATATCCTAGGTGATTTTCCATCTTCTTCCATAACCACAACGATTGGTGTGGCCCATGCAGATGAGTTGACCTGCGAGATTATGCCGTCTTCCTTCAATCTTTTGAGAGCATTATGCACATGTTCTCACATTTCATAGGGTATTATTCGGCGCTTTAGAAAAACCGGGTCTCCTTGCACCTCCAGTTTTGCTAGCTCTATTTTCATCCCTTCTGAAAGTTGTGAACACTGAAAAATCAGGTTGCGTAACTGGGCTTGATACTCTTCACTTGGACCATTTTTGTAATTGGTATTTAGAGAAAGAGCCCAGTTGAACTGTTTTGAAGCTTTTAATCTCAGAATAGCTGAACTTCCTTCCGACACCAAGAAACGCAGTGGAATCGGCTTATTATCATTACCTCCAATCATTACATCAGCTTCACATAGCAGTGCTAACCGATGACCAGTAACTCCACGTATTTCCATCGTTGTTGGTCTCAGTTGAGCATCAGGGGCCATGCGATCTAGTAGCGGTTTTGAAATAATGGATTTGCTACTTCCTGTGTCCATATTAAATTGATACTTACATCCCGATTTGAACTTGAGGCGTCTATGAATAAATTGCTCAGCTCTGGACTTCATTTGCAATGAATAAACAGCAGCGGACGGTTCTACAGTGCTTGTCTCTATAATTTGACTCAGGTGACATTTCTGACTTCTACATACCCTCTTAATATGACCAGATTTATCGCATGAATGGCATATAGCATTACGAAATCGGCAAGATGATCGTGAGTGTAACTCACCGCACGAGAAACACTTGTTAAATTTCTTTGAACCGGGATTGATGATGGGTGCACGAGAAGGCCTGTTCACTGGTTGACTTCGGGTGGTGGTATGCGCTTCGGTCTTCCGAAATAATGTAACGTTCAAATCAGCTGTAGCGGCATTGACGTCATCCTTCTGGTCGCATATGTCCCGGGCCTCTTGGAAAGTCATATCTTGTTTGACCAGCAATCTACGCTGGAGATCAGTGTCATTGACGCCAGCAATAAATCGATCACGTAGATGCTCCTCCAGCTTGTCACCAAAGTTGCAACGGGCAGCTTGTTTTTGCAATTGTAGAATGAACCCACGCAAGCTCGTGCTTGTTGAACGCAATAATGAATTGAACCTCGCCCGTTCTGTGGCCTGGAAACTGACTGGAAGCACGTACTTTAACAACAGCCTCCTTAGTTTGTCGAACGGCAGCGAGGCTGGGGCATTCGATTAAGCCAGATTCTTCAGAAACGGATACAATTCACGACAATCAGCGCTAACAAAGGAAGATGATTGGTTTTCCTTCTTCACATTACGAGGAGTGCTGCACCACAGTTCAAATCGTTCGACGCACTCCTCGATTTCACTCGCACCAGCATGAAGATTTAATTGCTCAATTGCAGGCAGTTCCATTCTGCGACGTCAATTTGTGATACTCGGAATTAGGAACTTCGAATAGCCCTAGGAATCATACTTGAATTGGAACCTCCCACGCAAGTAATAAGGAGAAGACCTGGTACTGGTAACAGTAAGCAGCTGTTATTCATGAATTGAGACGCCGAATTTGTTGATGTACAACAGTATTAGAAAAATCACAGCCTGTCATTGGCTGATCTCATTGGCACATGCAACAGCATAAACTGCATGTTAATTGGTGGAATACGGAACAGATGAATTGACGAATAACGGAAGGCACAACACTGAGACCGTTCGTCCAATCCTGATGTTGTATCATTAACGCGATCTTAGGATTGGCCGTTTGTCAGATCTTCTGTTGTGATGGGGTTTGGATAATCGATGAATCGAGTAGATTTCCACCACATTCGTGCACCAATACGCTCTCGAAGTTTGGTCCTCTGTCAGGGCGCAATTGAGTTGAGGCGCCTCAGCGCGAGATCCAATGGTCGAAAACGAATTCGGCGGTCGTTCCCTAATCCGCTCGTAGCACTGTCACCGCTTCACACCATTTAGTGAAATGGTCTACCATTATGAGGAGGTACCTTATTCCCTCGGGTGGTCTCCAGTGGCTCGACGATGTCAACTTCTACTATCGCTTTTGGATACCCCGTCATCATGCTCAGTAACGATGCGCATTGCTGTCTCTTGAGGTTTTTAGTTTGTGCACACAAACCACTATTCTTTCACACACCCTTGACATCTCTTCGTCGGTGGGGCCACCAGAAACGTCTCGCAGATTCTTCGAGTTAGTTCTGGCCCGCGTGTTCCAAATTCTCACGCAGTTCCTGTAAAACCATACTAACCGCCGATTCTGGGAGCACAATTTGGCATTCATATGTCGGACCACATTGACAATAAAGGGCATGATCGGCTATATTGTGATGGTTCCGCAACGACCGCAAGCAACGAGCCTCCCAACTGCTTCCTGCTACCTCTTGGGTGATCGGAAGTGGCCCACCCTCTTTTATTCCTCTATATGTGAACTGTAGATCCGCGTCGTTGCGTTGAATAGCAGCCCATCGATGGTTCTCCTCTTGCCCGACGGTGATCACCATGGAGTGCCCCGTGCATGAGGGGCAATCGCCATGGTCGCGAATCGGTTTTCCAGATAATGCACCAGCATTTCGATGACGCAGACTAAGCTTGTGTTTACGTACAAAGTTGTGATCTTGTGAAAACTCTTGCCAACGGGCAACTTGCCCCTCCGGGTCCTTGAAATTCTGCAGCCATTGGATGAGGAGCTTTCTGTGGACAACTAATCACGCAGATGGACTGCGCACAGCCATGAATCTTGACTGATACTACACCGGATATCGTCCGTTGGAGTCAACGATAAAACCAAAGCTTCGAGGAGAGCGAGAGAAAAATGAACATCTTTTACGCGG
Source organism: Paragonimus westermani (assembly GCA_008508345.1). Taxonomy (NCBI): domain Eukaryota; kingdom Metazoa; phylum Platyhelminthes; class Trematoda; order Plagiorchiida; family Troglotrematidae; genus Paragonimus; species Paragonimus westermani. Next base: position 210,015 of record QNGE01000333.1, on the reverse strand, counting down.
ATATGAAAACCAAACTGCTTCATGGGTGCATTAAATTGATTGAAACGTCACTTCACGATACGGCTGGCCCTCATGAAATTGTCCATTTAAGCGTAGACAAATGACAATGCAAAAAGCATTGTATCATGATATGTTAAAATACCAGCAGTGTACATTTCAACCCAAGTGGTAATCGATCATCGCCAACAGTTGCTTTGTTCCATCGTTGAATTGAGCCTGTACACAGGCTTCAGAACAATAATTTCTCTAAAATACGCGTCTACTGTTTATTTTTTGGAGAGGTACTCAGACACTAAAAGCGGGTACTGATGGGTTTCCAGTGAATCGTATAAACCCGTGGAGGGTTCTCACAGATGTGAAAGTGTCCGTTCATATGTTTACTAACGAATATTGGTGGTGTTCACTCTGAACAGCATATTGTATTGGTCATTAGGGCCGAAAAACGGCGTCCACGTCTTGGTGCACATAAAACTTCCTCATTGTTGTAGCGCATAGGCCAGGACTGTCGGAAGAATCTATGGTATGTTTCGTTTGTGGTCGGATGATAATTTTAGAGGTCATCACAGAATGCTTGAAGTCACCGCATTTTTCTCACCTCAGAAGAAACATCTTCGTGTCATTGACAGTTGAATTGGAAAATTGATGTTGAGGCTATCCCCAAATTTCACTGTCTCAATACACTCAATGCCCACCAGATCACGTGTACAGTCGTTGATGACGTGCCAGCGCGGAACATTTTCGACCATGAAAAGTGAACACACAGCTCACTGCTACTGTGATAACCATTTGACCACCAGAATCACTATGGGCTAGGTTGCCAGTAGGTTGAACTCATGGATACCTTATTAATTCCTATGAATGAAATGCAATATCTGCACTTACTGATGCAGAATCAGAATCGAATATCAGTAGAACACAGTTAACAACAGCGGACATAAATTTGGGTTCAAGTGCAAAATCTGTGGTGAATGTGACATTAGGAACAACATCAGATATATCCAAAGTTCTTGTCTGTTTATCAAGACAACAGTATGCTTTTTTATGTCCGTTGTGGCCAAGCAAATGACATGTTCGGTCCACATAAGAAGAACATTTCCCAAAATGTCAGACTCTGAGTTTCTAGCGTGCGGCCGGATGCATTGGCTGACGGTTGGAAGAAGAACCGGGGAAAGAAACGCTTGATGCTGCTGTACTCCGCGTGAATTATAGTCGGTTAACTTCGTTGACCACTGAACCTTTTTCAATCAACTCAGAGCCAGCTTTTTTATTTATCATCCCTTGGCATTTCCCTGTGATTGGTCGAAGGGCCAGACCCGAAGAACTGTCAGGTTTTGATAGGGTACCGTTCTGGATATCAGAACCGGACGCTGAAGGCTGCCTACTCATGGGAAACGAATATTGGAACTAATCCGTTGTAAGCTTCGTCCAGTTGAACTGTTCTGCCTGCAAACCGATTCTGCCTACATAAGACAGAAGACCTTCTAATACCGGTTTTTTGACTTGCACGCACTTGTATCGGATGCGGAATAGTGGAGGAAGAGCGCCAAATATTTGTGTGACACTATCGTTTCGTCAGATGTTACACCCGTTGACTTCGAATACAGAGTTAAATTGGAATACCTCTGTTGTTCAAGAACCTCGCTAACCTCACTTTGTCACTGTCTTCTCAGGCTGTGGAAACCACAGTGAATATATCCTCGAATATTGTGTGCCACGATCTGGAAAGTATTCCTGCTCCTGCTTCATGTCAAGATTCCATGATGGCATTGACGAGGCTGTCGTTGGTTAACTCAGATGGATCTGACTGAAGCGATGAATACTGTTGCATATGCCTGTTAATGGTCCAGTGAGTTCATTCTGCCTCTGAAGCATTCGCACAAGTATATTCAAGCATTCGGCTGTGATGCTTTGTTAAATGAACGCGTGTTGTCGACTAAGTCACCACCGATGTATCCCTAACCCGCTCGGAGAAGAGAAACAACAAAGATCGCATGAGCTATATGTATGTCCCAATCCTAACGCTGCGTATATGATGCACTCTGCCATATGTCAAGCCAGGACAGGAACAACACATGTCACTTCAAAGCGACCACGTTCGAGGTCAAAGCATTTACGATCGTTAACAGTTTCCACCTATATGGTGGCCGTCGTGGCTCACACCACAGAGGCTCCGTTTGTGCAACGTATTTTCCTGTGCAATACCGTAGCAAATGTTTCAGCGGGAAGCCTCTCAGCCGTAAGGTCATTTTGGTTGAAAACAACCTCTCTGCGGACTGTGTCTAGAACACTTAGTAGGTAAAGCCTCTCGTCTAAGTGACAACGCGCTATGCAGCTCTCTTGTTTACTGCACAGTCCGGTCACTTCACCCTACCAGATCAGTACTTTTGCTACTGAACTGGTTGGCATATCGGTGATGGGAACTGAAGTGTCCTCACTGGTGTTTACCGGTTTCACTGTGCCGTCTATTACCAAGGGTATCGTCTTATCAGTGAGTGGACACGACAGAACTAAGAACAGTCTTAACTCTCAGCGGTTCGAAACTTTTCTTCACTATCAATGGATCCTCTCTCTCTGATATCAACATCGCAGTATATGGTACCTCCAACAACTTATTTCACTTGGTGTTTACCGTTACGTAATATCGACAGCTTCTTTTATCAAGTCCTTTTCAAGAAGTTGTGGAAGAGTTAAGAACAGTGGAATGCAGCAAGTAATTTGCCAGTTGCAAGGCTAAGTGAAGCAACGTGAAAGCGTAACGCTGCGCACTGGCTGCGGGTCTTTGTAAATCGCTTTTCAGTACAACTTGTGAGACACTCTTTTTGGGAAGATGAATAGAAACGTGGTCTAAGTTTCTGATTAATGATGTCCAGCTAATCAGAGAAGTGCACCAAATCCCCAGTAGATTCCTGACAAGGGATAAAAATCTAGGCTGAGAAAACCGGCTTGAAGTTCTAGGCTTCTTCTGCCTGAAAAGAAGGCCGGGAAGTGACCTTATCGGGACACTTAAGATTCTCAGTGAGCTAGCAAACGCAAGAAGTCAGTTGTTCACACTTAACGGAAATTCCATATTTGAAAGTAAGAATAAAAAATCAAAAAGCCCGGAGTCCACGTCAAATTTAGAGCTGATTTCTTTTGCAGTGGGTTGTGAACGCCTGAAGCGTCTTGCCGTCCAATTTAACCGAGGCCAATATATTAAAACACCAGTTAAACGGCCGCTACGTTCGAGCTTCTGCAGCGTTCAATTAAATGAATCACCCGGGTATCAGCGGGCGGTGGTAGGTAGCAGAGTGAGTGGATACATAATCTTTTTGAGTTTCGCATTAGGATGGACCGGACAATTTCTTCGATAATGGGAGTCTGGTGGTCGGACAGTGAAATCCGTTTCCTTTCACCACGTGACAGTATTTTAGGTAAAATCGCCCGATATATGTACTGTGCGAACATCACTCTTCAGAGAAGACCCGATAATAATGGTTAGAAACTTGCCACTTTCCATGACGAAATCGAAATCAGAACTTGTGGCATGTAACAAGTCTCAATTTCTCTTGAGTTGTTATCTGTTAATTTGTAGACAAAATCTTCCGGTAAGGTGGAGAATTGCCATCGCTGTCGACTCACTGATTTTTCTATTGGTTTATTCGGCTCGGTTCAGCAGGAAGCTGGTTTGCTTTGTCGCGTGGTGCACTCAAACAACTTGTCTCTTTCCGAAGCTCGTTACAATGAATCTGGTGTCACGCTAGACTGTCACCCGGACTGGTTACCACACCAAAGTGCTAGTTCGTCCGCGTTGTTGTCGATGAATGGCCGCAGTCTCCTGCGAGTCACTGGCTCATTTCGATAAGGTTTTCCAATTCACTGTCCTCATGCTGCACACATGTTTTTTCTGTAATTAATTCCGACTATCGACTTAAGGGCACATTTGACAAAAATAGAAGAATTTTTGGCGCGGGTAGACAATTCGGTTGTGTGCACGTAGGTGGAAAATGAATCCGAAGAGAAAGGAGAGAAAGAAGAAGAAAACAAGTGGCAGATTTGTACACCGCTATTGTATTCATGCTACTGTCAGGTAACTATACGAGCATACATAAGTCATGGCAACAAGCGGACTCGCCTACTTAACACTGCGAACTTTTGCCTCCCTAATTTGCATTCTTTATTCTTCTAGCATTTGATCTCCATATCATGCCCACTACGCCTTGTTTCGTTGAGCTAATACGTTCCTGGTTGTCAGCTGTGCGGGTAGCCATTTTTGGCCCGGCTTACTGGAGTGACGGTTAACCGTTAACTAAGTCGACTCTGTTCGGAAACCGATAATTTTTTGGAATGAAGCAATTGTTTGGAGATCCAGTTTGAGGATCTGGTTTCGGTCTACGCGGAACTTAACGATCACACATGGATTGTTGCACTATTCGCTTAGCTGAAAAGTGGGTTTCCAGGGTTCTAGTGTCAGCCTACCCAATCTCAGAAAGGGAAGATTAGTGTCGTCGGAGTGTAAGTATGTGCAAATCTGGTTTGATATGAATTGAGAGGACTTTCGGAGCTCCAGTCACACCCAGTGAATAGGCGTCTCCTTATAGGCAACCTTTTTCGACATAACTGTAGGTCCCGTTCTCGAATCAATTCCGGCGAGTGTTCACGAATGCCGCTGGTGTGTGTACTAAGCAATAAACCACAGCTGGGATGTGGAAGATTGTTTAAAATAGGATAAGTTAGAATTAGTTCTCCACCGCAGTGGTTCGCATGTAGGTGGATATATTTTAGAACGGTGGGACCTCGTAAGCTATGGCTTGATGCGCGTGCCCCGGGCCATCTTTGCCCTTCTGAAGTGGATGGACTCAGTATTAAGGGATTATTCAGCAAGGCAGAAGGCACGCGCCTGAATGCTCACCCCAAGAAATTGGTGTTCGTGAACCCCATGAACAATAGTGGAAGTGGAAGTGTGTATTGCCCCGAGGGTTCTTATGAGCAGCTACTCAGGCCACTGACTCACAGCAAGGTCCAGTCTTTGGTTGCTGCGTGGTGACCGTATCCAGACCATTCTCGGGTTCATCATCAGGGGAGCAATCGTTATCTGTATGGTGCAGCAGCGAGGAACGCGTGATGAGCTTCAAAATGGAGTCTCATCTCTCAAAAATAATTTCGTATGTCTGTGCTGAACTATCACACCTGCTTGAGATAACACGAGGCGCGTCTGTGGCTCCCACACACTTCCATATTACCGGAGTTTTGCATATGCTTGTCAGTTCCGCCAGATTAGACAATTCTTGGTCTGAAAGGACAAGGGGTCGTGATTCGGGAAATTTCAGTGCGAAGCCCAGACGTTCGGTGGTTTTCTGAGCTACGCTCAGTCTACTCGCAACATATGTCAATAGGTCGTACATAGAACTGTCGCGTCAATGAATTTCCAGCTCGATGTACAACAGATTTGAAACTAGAAGAGAAAACGACCTTAAAGGCAATTTTTTAATAATAGGGTGCAAACGGTTGAAGGACATGAACCCTCACTGTTGCTCCTTTAGACTACACAAATGAAAGCATCAGCAAAGAGCATGACGTGTAGATGGTTATTGTCCTCCGTTTTTCTCACAACCGAACAAGGTTTACGGCGTAACGAATTCTCGCAAACTGGAGGATTTGGAGCTAATCAAAAGCTGTTCATTTTTACAGGTTTACCAGCCCCAAATATGTGATTTTTACCGCATGTTGCTGAGCTTAATCGGCTGCACTTTAGTCAGCCCATCAGAATTTCCACCTGAGAAGTCCGAAAAAGAAACCGTCACTGAGTTAAGGGAGCTGCGTAGTGAGGCATTTGAAACCAATTAAATGTGTCAACGGGATGTGAAAGGGAGTTCATACACCGTGGTTGAAAGCGAAGGCTCCCAGACTCAGCCGAGGGCCCATCAACCGGAACAGCGTTTCTTTCGCACATTTTGTGCAGACAGTTAGCGGTACTTCCTCGCTGACTATTAACTTAGAGAATAGGGACACTTACGTGCAGCAAATAAACCAGTATTCCTGATTCAGCATCACGCAGGTCAAGTTTCTGATAGAAGTTTTGGACGTCTCGATGAGTTAATGCGCCCGTAGCGTTGCAAAATCCGTGCCAACAAATGATGCTGCAGGACCTACTAATTTGAGCGAGGCTGATAAACGATTACCTATTTCCAACACACCGTTGGCGTTCACCACCTTCGATATCCAAATTATTAACAAGCAATCATTTTCCACTGCGTAGGCAAACATGAAAAAGGGATTCCCGGCGCGTCGAATGCTTATGCGAATGCAACCGTTCAAAGGTGGATGCAAAATGTAAACATAAGGGCAGCGACGGAATCCATTAGCATGATGGACTACACTAACATTATGAATAGCATTCCACCTGCAAAATACGTCCCAGTCGTAACTGTACCTACAGCGGTCAGTATACGTTTTTAAACAATTTCGAAAATACTGGACATTGCTTCAACTGTGTTGGGGATGAATGGAGTGCCTTGTAATGTGACTGCGCTCACTAGACGGCTGAGAGTTGCCTGATTTCGAATTCAGTGGAATAGTCCGTCAACATGTTCAATCAATGATTGGACATAAACCCTGTGAGGAGTTTGAAAAGCCCTCATATCAGTTCGAATGAACGCCTGTTATATCATATCTATTACGCCAAACCCTTTTTTAGGTATTTCTTCACGATGGAGTGAAAAAACGAATTGGGCGGTGATCATAAAGTGGTTCTTTTTTAAGACTCACCTCGACAATATGCATTTCTGTTTGTACACAGTGTATTGTGAGGATGTTGCGAGAATCATCACCAAGAGACCTGCGCGTTGTTGATGAGGATCACTACCTCTCTGAAGGTTGCACGACTGCGCTGAGAGTTTCAAGTCGTCTGCACGGAGACGGGTGACTGATAATCCGCTCGGGTGACCCATTGGTCTAGGTCAAAGTCAACCAGGGACAGCCTTTTGTAGCACACCCGCTGAAATAGATGGAGGGAAGAAGGGATCGGAGCCGGCTTTAGTAAGAAAGGTTCCGTCATTAAGAAACGAGGCGACCCGGCGGTAAACAACACCTCTAACGTAATGTGTCTCACATTTTGTGTAGAAGTGGACCGTACGGTATCCGATTAAAAGCCCTAACAAAGTCGAGGAAAACGGCGTCTGATGTGAGACCATGATCCGTGATACACGTTAAACTGTCCGTAAAGAGTGGTTTGTTCGTTACGCAGGTGCAATCTGGTGAGAATCTATGTTCAGATACAGAGATGAGGGTATCGTCTCAAAGGTGCCTTAGGGTAGCCCGTTTACGAGGGTGCTGTAAGATTTTGCACGGTATACTGGATGGGCTAACCAGTCAATAAGTGACAGAACAGTGCCGGTCACCCACCCTATAAACACGGATGACGGTAGCTTCCTCCCATTCCTTCGTAAGAATACCACCGAAAAGAATTGACATAAAAAGTTGAAAACCGGTCTGGCAGCTACGGAAGAAGCTTAGTTCAGTTACCGTTCTGGAATGTGCTCCGGGTCCACTGAACTGAAACAGCTGGGCTTGGAAAATAAGTTCTGTGAGTGCACAGAGTGTTCTGCATATAAAAGACGTTGGGTAAATACTCGCCGCGACAGACACACGAAGAACGGTGATGAGTCACAGTCCCAACTGGCAGCGCGCTGGCTTTTGAATAATCCTGTGGCGACGTCGGTTTCGGAGATGATTTCACCGTTCGACTGACGTAGAAAGGGCTGAATGTGGATTGCTGTGACGGTGTCGCAAATATCTGAAGAGAAAACTTTTGCCCGGGAGTGCTCACTTGAGCACTTTCAGTTACTCCGTAGACTATTGCGATGGATTTTCTATATGCACTGGGTGCGCATTTCGCAGAACGCCTTGGCATCCTCGGGCACATTGAGCCGTCTTTCCTCAGCCAAAAGATTCGAACGACTGTCAGAAAGTCGGCAAATCCCTTCTAGAGGTGAAGAACGGCAAAATCTCATTGCCAGCTTGCACAGGGCCTAAGATGTGTCGTACGGAAATTGTTATGCTGTTGGTCGGAGCAGCTGAACCGTCTTCATCTTACAGCCACATGACAACTTCTTGTGCTATCAACGTCTATCCCGTAGAAATCGCAAATCAACTGTTTCTTTTAATTTTGCCATAGCCAACAGCGGAGAAGGTGGAAGATGAGGCTCAGGTGATCATAATGTTCTGAGAGGCCTTTTTAGTGTCCTGGTCAACCTAACGGCTATTTTGTGATCACGAGGTCCAGCAAAGAAAAAATCCGTCCCGGACGGTACTTCGTCAAAGGCTACACGTGTCTGGTCGGGCTTCCTGTTCACAACTAATCCCGCAGATGACTTAAAGATATCTTCTGGAGCTTTTTGAGGGTGTTATGCCTAGGACGCCTCCGGAGCGTTAACATTGCCGATGAACAAATTCGTTCAAGCGAGAGAGAAAAGCTACATCCTCCAAAGACAAGTTCGAAATCCAGCAGTAGACCACTGTCAAAAGAAGCGAATCGTGGCCCCGAAGCTTCACTTGTAACCAAACAACATCGCAGATGGGAGGAAGAAAGTCTTATATAGAGGGAGGGAGTAGCATAGGATTAACCTGCATGGCGATCCCTCCAATGCGCCCGCATCTGCAATCAGTACCATTATCAAGACAAACAAGGATCTCACTATCATCAATCACTGGTATCCACCGTGTTTATTTGAGGGCGTCTGTCGTGGGCTACCTGTCTCAGTTCTAAGAGCTAGTCGGTCAGACCAAGACAGGTGGTTCGTTATAGAATGACCCCAGAAATTAAAAATGGTCGAAGCGGCACATTTCCTAAAAGGCTGACAGCAGAAGTGAAGGGCAAGGAGTGGGCTCTATTGGGCTGCCTGTGTCAACTGTCCCTTCAAAAATTTCCCGAGCTGTTGCAATCAGGCCTCTTGTTCCGCGTCACAGTGACAACCTCCGCGTAAGTACGACGGAGCTGATGACGTGGGTGTGACTGAATCCTTTTTACGGGGCGAACTTGAGCGCCATACGAGGGGTGTCTTGGCGCCACCACATACCATGGTTGTTGCATGAACGCATTTATCCCCGTTTATGGACAATACTACGTGCACTTGGGTGAGTTCACACGCCCTTGAGCGCTCAACATTTGTTTGATGGGAAAACTGCCCGTTCAGGGATCGTTGATAGTATGCCTAGAGAAGGGTCGTGCTGATCTCCCATTTTCCGTCTACCACTGAACCGAGGAGCCACGTGTGAATTTCAGAGACTATTATTATTAGTCCACCTCGTGGAAGCCCTGTATGTTTTCTTCAAGATGGAAGGTATAAAAAACGCTCATCAAGGAAAGTTATCGAACGAATCGCGAACTCAGATTAATGTAGCATAGAGGTGCGTTTTCGCAAAATGCTGAAGCACACTGTGTCATCTCAACCATCTAGTTACTCGTCAGAAATGATGTTGTTTTAATGTGTCCGCGCGACAACACGTCAGGCGCGCGTTTTGTCTTTTGATCGAGTTTGTCAACTTCAACTCTGAGGTTCCTTTTTCCCGTTTGGCGTGCTGCAGCCTCCGCGCTCCGGACTGCACAAACGTGCAAAACTGTATACCCGTCTTTTGCAAGTTTGTTAGATCCAGTGAAGCTTTCAACTTCTTGCTGTCAATTCGTATCCAAGATGGAGGATCCATTCCCAGTTGTTACTTTGACTGCCGCGCCTTCTGGAGATGTGGCGACTATGCCTTTCGATGAGGATTCAACCGATAATAAAAAGAAGCGTTTATCTGTCGAGAGAATCTACCAAAAGAAAACCCAGTTGGAACATATCCTCTTGCGCCCTGATTCATACATTGGCTCCACCATAAAGACCACCCAGTCTATGTGGGTTATGGATGAAGAAAAACAGTGCATGGTTTATAGGGATATAACTTTTTCTCCCGGCTTATATAAAATTTTTGACGAGATTTTGGGTAATTCCCAGAGTATTTCTATCACTAACATTTCAGTTAATGCTGCCGACAATAAGGTTCGTGATGCCACGATGTCGTGTATCAAGGTGGACATTGACCCGTAGGTTTCGTTTTTTCATCTATTGTTCTCAAAGGGAACAGAATATGGTGAAGATTTGGAACAACGGAAAAGGCATCCCCGTGGTTCACCATAAAGTAGAAAACATCTACGTCCCCACGCTCATATTTGGTCATCTGCTTACTTCGAGCAACTACGACGATACTGAACGTAAAGTCACTGGTGGAAGAAATGGCTATGGAGCTAAGCTCTGCAACATTTTTAGTAAAAAGTTCATCGTAGAAACCTCGAGTAAGGAATACAAGAAGAGCTTTCGTCAAGTAAACCTAAATTCCTCGTTGATACGTGCTTAGGTTTGGATCGAAAACATGACGAAAACTTCTGATCCAAAGGTCTCCGTTGATAAAGGAGAAGATTTTACGTGTGTCACATTTTACCCAGATTTGCAGCGCTTTGGTATGAACGAACTAGAAGCAGACACGGTATCCTTATTTGTTCGTCGAGCCTACGATTTGGCTGCCACTACCAACAATGTCAAAGTGTATCTCAATGGAAAAAGATTACCCATAAAGAGCTTTATGGACTATGTGGAGCTGTATGTCAAAGCCAATAAGGATGAAGAAAGCGCTCCAAAGGTAATACCGTAGCTTTGTAACACGTTTACCACTTCATGTGATCATTCCCTTATGGTTGCATACTATGGTAGCTATGGTGACCACCATTCTGGATGCTTCGGTGACCCGAAAATTTTTTCGACAAACTGATTGTTTTTGATAAGTCAATTGGGATGACTAGATTACTCAATGGTTTCTCGGAGGTTTGCATTGTGTCGGTTTGTATGTCGCGGAGTGACTTGTTAGTGTTCTGTTCGCTTATGACTGTTCTTGGCAGCGGATATTGTTATGCATGCTTGCAACTTCAGTCTTTGATCCGGCGCTTGCCTGTGTAGGAAGGAATGTTTATTTTGGAATTGCAATAATTGCCCTTGGCGTATTGGACGCTATCGAATGATCAGATCTGATTAACCACTAGTTTCTAGTGGCACGGCATAACCGAGTGGCGACGACAGATACAGTTGTCTGTTTACACATCCACCTCATATGCTGTTACTTATGCTTGTGAAATTAGACATGTGTGACCGACATGTGAGTATAACGTATTTTGACTGAATTGTGGTGCGCACGGTCGTACCATTTAGAAATGTGAACAATATCGGTCAGCTTACAGCAGAGTGAGCCTACTGTTTGAGCGCTGACTACATTTTACCCGAATTCAGAGTTCCTGTTTTCAGTGGTAAATCATGAAACTGAAACAGATTTTCGTATTGCACTGGTCTTGTTTATTTAGAGCGGATACGCAGGTACTTGGCCAGTGATCCCTTCGATCTTTATTAATGACTTGTAGTCCGAGTGAATTTTAAGAGATTCGGTTGCCTGTGCAACAAGTGGAAATTGATTTTGATGTTTGACACAGACACGTGTGTAGTTCCGTTGGGATGAGTGAGGTCTTACGTTTACTCCATACACTGATCTCAAACATAGCCTCCGTGGCAGAAATCCTAATCGTATCTCTGCCGAGCGTGTCATTCACTGAAGTGAGTATGATGACCTTAAACCAGGGTTGAGGACGACCGATTATTAGTAGCAGAACCAGTTAACCGAACGCCGTTTATATCGCTTGCGACCTTCTGGCCTTAGACAGTCTGGCTGCGTACAACTTATGTGACCTTGTGTATCACGACAACGAGGACCTTGTTGCACAACTGGGGAATGCTTTGTGAACCAACGATTGCTCACCATTTTTTCAGGTGTCCAATAGGGTAATGTGTCATCGTGCTAATCGTCAACTAGAAGTGTGGAATGTACGTTGGGCGTCTTAGACGGTTGTGCACTGCTAGAAGCTTCTCGACATTACTAGTCATCATTAGGTGCAACTTAGACCGTCGTAGCCGACTTCATCTCTTCGATCCTTTTGATCCAGTTGCTCGTAACATCCTCTGGATCTGCCTTCTCCGCAAGGAATTACGCGAACCTGTTAAGATCACTATGTGCTCGTCCTACAAACAGGATGAGGGTTTATGAACAACTCGAGCGTTCGTCATTTCCAGTGGTGTTCTTAAAAGGTATCTGACCTACCCCCCCTTTCTGTCCACTTTTGTCATGGACGACATCCTGGGAGGTGCGTCCCATTGAGCGAAATGAGTAGGTGTTACCTGCTTGGCTGGAGTCCTCGTAATCACCCAAGACGCCGGTTGGAAGAGCTGTTCGCGATGGCGACGTGGTGCAGTCAATAACATACCTGCTTTCATACAATTTCTAGTCCTCTTGCTGGCACTTCTGTTACCATGACTTGTTATTATTACCATAACTGCGCAACCATTCGGTAAGGTTTATTTATGTAGGATGTTCCACATCACTGTTAGAGTGAGTGGCGGCATGAGCCATAGAAGCTTCTGATCAGGCTCACGGCTGCCATGGTGATGACGATTGTGATTGTCTTAGGTGAGAGTGACTGGACGTTAGTCTGTGATATTTAAAATGGTTACGAAAAAGGAAGTACTTTCATTTGCGTATGGACTTCCCAACAGCGTACGCTCCTCCTAACGGCGACATAGTGCTGTTCACTTGGCCACAATCTGTGTGAAAAGCAAACTGCTGGTCAGCCGTTTTGCTTCAAGACGGCGGCGATCGCAACGGGGAGACATCTTTCGATGATCAAAGAGTATTATATTGAGTAGTGGGGGTTGCGGCTTTGGACAACTCGTTTGTTAGAGCCCCTGAGGTTTCGTGTGCCATTATGTACAGGAACGCGAATTTTTTCGGAGAAGTACGGTACCCACCGTGACTGGTAAACGAATAACCCAACCACTCGTTACTGAGGCTTCAGATTATCGGGGGCTAATTCCCGTAGAGGTTTTAAGTGATCTGGATCCAGTTTAACGATTTTAGATACATCACCCTAGAGATTCGGTTTGTTTGCAACGATAATGTTTTCGGACTTATTGTCAGTCATTTCGTATTTTTTGATCGTTTTGCAGCTTTTGAAGATGGGGGCGGAATTTCTTCCACTTGCAATAATGTCATTGTAAACAGAAGTGTCTTTCAGTCGCTCTCACGCTATTGTTGCCAGTAGTCTTTTGAGTACACGCGACTAGTCACGTTGACAGGAATCCAACGAAACTAATACCTCTACTGACCACAAAGGCAATAAAAGGTTTTTTTTCCCGAATAAGGGTTTGGTAATACGCATTCTTAGGACCTATGATGCAATGCGTTCAATCGTCTCGTCGATTTTAGTGAGGGGTTAGACGACTAAGAGGATATATTTGTTGTAGTCGACCATTTTGTTGCGCCTGCCGTTGGTGGCGATCAAGACTTGAGACAAGGAGGTTTGGTGCCAGTGGAGGTCAGTAAACAGAGCAAAAAGCGTGGTTTTGATTCAATGGATGAAATTTCAACACTTGTGAGAAAGTCCTGATCAAGAATAGTGCTCGCACACAAATGTCACATCATCATCATCATCATCATCATCAAAAACAGCCATGAGCCTGACCAAAAGGTACTGTGGCTCGGGCCGCCGCTCACCTCAACAGTGACGTGGAATATCCTAAAAGGAAAGAGTACTACGAAGGACAAAAAAGACTGAAGAAGACTAAATGGAAGAACTAGAAATGGTATGGATACAGGTACGCCATTGACTGCGACACACCGCCATCTCGGATAGCGT